>JAVTVJ010001874.1:0-224509 GCA_034509425.1 Eopsaltria australis
TTTTTTTTTTCCTTTTATGGGTCATGGAGAAGGAAGTGAGAGGCAGAATAAGGCTTTTTATTCATTCATGGAGAAAAAGAAGATGCTTTTATATTTCACATTTCACATTTCTTTATCATAACTTAATGTTTTTCCCCTGTCTGGACAATTCCACCTCAACTAATTCTATGTAAGCATTAACAAATGGACATTATGTGAATTCAGGATGTGGAAACAGGGAAGTAAAAGTATTGTGCAATAATTCATTTTTTTTTAAGTGAAATGTCATTTGAGGAACTGAGAAATTCTTCAGCATGTTTGAGTATAGATTTAATTTATCATGGCTTCTTGGCCAAACTCAAACACAACATCAGCTTGAAATCCAACATCTTCCCTTGGGAAACCTCAGCTGAGTTCTTTACTGATTAAAGCCAATGAAGCTGGACCAGCAGACAATTTGCCCAAATATCTATTTGCATGGATAGTTTATACTATATTAGTGTCTAGTGGAAATTTGGTGATTTAACATGCCTCTTACATGCTTAATTATTTCTTTTAAATAGGTTGGTTGGAGAAGGTAGCAAGTATACTCCTGTCCAGCATAATGTTGTAGGATTACAAACACTATAAACGTAAGGAATTAATGCTGGTGGAACAATAATTAATTATTTTATCCTATCCAATGTACAGCGTACAGCATCCACCATCCATGTTATGAGTTCTCCAGATGATTGACCATCAATTAACTTGTGTCACACCCAAAAAAGAAGGACAAGAAGGACAAGAAATAAGAAATAATGGAAGAATGCTCAGGAAAAAGCTAATTCTCAAATTCATGGCTATAACACTGTGTTACAAAGAGTAAGAATGGCCACACAGATTGTCTCATTATCTGGCGGTTTCTCTGATAAAGATGAAAAACTTCAGTACCAACAACTCTTGAAAATAAGATGACACTGAAGAGAACAGAGCCACTGGCACACCTGTAGAGATCAGCACAGAAAGATCTTAGCAACAGAGATTTAGCTGGTGGGACACTCTATTTTTGTGCTTAATCCCTTCAACCCAATGCATGGCCTTCCTGTACTTTGGAGATCTGCAAGCTGTGTGAGACCTACTGCCATAAACCACCACCAGATGCTAGGTTATGCTAGGTTCCAGTTCAGCTCAGCTTGATTCAAATGGGCAGCTGGCCAAAAATGGCCTCAGCTTCATTTCAGAGCCTTGAACTGCTGTACTCACTGGTCTTGGCACAGACTTTTCAGTCAGCTAGCACACATTCAGATGGCAATGGAAACCATCTCTGAACTAACCATTTGCTGTTTAGTCCTTGTGTTTTTCATAGCCACTACCACCTGTGCTCATTCCTCCAAAATGTAAACATCTCTCAAGTTTGCTAAGCTTCCTAGAGAGCATCACCTCTGAGGAACGATTCCTTAATCTCAGGTTTGATTCACCATTGAAAGTTATGTATATTCCCCAGTGATCATAAACATGGCATGCTTCCTTCGAGAAGTGAGACTCAATTCACAGCATAAAACAAATTAACTCACTGCATAATTTCCTACATGTGAACTAGAGTTTTTAGAGGAGCTCTAAATAATACATTTAGTGGAGCTTGCTTCAATTCATAAAACACAGGTCATTCAAACAACCATGATGCCCTAAGAGAGCTTTATCTGGAATATAACTAAAGGTATCTCATAGCCTCACATCACATCTAGCAGCCCCATGTGGATACCTCTGAAACCCTAACACATCTCAGATGCCACTGGGTACACTTTCATAGTTAAATGAAATTTTTGCCTGTATTGAAATTGAAATTGGCCCCCTGGAATTGTTGAAGGTCAGGCTGGATGGGGCTCTGAGCAAACCGGTCTAGTGGCCCAATTTCCTGCCCATGGAACAGGATTACCTTTGAGGTACTTTCCAATCCAAACTATTCTATGATTCTATGATGAATCCATGATTGACTGGACCTTCCAGGGACTGTAACAAAAGCTTAGACACCTGCTGTTATTGCAGAAAACTGAGCTTGCGAAACTTAGTCTGGAAGCCCAGTTTCACTCTGAAGGTGGGTTCTTTTCCCAATGAAAGATAAATCTTATTTGAGAAATAAATTTTAATCATTCCTTCCATGTCTTGCATTATTTACAAGGCCAGAACAACAGTGCACAAGCTTCTCGTTTCTCTACATCGTGTGCTAAATAAATATAATCAGAAGTAAACTGCAGTGCTGAAGTCAGAGATTATTTTCTGTGATTAAACCCAGTCCACTCTGGGACCCCATGCCCATCATGTGCCACTCAGTGGGGCTGGCCCTACTGTATGGCAGAAAGGGAGAGCTCAGCTTCTCCCCCACTGGGGAGTGGGAGAAAGCTGCAGAGGTTGCTTTCTGAAGTACAGAATAAAGAAGATAAAGTTTTTTTAAAATGTGCCTCTATCTCCAAGAATTCTCTGCATGCAGCAGAAAGGAGGAAATTGCACTCAGGAGCTGTCAGTTGGATTGCAGTAAAAACTCCGGTAATGATGCCCTGTCCATGGAAGCTTTACCAGCCTTTCCTGTAATTGAATGTTCTGACCTTCTCAAGCCTCTTTCTATAAAATAAATAAAACACAAAATAAATACATAGTCCTTCCATTTTGACTTTACGAACAAATTGAAAATTATATCAGTTAAAATAAAACAGGCTTCATTTAAATAATAGAGTAATTGCAGAATGTTTCTGTCTTGCAAGGAAAAATAAGCTGCATGAAAATAAGCAACGTAGAAGAACAAAAAGAGGAAAACAAAATATAATGTGAAACTATCTCTTTTAATTTTTTTTTTCCTTTAGTGAAATTCTAGGGGGAAGAGAACTGACTAGTTGTATGTGATTAATTTAGGGAACTGCTCACTAAAAACTGGCATTTGGCAGGTTTCATAAGAGGCTACAAAGATAGCAAATTAAATGGAGGCAGTTAGAGAGCTAAAAAGAACAGTAAAGAGTGAGGAGCAGAGCGATTCATGGATGTAACTTGTATAAAATCTTCCTGGACTTATTTCAGTAGTTGCTTTATACAGTAAAGAAACCACTTCAAAACACTGGCCTAAAACCACAACAAAAGAAAAAATTATATACATCTGAAAGGTAAGACTGTAAGTAATATAAGGATATTTGGGGCTTTTTTTGTGAGAAATACCACCATTTTCACATATTTCTACTTGTTTCAGATTATTAAAAAGCCCCTTTTAACTTATTTTTCCTTCACATTGGTGTCAAACATGTTTAGTCTTTAGCCAGACTGAATGCTGTGTTTTGATTGAGGCAAAGTGGGTCATTCTAACTTTTCTCTTTCAGTAAATACCAAAAAAACCTTTACAGAAACACCCCAATCTCTAATACATGTTTTTAGTTTCTTGAAACGTTGTAGCATCACATCCTTCTGCTTCTTTAGATATCAACTGAGATTTTGTGCAAGAAAACTACATTGTATTCATTTTTAATGTCTGTGTGCCGGGATATAAAAACATTTTCTTGCTAATGAAAGACAAACCCCAAATCATGTGGATATCAGTGGAGATCCTCCAGTGCTTCAACAATATCAAGTTATTCCAGGCAGGAGCCATTCCAGCAGTTTATAGACTAACCTCTAGTGAGCCTGCTCTCACCTCAGTCTCTGTAAGCCACATGCAGTTTAAAGCGGCCAGGAATGTCAATTTATTCTAGCAAACGGACTTTCTGGAGGGTCGACCTGCCACCCAGTGACGCTGCTCTCTGCATTTGTTGAGCAGGTTGTCTGAAACAGCTGTTTGTACTGCAGGTACACTGCAAAAAGGCTTGGTGGAGCAAAAGAAGGTCCCCAGGGTGAGTTTAAATGGGTCTCATCCTGTATGTATCAGTCCTGGCACAAAAGAAGTTTCTCTCAAGTGCTAAACCTGTTCATAGGATGTGCAAAGGTGAGTGGTAAAATCAACAACAGGCTCACAACATCACCCTCCTCAACTGGCCTGGGAAGTTCGCTGCTCTCTCTCTAGCTTAAAAAACAGAAAATGTGGCTGAAATCCCATTTCCTGGTTTCTGCATAAGTACTGAGCAGTGAACTTGGGTTTGAAGACTGTACTATGGGTAGGAAATCTCTGTTTTTTCTTGGTGTTTCCAAAGGTCTTCTATGCAGGTACAAGAATACTGTTTCATTTCCTATACATCTTTTAACAGTCCTCATTTTTTCTGCCTACTTTTGTTGGTTTTTTTTTGTCAGGGTTTTTTTCTTTTTTGGGGGGATTGTCTTCTCTTGTCTCTTCTCTTCTCCTCTTCTCTTCTCTTCTCTTCTCTTCTCTTCTCTTCTCTTCTCTTCTCTTCTCTTCTCTTCTCTTCTCTTCTCTTCTCTTCTCTTCTCTTCTCTCATCTCTTTTTTTCCCCTATGCAGACCATAAAGTTTTCAGAATGAGCTCTGTATTTTAAAGCATCCTTCTAGACTTGTAGCATAATGGAGCCTCTGGGGCTTACAATAGAATGAACAGTAATTGCTTTAATTCATTGTGCAAATAGAAAAGAGCTTCTCAAAATGGCTGTCAGAATAGGCTGAAGTCTATTATGCATATTTATTTCTGCTAAGATTTGTAAATATTTTAATAAGCTTGGGTTTTATCTGAGTAAAATTTAGTTATCAATTACTATGGTTAATGTGCAAAATATTGTCCACAATAAGTGTGCAGGGCAGTATTAGTCACTGTTATGGAGAATGTAAGCAAAGTAGTTGAAATAAAAGATAAGCTCGAGTAAAGGTTATTTTGCTTTTATTTTCCTGTACTTGATGACAGAGGATTTCTCCAGTTATACAGTTCTCAAATAGGACTGTGACCCAAAGTTAATGTTATTTTAGAGACACTGCTTTTAGAAGATGAGCAAATTGGTTTGGCTAATAAGAAAAATAATTCCTATTACCTGTCCTCAGACAAATGTATTTGACAACAATGGCTTCCTTTTTTCATGTTTCTTTTCAAAATATGTTTATTCTGTTGGGAAACTCTTACATGAAACTGCTCTTTCAAAAAAGTTAATTACAAATAGGAAAATAATAATGAAACCTTATGACTACACGAGAAAAAGAGTAAGAAACATATCTTTTTAATTTTTCTAAAAATTCCATTCCTAACTATAACAAGAATTGTTGGAGAATTTAAAAAAAACCAATTCTACTGTATTTAGATGCATAAATAATATTAATACTAGAACCTTTTAGAACCTTTTTAATTCTAATTCTTTCCTAAAGATTCACTTTTCTGGTTTCTATGTTATGCAAATAATTCACTTAACTAAAAAATTATTCTAATTTTTAAATTATCTTATTTTACAAATAATTTAAAGGATTTTTCACAGTGTTTTAAGATCATTTGGGTATCTGAGATTTACATTAGCATGATGCACACATTGTGTGTATAAGCCTGTCCCATTTATTCAGTGTTCATGAAAGGAAAATTAAAGAATAATTTAAAATGTGACACAGTTAAGGTTTATCTTGAACATTCCAATTGTCTTTTCAGAATTTTATAATAATTTAATGTATTTATTCTTAAGAATAAATAGTATTAATTTACATAGCTTTAATGTATGTTTGGAAATTCAATATCAACTTTTTTTGATAAATAAGATCGGTTGAAATTATAAAAACCTAAGTTTCAGAAAGAAATAGATAGAGAACATTGAAGTAGTTTAATTTGTATATTTTTTTTCAATTGAAGCAAGATGTTTTGGCAGGTTAAAATGAAACATTAAATGAAAATGTTGATTTGAAATTAAAGGTTTCGTTCTGAAAAGTTGATGGGAAACACGCATTTTTAATAAAATGAGTATCACAAATTGAAATGCCACACAAGTTCTACTTTAATCCAAACTCCAGATCAAAGGAAAAGGATTAAATAGGAACGGAGCTTTTAAAAGAAATATTTTATTCTGTTCCAAACTACTGCTTTTTAAAATCAGAAAGATCATCAGAATGTACAGTCCCTACATACAAGTTTGAATATAATGAAAGCTCATTTTTCAAAAGAAAAACATACAAGCAAACAAATATTTTTCATCAGAACAGTTTAGGTCTAGCCTGATTCTTTACATATCCATCTTGGATGTGTCGGAATGAGGTTCTCTGGAGCACAGACACATTTTTAGCAGTGTCCATAAGATCATAACACTCCAGAGAGATGTGTTTCATAAGCAGTTACCTCGTTAAGGAGATTGTTTTTAGGATGTCACAAACAAGGTTGGACACCTTAGCACCAGGAGAAGTGAAAAGCAAAAAACAAAAGAAAAAGAAAAGAAAACCAATAAAACCACAAACAAAAACCCCAAACCAAACCAAAAACAAACAAGAAACAATCAAACAAAAAAATACAAAACCCCAAAAAAAACCCAACAAACAAAAAAGCCCATACACTAAACAACTGAAGAAAAATGTTAGAAACTGTTCAGATATTGCCAAACAGAAAATACTCTTTTGTAACAAAAATGTTCAAGAATGCAGAAGAAGAATTATAAGGCTGAATCTAAGTGAGTGTGGAGCACCCTGCATACAGAGTTGGCAGTAATTGGTCTGCATTTTATTTATCATTATTTAGGTAGAATGGTCTGAGAAATTCCAGAAACATCACTGTCTACTAAACATTTAACTAACAAAACCACGGGTATTATTTGCATTGGATTCTTCCTATTTTGATGAACATTTGTCAAGAAAGAAAAGAAATAATTACAGACTGCGTCTTATCTGGGAGTTACTATGTATTGCTATTTTAAGATATTTTGATTTGTTCTATGCTTCCAAACATGTAAGAGCTATCTCCTGTGGAAATATTCTCAGTCAGACACACAGCCTTTTCTTTTTAGAAGCTGCAAATATCATCAGAAATATTTGTGTTTTCTTAAGTCTCTCTCTGATTGAATGTAATTCTAATTTCCAGATCTCTTTTGGAGGAGGTTCAAAAATAAAATATATCTAAATAAAAGAAAAAAATGAGCAAAACAAATCAAAGAATAACAAAAACAAAAAAAAAACCAAAGTAAAGGAAAAAAGTAAATAAAATAAAATGAAATAAAATAAAATAAAATAAAATAAAACAATGCAAAACAAAACAAAGTAAAATAAAATAATCAAATGAAATAATAAAATACTAAAATACTAGCCCTTTCTGCCGTAATATCAGAGACAATGTTTAGTCAATCTTTTCTCTCTCCAAGTTAGGTGATGGAATGATAATTATGAAATGTAGTAGAATGAAGAGGAAAATGTGATCAGTAAAGGCTGATATGTTCGTCTACAGCACACATGGCTATTTTTCTAATGTGTAGTGCTATGTTTATATATTATCCAGCTATGTCTGAGGTTGTTAGGCACAAATAAAGAGAGTATTTCTTTGCCTGAAAGGAATCTGTTTTCAGAGAGTTCTTCCTTCACATCAACTGAAATCTGTGCTGCTTTCAAATAAAATTATGGGAAAAGCACAGGAGAAATGACTTGCCCATCACTAGCTTTTTTACAAAATTAGTCAGGTGTATGGTGGTGAAGATAAATGCCTAAATGTAGGTACAAGGCATAAAACCCTTTCTATGATAGCTGAGCATTTAATGACTGTAACAGGTACATTTTCCCAGGCACCTCATAGGAGCAGTGTTAGAAGCAAAGGAAGATTACTTGGTCTTAAGGATCCACATGGAAATCAGCACAGAACCTGTAGCTTTTAAACTTATTTTTCAAGTTTGTTTTTGTTGAGTTTTTTGTGGGGTTTTTTGTTTAATTTTGTTGTTTTTTGGGGTTGTTTTGTTTGTTTGTTTTGTTTTTTGTTTGTTTTTTTTCTGTTTGTTTGGGTGTTTTTTTTTTCCTATGGGCATTTCTGGACATGATTGTAATATATAAATCAAGAATTTGTTGGGTTTTTTTAAATGTTCTCCCTTCACTGTCTTCTTTGGTTTTGTTTTTATTTTAGCTGGAAGAAAAGAATTTTGTCTCCACACATGTGTGTATTGTCTCCTGAAAGGGACAACTCTTACATGCTGATATACAAGAGATAGGTTTAAACCACATAATCCAGGCAGTAATGATAATACAGGCACAAAGCCATAGAGATGCTTGGCCTGAACACATTCATCTTCACTTGAGTTCCTGACTGCATTTTTACAGTCTGCACTGAAACCTTGGCTCCTATAGGTTATTTTTCCAAAGTAATTAACTGAGAAGTACTTTGACTGTGTCTTTGAGACCTTCTGCTGCTACTTGTTTGGGCTGTTGTTGAAGTTGAGTGTTTTCCATGCACTGAATCTGGCCTCTATTTATTTGCAAGAAACCTGTATTCTCAAATGTGAGAGAAGTAGAGAAGAAATTCCACACCATGGAAGAAAGGAATCCATTAATCACTCTATACTGATAGTTGCCAAGAAGAAAATTCATCTAAGGTGTTCTCTTCTGTATGCTGGAAAGAAAGAATGAGAGCAAGAGAGGCAAAAAGAGAAACAGAGCAACTTGAAATACTAATAAAAACACACAAGCAACTTTTAAAATATTATTGGAGAGACACAAATTTTAAATACTAAAATATTAAAATTGATTGAGGTTGTGAAATAAGTGTATTACTTAGTCCTCTGTGCATTAAAATTAATTTTTCATCTTCTTATCTAAGCGGCTTCCCTATTGGCTTTTGCTGAGCATTCTTAATATTTCATATGCTTAAGGGAAAAAAGCTGTACTCTGACATCTTAACATCCCTGAGAATGTTTAACTTTATTTCTTTTTCTGTTCCTATGCAAAAAGATTTTCAAATCACACATGAACAGGGGGAAAGAGAAAAAAAACACCACAGTTTTGCTGTGGTGTTTTGCTGCACCATTCTGGGCTTTATTTCCCATATGATTGTGTATGCAAGTGCTAAGAGCTCTATTCTTCTCTACATTATTATTTTTCTCTTCTTTGTTTTCCACTATCTCACTCATGTGGCTTGCATCATGCAGTAGCCCCAGCAATGTTGAGAACATCAATAATTTGATTGTAACTGAACAATAATAAACGATGAAGCAACTTCATCTGAGCTGGAAGATCTGGCCTTAACCTCTCTCTATTTACAGCTCTGGAAGGCTTGTATTCAGGAGAATTTAAATCAGCAGAGACATGCCAGTCCTCATGTACTGCAGCGCTGACATAAACATAGCTAAACTGCTGCTATTAGGAGATAAGTTCTTATTTTGTAGCCCCACAAACAAAAGGTTTTAGTATATCATCATTGGTGCTAAAAGCAGCATAGGCAAATGGCCCTGGATAAGGCAAACAAGTGCTTAAATCACTACGGCTTGGTCTCTGCCAGGAAATTAAATATGCAAAACCTTCAATATTATGGTCCTTATATTCACATGCTGAGGCTGTACCATGTGATGCCACAGGGGTTTATGCCTTAAGGGCCACTCTCAGCTCTGCGGTTCTTCCAGTGAAGCTCTAATTTTGTACCTTTCAGCATAAAGTTATACGCGGATCTGTGTGTCCTCCTGCAATTGTTCTATTCCCAGCACCCTGATTCTTGCCTTTGGACTGGCATGGGTGAATTCTTGCATGGATACAGACAATTACAGCTGGACCCAGAGACATGTGTGCAGACTCTTTATTGCAAGTGCTAGAAGTCTTGATTTGACTCTTAAGGCATTGTTGATGAAAAATTTTGAAATAATAATGCCTGCTACCATTCCAGAGGAGGGAAAACCCCAAACCCAAGAACAAAAAAAAAAAACCCAAACAATCATCCAAACAAACGAAACCAAAAAAAAACCCCAAAAAACCCAAGCAAGCAAAACACACCAAGACCCCTGAATACTAAATATTCTATTTGATCTTTGGTCCATTCATTGGCAGTAATTCTGTCATGGAAGCACTCACTACTGTGCGTGAAACCCAGGGTGTCTGCAAGTAGCGGCAGGGTGACCTCAGCTTAGGAGACATCGTTTTGATAGACAAACATTTATATGAATAAAGGCTTGGATTCTTCTCATCTGATTTTATTTAGTATTTACAGCAGTGAAATAGACATCCTAACTTCCCTCTGTAACTGATGGAGAGAGATTAACATCTCTGTATCTTTGGAGCCATAGGCCACTTCTTAAAAGGAGGTAAATCCAACCTCTGTCCAGTGAGGCTTTTCCTTTGTCATCCAATTATTCCACAAGGTTTGCACTCATTCTCTTTTCCCTCCTGCTCCCATGTCCCCTTGTCCCTGCATCAAAATTTTTCTGTTTCCTGGACCATTGTAGGAACTGACATTTTCCCACATTCTTCTTCTTGGCCAACAGTCAACAGTGAATTTATTTTCCTGCGGGCATTTCGCCCGAAGTAATGGGTGTCATTTTAGTTAGTCATTTATACCAGTGTTACAGGATAGCAGGATTTCTAGGAGGAATGGGGACTCTTCAGGTCTGTTTTTAAATATGCCCAGGAGATGGCCTGGAGAGATCTTATTGAAGTGTTTGAGAGCTCAAACTCAGATTACTTTTACACCCCTCTAAAAAACACCATACTAAATTGAGTCCCTGCTCAAGATTGGATGCTACCTGGATTTGCTTTTGAAAACCTCAGCTGCTGTACATAAAAGGGCTATCTTTACAATTCAGGACAAAGCTGAGCATGTATTGTGACCTCTACCAAAATACTGTGAAATCTATTTTCATATTGCACATGAGATCTCTAAATCTACCCTCACAAGCTCAAATAACTCATACAAGTCTGCTGTTTTAGCCAACTACTAACAGATTCCTACTCCTCTGTATGGTCTATGCACACATGAAGAGGAGGAATGGTTTGTTTCTCCTCCTAAATTGTGTCTCTCAGACTGTGGCTCAAGCACAGTACTTCATAGCTAGAATCACTTGATTTTAGCAGGTGCATTGCAGTTAGACTCCTCATGATCTAACAATTTTTCTAACAAGTGAAAATTTATCAATTTAAAGAGACCAGAGATCCAGAAAGGATCTAGATTAAAGTCTGTCTGTAAACTGGTGTCTAAACAAACAAGTGTCTCACCAATGACCACAGAATACACTAGAGGGACCAGCCTCATCTATGGGTAAATTATGAAACTCAAGACTGGTGGAAAAAACAGGGGTTTTTTCCTTATTCTAGTTCTCTGAGCCCTGTGAATTCAACAGCCCACTTCATTCCAGGTTCTGTGTACATTTTGTCTTTTCTTTCATTGTTTTTAAGGTACATATTTTGATTAACTTCATTTTTAAGAGCTTCTTTTGAAGGCATCTACATTCAATCTCTGTTTCTTGGAAGAAGCAAAGAAATGAATGCCACAGAATAAACATATTTTTCTTTTCCTCTGTTTTTTTTTGCCTGTCCTGGACAACATTGGATCTCTCTCTTAGTGCAGGAAATACTGTTGAATTGCCTAAAACTGAAAGAATCTGTGGAACTGTATGAGTTTTTAAGGTGGTCTCCATTAGATCCCAAATAAATCCTGAAACTGCAGCATGAAATAGAGAAGGTGTAGAAGCCTCAGTGGGCACATCATGCAAACAAACATACCAGCCACAACATGCCTCCAACTATGGCTACTTGATGGGTAAACTCATTTTTCCCCAGAGTCTTCCTGGGCTACATTGATTGCATCACTTTCAATATCTCTTCTTTTGTTACAGGCGACTCCAGAGATTTCTCTCTCTAAGTTGCCTAGCTTTGTCAATTCCTATTTATCTAGGTATTCTTTTACCTTTTTCCTGGACAGCAACAGTTTGTGATCAATAGTAAGCCTCATAAAAGACCCAGAAACTATTGCTAACCCTTCTTCCTTGTGTTACCAATGCCCCCCTTGGGTCCACAGAAGAGTGCTATCAAACAGCTTGACTAGTCGGCAGGTACCATCTATACCCACCAATTACTTGGCATTTTCATTTCCCTCCTAGCAGTGGCTTTATTCAGAGCAGAGCCCATTTTGTTTTGTTTCTCCATGCAACTTGTCTCCTTTATGTATCAGGGAAAATTGAAAAGCCTCTTTTAGTGTCTGGGGAACAGGACAGTGGCAATTTAACTACTGGAGTTTACCTTGTTTTTCATTCCCTCAGCAATTCATATATGAACCCTGCCTGTTGCATCCATTTGGTTTCAAAAACTGTTTTCTTTTTCTTCCTTTTACACTCCAATACTCAAAAATCCTATGAAGAATCAACAGATAAGGCATCCCTTGAATTCAGTCAAAGTTTGGAATTGTTGTGGCTAGTAGATCTTTTCCTTAGCCACGTTTCAACCCTCCAGTGCATTCACTCATTCCAAAAGTTCCAATTTTGGATCAGATGTAATAAGACTAAGCCAGTAAAACAAATTTAAAAAAAAAGAACTCCTTGTGGTATACACTAGCATTCATGCACACAAATTCAATTGAGCAGCTCAAACTCATTCTGCAAAATTTGGTGCTCCAGAAGACATACAGAATCACAGAATCATAGAATGAGCTGAGGTGGAAGGGATGCACTGGGGTCATTGAGTCCAGTTCCTGGCCCTGCACAGGACACACCAACAGTCACCATGTGCCCAAGAGCAATGTCCAAATACTTCTTGAATTTTGTCAGGCTTGGTGCTGTGGCCACTGTGACCATTGCCCTGGGGAGCCTGTTCCAGTGCCCAACCACCCTCTGGTGAAAAACCTTTTCCTGATATCCAAACTAAACCTCCCCTGACACAGCTTGATGCCATTCCCTCAGGTCCTGTCACTGGGCACAGAGAAGAGATCAGAGCCTGCCCCTCCCCTTCCCCTCACGAAGAAGTTGTAACTGCACTGAGGTCTCCCCTCAGTCACCTCTTCTCCAGGCTGAGCAGACCAAGTGACCTCAGCCACTCCTCACATGGCTTCACCTCTAGACCCTTCTCCATCTTCTTGTCCCTCCTTTGGACACTCTTTACTGGCTTTATATCCTTCTTATACTATATCACCCAAAACTGTCCCCAGGAATCAAAGTGAGTCTGCCCCAGCGAAAAGCAGAGCGGAACAATCAAAACTTACATTTCTTAAACTCATGATGTTTGGTTGTTATTTTGTCATTAGTGAATGGTTTACTCTAGTTGATAATATCAGCACATCAGAAAGTCAGGTTTCTATATTATGGCTCAAGATTGAGGGAAAAAAATCTAAATTTGGTGGAAAACAAACAAACTAACAAACAAACAAAAAAAAAAAAAAAAAAACAAACAAAAAAAAAAAAAACCAACACATTTTGAACTCTTTTTTCTCTGGTAGACAAAAAAACTAAACTGAGTTTCTCCAGATCAAGACATCATAAAATTGTCACAAGAAATCTTTGGAAAAGGAAATTTGGCCTGAACTGTCCAATGGGATGTTCCATACCATAGAACATCATACTCTGCATAGAAATGGGAGGAAGTTGTCTGGAAAGGGCTGATCGCTGCTCAGGGAGAGCCTCAGTCAGCAGGTGGTGAGCAATTATATTGGGCATAATTTGTCTTTCTTCAGTTTTATTCCTCTTTTTCTATATTTATTACTATTAAAATTGCAATTATTATTATCATCATCGTTATATTTTACTTTGTTTCAATTATTATACTGTTTTTATATAAACTCATGAGTTTTATTCTTTCTGATTCTCCTCACTAGGGAGCACAAAGGGCAGTGAGCAAGAGACTGTGTGACACTTACTTGCCATTGGGTTAAATCATAAAAACAACACAGATGAAATTTAGAAGAGTGAGCTTCCATCTGCTGTATGCAGCTTCCCACCAAAGAGATATTTTGGATCTGCAATTTTCTCTTTCGGTTTTCCTGACTCTAGACCTGGCAAACTGTTTTTTAGCTAAAGATTCTAAGAGAGTGTCCCCTGAATTTTGCAGAAAAAGCTAACAAGTTCAGACCATGGTTATTCAGAAAGCTGAGTTTATAAACATTCTGGAATTCTGTAGTCATTTCAAGCATTTTTACATGTCTGCGAATTTTGGACAAAAGGTGAAAACTCTGGAAAGTTGCTGACCAAACATTCTTGAGCAGAAGAATGGATAGGAAAAAATACATCAATCTTTGGGACAGCACTGAATAAAACAACTGATAGACTATTTAAAGCATTCATAGGCTTCAGAAACTCACATAGTATGGTGAGGTTTATTGTTTAAGTCTTTCACTGAATTCACAAAGTGTTCCAATGTTCATGCCACTTTGTTGCTGCTGTTTCAACTGGACTAACTCATTAGTCATTTTGCACTTTTGTGATTGCACACGTTACAGAACAGTTAAGAATTCAGAATCCATTGTCACGCACCATGTTGATTCTCATTCAATTAATTATACTATTAACTAAGGTTAATATTATAAATCAAATGAGTATCATTTTTTACTTTAGGAGTTTCAAGTGTAGGATAGGGATCTGATATCTAGAGATGATTATTTCTTTCCACCAACTATAGCAGAAGCCAGAGGGCAAATGTTGATTATTTAGCTAACTCAGCGGCCAAAAGTCAGGTGGAAGGAATTGTTATTCAACTGTGACTTCAGTCTGCTGGGAAAAGACCGTCTAATACCTTGCAGGGTCTCCAAAGTTCTCAGAAAGGGGATGAAGCCAAAGAAGTTGGGTTTCTTAACTCCCTGTCACTTTTGCTGCCCTGCAGTTAGAAGAGAAATAGCCTTTGAAATCTACTGAAGAAATAGAGACCTCTCCCTCTCCCTCTCCCTCTCCCTCTCCCTCTCCCTCTCCCTCTCCCTCTCCCTCTCCTCTCTCTCCCTTCCCTCTCCCTCTCCCTCTCCTCCCCTCCCCCCCCCTCCCCTCCCCCTCCCCTCCCCTCCCACATGGTTTTGGCACATGTCACACTAACTGCAGTTCCAAACTGAGGGTTCTTGCCTTTTCCTTAATGAATTTAAGTTGGATATGATCCAGACATTCCCTGTTGACTTTTGAGAGATCAGTATCACTAACCATGTTTAGACAAACAGCTCTGGTTCCAGATTCAGAAAGCAAGAAAAAATCCACCTTGAGGACCCTATCAGGGTTTAGGCAGGATCTAAATATCAGAATGATTCAAAAAGTAAATCATAATCTTGTGTTGGTGGGGCAGCTAGGTGTGGAAAATAATGCTGCCTAAGTCTGTGAAACTCATACCAGAAGAGACAGCTATTGGTCTTTTAGGAGCCCAGTAAAAGCTAAACACTACTTCATACCTAAGGTCCACATGGGAGATTGCTCTTGGTCTTAGTATGTTTTAGATATGTAAATGCATAAAAAACAGTCAGTGGCAAACAGTTTGGAAGAGGGGTGACAGTACAACACAAGATTATGATTTTCAGAAAAAGATTTTTTTTTTTCTTCTCTGATTGAAGGATGTCTATTTACCTTTTGTTATTTGATCTAAATTTATTGTGATAGCTGGAAGTGGAGGTAACAGAAAAATATTTTTTCTAGTTTGTGAACTAATGAAAAACACGATTCAGTATAAAGATGGTTCATTGTAATCTTGGATGGATCAGGAGTGTCTATCTTCTTCCTTCTTTTCTCATCAGTTTTCTGATTAAATTTCAGAAACAAGAGGAACAGACTGGAAGGGGGTTTGCATTCTGCTCTTTTAGAGCAACTCTCAACAGAACAATGAGAGGTAACCTCAAGCACCAGGGGAGGTTCAGATTGGGTATCAGGAATAATTACTTTACTGATAGGATGGTCAGGTATTGAAATGGGCTGTCCAGGGAAGTAGTGGAGTCACCACCTCTAGACTTGTTCAAAAAATGACTGCTTGTGACACTCAGTACTGTAGTTAATTGACAAAGTGATCCATCACAGGTTGGACTTGAGGATCCTGGAGGTCCTTTCCAGCCTAAACGATTCTGTGATTCTATGATTCTGCGGCACATTGCTCTGTTTTATGCAGCTGTCTAACATATAACAGAGGTGCCCCGGTCCCTTTATGAATCAGGGCCACAACTGAGTCCTGAGTACTGAAGAATTTGTGCTGCAGAGCACTGAGTACTGAGTCCTGACGCAGCTGTTTATAAGGATTTCTACAGGAATCTCAAATTTGTTACACCATTTCTAAAATTTAAGGATCACATCTGGAAAAGCATGCTCAAGGAACTTATCTAGGGCATCATCCTCTTAAAAGTTAACTTTATTGTGTCCAATGAATGAAATACTGAACAGCAGGCATATTATTTTTAAAAGGGATATAAAACAATAGCGAAGCACTGCCTGATTATATTACAGCATCTATCTTCTCATGTATCAGCAAAAACTAGCACTGAAGTATACCTAATTATCATATTTACAGTGGTACAGGTAGTAAAACTGTTATGTTTTGCATTGCTCAGGATGTTCAGGTCTGAAATAGATAAACTATGTGGGAGATTAGTAATAGGTAATTATTCTCTACTTACATATTCAGCTTCATATTTCTAAATTAAGGTAAGTGGAAAAAGCTTATAAAATATTCAGGGCTCTTTTATCTTTCCTCCTCCCTCTTATTAGAAACTGTGCATGAATTTGCATAGAATAAACTGAGCCCATAAATCATAGCAGAAACTGCAAGAATGCTCTTTGTAAGTTATAATTTAAGGTTAACTGTAGCACATTTTGCTTACTGTATTATTAATGACTTTAGTTCACTCATGACAAGATTACATATTAAAAATTGTTGGTAGACAAAACTCCAGTTCATAATCAATTTGCTTCCTAACCTTAGAAAGCCACTCACCATGTTTTCATACTTCCAAAGAGAAAACCATCAAGAATAAAATTTATCAAGCAATACATTACATTGGCCTTGTTATTCAGTAGCTCTGATTTGTTGGTCAAGAGATTTATGTGCAGAGCCTCACATAGAGCTTGAACTATGTGTCCATGATGTTTGACAGGCTGGAAATAGCCTATTGTCTCCTGTGGCTGTCCCCAAAAGGAGAATTCCAGCAGAAACACCTGGAGAACTTCAGAATAAGGCGTTTAATGTGCTGCTTCTGTGTCTCATCCTAATCTCTGTTGAAGAGGCATTAACCAGATATTCTCAGAACCACATCTTTTTACATTACAGGTATTCTCACTCTGTTCTCTTTTACTTGTGAAGGGAAACCACTGACATCTAGATAAAATAGTTCAATATTCATTACTATCTTACCATCAAATAACCTGCTGAAATCTAGGAACTGTTGTCTTCAACTTCTTGTGCTTGAACATTACTGATGATTGCCAGACATTTACAAGATTTGTACCACCACCAACACACGCATCTGAGTCTGAAGCCTACATAACAGCATGCTTTTCCTTTCTTATATTTTGGAACTTTATTAAAGGAATTCTGTAACCTTAATTTGGTAGTTTAAGTTCTTTTTTTGGCTCTCGTTAGCTGGTTACTTCGCTTACAACTGATGACTCTAAAAAGACTGTATTTCATTTTCAGGGAATCAAAGAGGTAGTTTCCAATGACTACATCTATGGTTTTCTAAGATCCAAAATGAAACAGCAGGCTACAAGTAGACTAAAATAAAAAATATAATAAACACAAAAAATAGTTTCATACCTATATAATCCCGTTATTCTTATGTAGGACTAACTTTCAGATCACAGGATCTTCAACATAGCATACTTTGCCTCACATTTTTGTGGGGTTTATTGTTGTTGTTTTTATTTACTATGTCTTGTTAAGTAAACCATTTACAGTGACTTAATACTTCAGTCATGACAATAACCTAACCAGGCTTTTAGCAATGCGATTTGTCCTTGATACCATCCAAAACAAGAGCTTCCTGACATCAATCAAAATGCTATTCTTCTTCTTTGAATATTACAGGAACTATCCACTTTGTTTGATAAACCTGAAAGGAAAGGATAAATGCCATTTTTCCTTTGAAGAGAGGTTCAATATCAAATGAATATTAACATTTTATATCCTAGAAATCAAATATTCTTCTTGTCACATTTGCTTTAAATATAATATCAGACAGTTATCTTCTTAGGAAAATGCACACTCTAATAATAATTTGCTTGATACTTATCTTTTTTTTTTTTTTTTTACATCCCTAAAAATTAGGAATGAGTGTTTAAATTTTCTCTTGTTCTTTTTATTCTGTTTTTCTTCTTTTTGGTAAAGAATAGTTAGCATTCAGGTGAAATTTCTTTGTTAAGTACATTTTTGAAAACAAATGTTTCAAATGCTGCATTTTGATGTTTTCAACTGAAAATTTCCTATTAGATTTTGTTTTTATTCAAAATCAGGTGAAATATTGAAGTAAAAATACTGAAGGTCAAGACAAAACATCAATGTGTAAATTGATAGACATAAGACCTTTTTGTCTGCATATTTTAAACTAGGAAAAGACACCCTCAAAACGCTGACTTCTTAATATTACTCAGGACAGGAAATGTTTCCATAATTTTCCATTTTCATTTTTTATATGACACAAAAAAATGCCTATCATCTCTTATTTATCCAGACTAATCCTTACTTCCAAAAATTGGTTTGTATAATTTGATTGGTTTCATTTCCCAATGGCTTTAATCATATATTCCCACCAAATTTCTATATTTTTCTGATATTAAAAAACAAAGAAACCAAATCATATCAGGTGTCTTCAAAAGTCATAGTCCTTTAAAGCAAACATAGGATTTTAGGTCATACACTGAAGTTGCAAGAAAATAATAAGTGAAAGCTTTCATCAATTACACAGAAAAGCATAATATAACCTCCCACTAAAATAAAAATCATCACTGACCTGCAGACATGTTGTTTAATGTTTGTAACACAGAAAACGGACATCAAAGAATCAATTACATTGCAAGTAGATTGGAAATTGTAATATCTTTAATGTCTACATTCAGAAGGGGAAAAACTGGTCTTGTGAATAAGATAAGCGTCATTCATACTACACAAATTGAGTTGCAAGAGTTTGGTTTTTTTTTTAGGTGCCCTTTTTTCCAGAAAACAGATTTATTTTACAGGTGTGTGCTTGGTTTGCTTAATAACACAACATACTCTTATACTTTTTTTTTTTAACATTGAAAGTGTGATGAAAGGCAAAATTCAATAGCATCCTGATGGTAAATCATCGTTACTCTTGCAAAGTGATAAATTTTACTTGTTCCTGATTAGCCCTCATTGTACCACACATTAATGGTAACCTCTTCTGCAATCCCTGCTCTCTAAAGTCAAGACAGGTAAATAATCTTTCATAGTACTAATTAGAATGGGGTATTTTAAAAATATTCCAGCTTTAATATATATGCAAGCACTGGTGCATCTTGAATTGCACATTAATCCCAGGATGTAGTAGGTTGTTTACAGGGAGATACTGGGCTTTGAGGGAGAAGTTGAACAAAATTAACATAAAAAGGGAATAAGGCAAACTGCATTCTTTCATACAGAGTGTAACCTATTTCTAAAGAGTAAACTGAGACAGGATTGCATTTATGATGGAATATGTGCATAACAGTAATGTTGATCTATGTCAAATAAAAACACAGAAAATGGTAGAAATTTGGTTTCCAGACCTATTTATTAAATTGCTCCATAAACCAAACCCTCTTGCATCTGTTGCAAGATGGCAAGATTATTAAAGAAGAAATATATTGCTTAAGCTTTCTTAGTACTGTGAAGAATGAAGGATTTTTTTATTTCTTTCCCCTTTCCTGCCCTTAGAAAAATTCCCACCTTGATCTAAAACGTCAGTATTTTAATTACAAATCTAAAAGTAATTATATAGTGTAGTTTTCTAAAATCTCACAGTTCTTTAATATACAAATATTGGTTTAAGATATTTTTATTGAAAAGTGTAGATGATAATAAAAAATGCTTTCTAACATACAAATAATATTTTGAAAGAGGTATATTCAGAACTTCATTTCTCTCTATTCCTCACTAACGACATTATGATTAATTGTGGGATAATAATGTGCAATAATATAAGCACAAATCACACAGTGAATAATAAAGGTGCCATATTATTGAATAGTTCAGCTGAACACTTGCAGCCTGGAGAAGAAGAAAGAGCTGCATTCTCTTTCCTTCAATAAAGTGTTCAGTGATTGAGGTTCTGGGCTCAAACCTGGGTAGGCAGATGTGCAGAATGAGCTGACAGAGCTTCAGCAGTCCAAGAAGGCCACGTTGTTTTATTCTTATGTTAATAATTGATAGGTACAAGTGGACCTGTGAGTTAATAAGCTGAGGAAACTTTGGAACTAGGCATAGCTAAATTGGTTGGTTAATATAAGAAATATTTCAACCTTTCCTCCTACACTGAATGCAGCTTGAAATCAATCTTTTGATGCTGAGGTGTGTCTCCCCACATGAATATGGGCCTCTGAGAGCCACAGTTGAAAAGAAAAGAAAAGAAAAGAAAAGAAAAGAAAAGAAAAGAAAAGAAAAGAAAAGAAAAGAAAAGAAAAGAAAAGAAAAGAAAAGAAAAGAAAAGAAAAGAAAAGAAAAGAAAAGAAGAAAAGAAAAGAAACTGATACATGGTAACAGAGCCAGTTGTCAGGAATCTTGCCAGAATGAATGACACATTGCCAATCACACTTTTTGGAAAGTCCATGACAGAGCACCAGTAGGCTGTACACATACCAGCGGTTTCCCTATATATGGGGAATATTTATTAAATCTATATTTCATGTACATACACTCGCCTCCTTGTTTGTCAAAGTGGATTTACGGGTGATGGTTTATTCAGTCTGGAGAATTTAGGCTTTCGAGAAGAAAATGAGTTGAAAAACCTCTTTAGCATCACAGGAAAATATAAATTTAGGACCCTCAGAGCAATTGCAGTGGTATATATCCTGCCTTTGGTCTTCTTTTCTCAAGTGAATTTACTGTGGCCCATTACGTGACGGTTGTAGCAACTAAATTACAGTAGCTCTCCATTAAATAACAAAGATATGATTGGTAGTGTACTTTACATTCTCAAGGCAGTTTTCTAACCCCCTAAGTGGATAATTGTCAGTTATTGCTTTTAAACTGTGAGCCTTGCATGACTTTATTAAAAGTTTCTGAGAACCAAAGCCTTACGATGCTAATAGCATATACAGGAGGGGTGTGTGCACCTCCCTGTTATACGCAGGAAAGAAATATAGGAAAGGTTGGGAACACATGTCAGGCTTTTGGTGGAGTCATACATGTGCCTTCTTCCTCAAGTGGCTCAGCCTTCAGGTATCTGTGGAAGGGGCAGAATATTATCTGGAAAATCTTGTTGATATTCCTCTCTTTCCTCACCAGGATTTGGATTCCTCCAAAAATTTTGCCAACCAGCAAGTAACACTTGTCTATTCTTAAGCAGCTGGTTTGAATTGAACATACATATAGCTGATTAGAACATAAGAGACCTGAAAACAGGAAACAAGGAGGACAATTTATGAGATAACTATATCCTCAGAAGATAAAATATCCGTGATATGTCCACAAACTTAATCATAAATTGGTGAAATGCAGGAACATCTGGTGTTGCAAACTGATTCCAGGCCATTCGCTACCTTTGACTATGTAGCCCACTGTGTGATCTCCAAATCCATTGAGTGAAAGAGTATTTTTCAGTAGTCATAAAGGAGTTCCTATACTTTTTCCTTTATTTAAGATACTAAATAAAATGTATTTATTTTCTGTTTTTCTTCCTTTCTCTTTTCTCTTTCTTTCTTTCTTTCTTTCTTTCTTTCTTTCTTTCTTTCTTTCTTTCTTTCTTTCTTTCTTTCTCTTCTTTTTCTTCTTTTTCTTTCTTTCTTTCTCTTCTTTTTCTTTCTCTTTCTTTCTCTCTTTCTTTCTCTTTTTCTCTCTTTCTCCCTTTCTTTCTTATCTATTACTGTCTCTGTGCTAGATACAATTCACTTTGCACTCTCTTTTCTGTCTTTTGCAATATTTTACTGGCAGGTGTCTTAGCCATTGCAACTCTTTTGCAAAGTAACTTTCCAAACCATGGTCCCTTACAAGAACACAGCTGACACTGTTGTAGGTGTTAGCCGTTCAGGGGTTCAACAAACCCAGAAGGAAAAACCTTGCTGAATGTAGTGGTTTCAGTTCACCTATTCAGGTATGTGGCTAAATGCCAACACACTTACCCAAATTTACTTGATTGTTTGTTGTGAGATGAGGATTAGGAGTAGGAAAAGCAGGCTCAAACTTAATAAAGTATAAAGAAACCAACATACAAAAGACAACACTTCGACCTCCAGTCAGTTTACCACCTCTGAAATAGCTCTTGTTCCAGTTCATTTAGGGAGAGAAGTCTCTTTTGCTTACACCATGGATTTTCTGTAAGAAAAATACTGTTTTTTATGGGTCTTCTGCCTCACTATTAGCTGCCGCCCGGAGCAAAGTCCAGCTTAATGGTGGATCCCTCCTACACCAGTAGCCTTCCCACAGCCATTACGGTGGGTTATGAACAGTCCACAGTGTACCTGTTTTAAGGATGCCCAGTTCAATTGCAGCGACAAAGAAAATTCCTTTTTCTGTGCGTAGCAACACAGGTTCTCCTGACAACTCGGGTTCTCTAGCATTCTCCCCGGGACCAGGGCTCTGAGTCACAGCCTCTCCTCTCTCTTGGTTCTAGTTTCTCATCAGGCTGTACTTTTTCAACACCTACTTGTCTTTACCCAGGTATTTCAGTTCATTGGCTGCAATTAGAACCTCACATCCCTGTTTTGGACTATTTCTTCATATATTACAGGGAATTTATTAGCTCAGTCTCCAACCATGGTTCTCTAAAAGAATTTTCAGCTTCACTATCAAAGCACTGCTCATGCACCTCCCTCTAGGCATCGGTTCTGCTTTCCTCACTGACTGTAAAGTCTCTATGCTGCATTTATGTCGATGTCCTCACTCGTTCCTCTCTGTGCAAGGAAGGATGGGTGTCTGTGAGTTTAGTCCAGGCCTGGATAGAGTCAATCTCTGTCTCTCTGGCAGTGTGAGGATCCCGTGCTCCCTGCCGGGCTGTTTGAACAGGTCCCAGCTGGATGGCAGAAGCTCTCAGAGTCTCTGTGCCCGGCTCTGCGGAGCTGGCTCGGCCTGCTGGGGCCATCTGGGCCCGGGGTGACAGGGCAGGGCCTGGCCCGAGCTGGATGGAGCCGGCCCGGTCCTTGCCTGGCCCGGAGCAGGGGCCTGGCCCTGTCTCGTGTAGCTGGCACAGCGGCTGAGCTGGATCTGCTGAACATTCCAGCCGCTTCCTCCCCCATTCCCAGCACCCCCCTGCCTTGGAAGGAGTGAGGGGGGCTGGGGCCTTACCAGTGAGAGAAGCAGGAGCTGCTCCTCTCTACACAGCAGCAGGCCAAAGAGGAAGAGCTTCAGAGAGTCTCTGCTTATATATGTTTTTTCCCCGAAGGCGGATCAACTTTTTAATTGGTTCACCTACATATCAATCCTTAAAACTACCTGATTACTGACTCTCTCTCGCAGGAAGGAAGTTGTATTCCTTCCTGCAGCCCAGATCACTTCCTAGATTTTGACCCCTCTGGCCTAACCCAGGACACTGATTTAAAGTCATCAACTTAGATTGGAGGAGATTTCATGTAAGCTATTCATGTCACGACCACTCTAAACTGTCCCTCTATGAATTGCAAAATCCCAGAATGGTTTAGGTTGAAAAGGACCACAGTGGAGTCATCTGGACTCATCTTACTGTTCAGGCAGGGTCATCCCAGAGCACACGGCACAGGATTGTGTCCGGAGGGTTCTGGAATATCCACAGTGAGGGACACTCCACAGTCTCTCTGGGCAATCTGTTAAAGTGAACTGAACAGTAAAGAAGTTCTTCCTCATACTCCAGTGGAACTTCCTAGGCATCAATTTCAGCTGTTCCCTGTTTTCCCATTGCTGGACCCCACAGAGCAGAGCCTGATCCATCCTCAAACCCTATCCTGCAGACTCTGACAGACATTGATGAGGTCCTCTCCCAGATGTCTCTTCTTGAGGCTTAACACCCCCAGTTCCCACAGTCTTTCCTCGTCACAGCGATTCTCCAGACCCTTCATTACCTTTGTTACCCTCCAGTGGACCCATTCCAAGAGCTCCACATCTCTCTTGCCTTGAGGAGTCTGGGACCGGACACAGTGTTATGTCTTAACACATAAATTCAAAGAAAACAAGCTGCTTTTCCCTCAATACCTTACAAGGCTTTCTTTGAAACCTACATCAAATTCTAATTATCCAAGTGTATGCTTTTCTTCTCCCAGATGTTATGAGAAGATGGGGTCATCTTCATTCGCTTTTTTATAAGAAACATCTTTTAAGCATTATATAAATCATTATTCTTCAACTGCAAGAAACTGTCACCCCCTGCTGTTACATAAGAATATGCAGAACTTATTTACTGCTTAGTTGTGGTCAGAAGTTGCATCAGGGAGACATACATTATCATAAAATTATACAATCATGGAGCTTGGAGATCAAGTAAGCAGTTCAGCTCAATGCAAGCCCAGCTAAAAACAAGTACTCCAGGAATTGTTTGTCCAAGTTTTAAGTATCTCCAAGGATACAGCTCTGTGAACATTTCTTTTTGGTAGGCATGGGGTTAGAACTTATCCTTACATTTACTTGGAACTCCCTATGCTCCAGGTCATCTCTGTTGCCTTTCCACCTTCCCATGTGTACCTCCAAAAAAAGCCTGGCTCCATTTTCTTTGCAGCCTCCCACTATGCAGGTATAGATGACCATGTCTACAGATCTCTCTTTAACCTTCTCTTAAGTCTGAGAAAGCACGGGTCTACAAGACTTCCATCCTCAGAGGTAACTATTATGAGTAAAATTGGAATAGACATAATAGGAGGGAGTCAGCAAGAGAGGCAGAAGAAAGGCTATTTTTTTTAATCAAAGTTTCTTCCATCTAAAATATTCCTAAAAAGATGTGACGATACATAGCGTTTGGGTTGCAGAGTTTTAATCAATACTTGACTGCACAGGAATGTGACAAGGGACAGATGCAATTATTATTGAGTACTATATAACAAATTTGAACAGTATGACTGCTTTCACTATTGCAATATCCTCTGTACCAGAAATTTTTTATTCAATAGAACTGTTTTGGCATGGTGAGATCATATAATGTTAGACATGGATCAAGAATCAGCGCCTTCAGAATAGCCAGTTTTAGAAACTACTTTTTACAGACTTGCAAAGAACATTCTCCATTTCAGGAAAACAGCAGGCCTACTGATTTGATAGAGAATTCATTTCTCTCTGAAAATTACTATCTTATCTCTTAAAAGTCCAGACTTTGTCAGTGTTTCTTTGGCAAATCTTCTGGAGAAAGATATTTTTGTATGTAGGTATTTTAAAAGTTATTTGTCTGACAGCTGACAGGATAAAAAGAGGATGCAAATATTGTCATGTAGGCAACCAGGAAATAATGATTCAGTATTTCACACATGTAAAAACAAACCGAAGAAATAATTATGAAGCCAACTGAAAACAATTTTTCAAAGCATGTCATTCTGTTATGAAATTCGCTGCCATAGTATGGTGTGGTAGATAAAGCCAAAAATATATAGGAAAATTTGTGAAGGATAAAGACATTACTGTCTATTAATTTAGTCTGCTTGGGAAGTTTGGGAAGAATGCTAGAAACTGAAATGCTATAGCAGAAAAATATTAATTCTATACTTGCCCTATCTTTAACATTCTCTTTAGTTTGACTTTTTTTTCTGCTGATCATTTTCAGAGACCTGATACCAGGCAAGAAGGGCCCTTGACTCCATGCGGGGATGACAATTATTCCATAATAATAACTATAATATAACTGATTGAAAGCCAGCCACCTCTGGAATTTGCTAGGACAATGTTGCAGTCTGGCTTGCAGTCTGTGACCATGCAGGCCATTCGTTGTCCTGCAGGCTCCTCAGGATGATGAGGCATGGTGATAAATAGCAGTGAATACTGGCAGGAAACACCACACCACAGGAGCATTCTACTAACAGCCACCTACAGACTCGGACAAGCATGTGCCATATTCTCTTCCAGTCATCATGAAATTAAGAGGATTCTTTGCTATAACACTCTTAGATAACATTAAAAAGCATCAAACAATATTGCATGATGTGGGATCTGTATGTCCAGATTAAGACAGGGAAAAAAAGAGGGGGAAATGCAGAGCTTACCTTATACTGACATCAGAAAACCAGGACTTCTTGTACTCATTTAACTCACACAGCTAAGTGTGTTTTGGTCACCGATCCTAAGTCTCTTTATTGTATAAAACCCTGGTAAGTCTGATGAAAACATGCAGAAAACTCTTGAAAGTCAAATTTCTGAGAGAGAACATGGTGCTGATAACATGCTCTAACTCAGGTCACAGCCTCAATCCCCATGCAGGCCACTCACTTAAAAGCTGGACTGGATGATCATTATGGCCCCCTTACAACTCAGAATATTCTGTAAAATCTGCAAAGTTTCTATCCCTAACCCCATTTAGTCACAAAAAAATATGGCCTCAGTACTCTTCATAGGAGCCAAGATCAAAATAAGTACTACTTGGATTTGAATGCTATGGGTTTCCTATCTAAAATGTGGATTTTAAAAAAGAAAATTAACCTTGCCAAGCATCATTACATGACAGAGTTACCAAGAAACTCTCCAGAGTCCAACATTCATGATTTATGAATCTATCTGAGTTCAGACACCTGGAAAATAAAAAGCATCGTGGTTAGGTCTTGTACAGTTTGCTAGTACATTAGTTATAATATTGTTGTCATTGAGAACCACATGTGTAGTTATGCAGTGGAAATAATACTTATTTCTACCAGCAAATTTAATTCAAATCCTATACATCGGCAAAATCTCATCAATTATATCACAGAAAAAGGTTGGACAAAATTCTGGCATAACTCTTTGGCTAAGGAAGTTTACCTTTAAATGTATGAAGTTTAATTTGCTAGCAAAAGGTCTACCAAATCCAAAACACCGGTTCTTTTAGATTCACTTTTATTTCTCATATAATTGTTATCACACATGTATCTAAGAACCTTCCAGTAAAAAACTGAATACATTTTGTCAACATAAGTTATAATAAATTATATTCTATACATCAATGGTGCCATTCCCAGGTACATATACTTTCATTTATAATTTATTAAAGAAAGAGGGGAATTTTAACATCTAGAAGAGGGTGGAGCCTTTTAAACAAACAAATATATTAATAAAAGTTATCCATAAGTACTGGGAATAGATCAGCCTTTTGCATGTCTGAAGGATCTAGCAGAAATACTGAACTACTGAGTAACCTTTCATGACTGTCTGCCAAAGGGGACTTTCCTGGGACACTTCTGTCTTCAAAGGACTCGGTTCTGATACCTACATGTGCTCTAACCTTCAGTCATCAGAATAGCTGCCTTTCAAACACTGACCACAATGAACTCCAGTAGAGAAAAAATGCTCAAGTCAGCTTTTACAAATCACTTCAAGTACTTTAACTTCTGTGGGAGATCAAAATGGAGAACAAGAACAATGTACTATGACAAAGAAATGTTTACAGTTGTTTTTCTTTTCATATAAACTAAAATAAGAATGAAAATACTTTCAATAACAATATGTGCAGAAGTCAGATCTGGATATTATTTGAAACAATTTATTGTTTCAAGTTTTTAATCCATTTACATTTGATTGTAATTCATTCTACCACCTCTTCTGTGAAAAGATATCATAGAAAAATTATTCTAACGCAAATGAACCTCACTGAAAATCTTCATTTTGTTAAAGTTTATATTTTGGTTAGGCTTTACATTGATTGATTTTGTACCCATCTTCACTTTCCTTTTAGATTTTCAACCATTGTCTGTAGTGATGCTTGCAGTGTTTCCTGAGGAGTTCAAACTAGAACACTTGCTGACAAAGAAATATTGCCCTTGATTTCTCTGGTGGAGAAGGGTTTGTGCAAATCTAAATAAGTACCCTTTTTTGCTATGCAGAAATTTCAGAAATTGCATGAGATGTAAATTTGGAAATGTTACTCATTTGTAGACTAGCACCTGCTGTGTTTTCAATATACAGGTCATGAGTTCACAGCAAACCCCACAGAATTACTGAGTACTCAAGCTTTTGAATCTCATCAGAGCACACAAGCACATAAGTGATCATTGTTGCTTTAAAGAGTTGTTCACCAAACATTGCAAAGATGATACACATTTTTGAAAAAGCAGCAGTTTTGTTGATTATCCATCATTTACATCACAATCATGGACAAATTTCACACCTCCATTCATCGTTGACTTTTAGTTTCATATTTTGCACCGGTTATTTAAGTCCGGGAACATTATCTGGGAGATGAATTTGACCTATGAGCAATGACTGTAAGGAAAGGAAAAACAGACTTGATGACAGTAGTCATGATTTTCTGAAACAATTTTCGACCTTATATTTGTGGAAACCAATAGGAGCTGTGACTGCTCCTAGTATGTTAAACTGTGCTCAAGCAAAATTTATGTTCAGAGGGCTCACGGTCCTTTTGAGATTGTGTGCTACAGACCTCCTTGTGTGCTCAGCTTGCAGATGCTCTGAGCTTATTTCAGCCCTAACAAAAGAACCCTGGAACTTGTGCTCAATCTATAGCAGTTACACTTTTAGCTTGACTATATCTAGTTCAAGTCTTAAATGTCAGCCAAGATGGCAGCTATTACGTAAGTGGGGATTGAAACAAAGGCCCTTCAGAATCAAAAGCACACTCTTTGCAATGCTGAATAAATTGAGCTCTTTGGAGAACCTTGAATGTACATAATTATACAATGATCCATATAATTATTTGGCAACATGCTAGACGGGAGAATTGCATTCCCAATTGCATGTTTGTCCCTTTATAGCAAGGTAGAGACAAAACTTTGCAAGAAACTGTCTACTCTTTTTCTTTTCTGCACTACCGCTATAGATTTCTTGATTGACCTTGGATATGTCTCCCCAATTTTTCTGCACATTATCTCCAGAGAATTCTCAGTAATTTCATAAAATGCACTTCCTTTCCAATGTGGAAAATTTTGGCTATGTATTTTCTATTCTAAATGTCATTGGCTAGCAATTAATGAATTTTACTTATGAAAAACCACTCCGATGTGTTTTCTAATATTAGAAATATAACGTTAAGTTAATGGAAGCTCTCACTGTGATAAGTCTCTTGCACTAAAGAGATCAGTTTTCAATAGGACAGGGCTCTAGATGAGATGATCCATTTAAGCTAGGTGTTAACAGAGCAACATAAGTCTATGCAGACTGATTAATTTCCAATCAAATTACAAATCTCAGTCTCAGTTTGTAACAAGGTTCAATTAATTCATTTATTTTGTGTACGTGTGCACTTCTAACCTGGTTCTCCGTATATTTGGGAAAGGAAGTGTTGGGCTGAATGAGTCACTCAGTTTCCTTTCAGGTGTAAAAATTGTTTACTTTTAAAAAATTATTTGGTATAGTCTCTATCACAGAGAGATATTTTGGATACCATCACAATCCATACATGAGAGGCTTTTTCCCCTGCATAATATTATGTTAAGATCTCAATCTAATTTCTGTACATATTTTGACAAATCAAGAGGGATCATAGGTGCATAGAATGGTTTGGGTTGGAAGAGGCCTTAAAAATTATCTCATTCCAACTCCCTGACATGGGCAGGCACATCTTCCACTAAACCAGGTTGCTCAGAGCCCCATCCAACCTGGTCTTCAAAGCTTCCAGGGATGAAGCATGAACAACAGCTCTGGGCAACACATCGGTGCCTCACCACCCTCAGAGTAAAGATTTTCTTCATATTTAACCTTCCCTTTTTCAGTTTAAAGCCACCATTCTTTCTCTCCATTGCCCTTATAGAAAGTCCCTCTCCATCTCTATTGTAGCCCCTTCTAGGACCTGGATGGTGATATAAGGTCTCACCAGAGCCTTCTCCTCTCCAGGCTAAACATGCCCTATCAGCCAGTCTCCAGAGCAGATGTGCTCAAGCCCTCTGAGTCTTTGTGGCCTCCTCTGGGCTCACGTCCAGAGGTTCACATCATTCACCAGGGCTGGGGTCCCCTCCCTATAGAGCAACAACCATCCACACTGCTTGATATCATTTGTAAACCTGCAGAAAGGGTGCTTAATCTCACTGTCCTCGTCTTTGACAGAGATGTAAAATAATACAGGTCCCAGCATCAAGCCCTGAGGACTGCCCCTGAAACTATTGTCCCCCTCATTGTGGGAGAAAAAATTCTGACCAGACTCTGTGCACTCTTTGAATTGAAATGATCCGAAACTCAGCAATAATTGCTTGCTAGTGGAAGCAGATTTGTTTAATTTTTTGATGACCTAAACCAGTAGATGAACAAATCTTTTTCCTATTTCTTTTCACATGTTAGCTGGAGAATAGGAGATCTTTTTTTCACCAGCTTTGCATGCCTTTGAACACCAGTCTCTCCCTTAAGCACCCTGAATAATTCCAAAAGGCCTCTCTTTCATCATCTATTCTCATACCTCCATCACGTTAAGGGCTCCTGAATATCCACAGTAAAGTGGAAGAAGAGATTTTCCAAGAAACCCAGTTATTCACACAGAACTTTCAGCTTGATCCTAGTTCTCTGTAGTTACTTCTTCATTGCTAGAAAACACCATGAGTTTCAAATAGGGAGAAATGTTTACTCAGTCCTAATCATGAGTGTGGGTCAATAGCTAAGGCCCCCAAATAAATCATTAGTGCTGGAATAGGCAAGCACCCCCTTCTGGGCCACAGATACTTCAGGACAGTGAAAGTAAGGATGAAGGAGCCTTTATTGGCTACCTTTCCAGCATGAAAAATCAAATGCAATTTGTCCAGATTAGTGGGCTTAGTCTCTTTCTGATTATCTGGTGCCACAAATATGTGACCCATGCCTATGCCTCTGATTTTTAATAAACACATTTGCTGGGTCCAATAGTTTGGCAATTTGTACAGAAAATTAGATGTAATTTGCCCTGAATGCCACTGGTTTCTAAGATAGTTCAAAAAAATGCCAGGCAGTTCAGCAAATAACTACTACATCTCTGCAACTGGCTCAGGCTGGAGACCAAGTTTCCTTGATGAAGCCTTCTGGTCTCTGCTTCAAATCCAGATTCTCCTCTGTTTTCAATTTCCGTAACCGTCTATATATCCTCTCCAGCCTTTCTCCACCTTCCTCCAGCCTTCCTTTTCTAAGTCCTATTACTTCCTACTCTTCCATAGAAACACTCAGTGTAAAAGGGTCTGATGTAATGACAAATGAGCTTGTTGTCATCATCAAAACCAAGGATTTTGGTGCAGACTGTCCCACAAGAGTTACCATGAAGGGCTACATCTGCTCTCTCAGACCTGTGCCTACCTTTCCCTGCCTCTGCCCTAGCACTTGCAGAGGTACCAATGGATTTAGGATACTTGTGACATTTAGTGATCTGTCTTGAAAGCCTAATAAAGAGATGGAAGGGAGATGGAAGTAGTGCTTTTTTTGTTTTGGTTTGGTTTTTTGCTGTTCATTGTTTGGCAGGGCCCTCCTCCCCCTTGCTGTCCAGTGAGGAACACAGATGGCTGCTGCCTGTTCCAGTTAGCTCCAATGGCCAGTAGGAGCCTTTGGGGCTCTTAAAAAAGGCTCCCTCTAGGCTTCTCTCAGTCCCATCCCTAAATAAAGTTAAATAAAATTTTGAAATAGTATATGGAAAGCTTTCTCTAAGGAATGCCATGCTCATACAGAAAACCTGTGATTCTTTTTCTCTCACTCTTGTCTTCATTATTTTTATTTCCTTTTTCTTCCTCCTCCCTCACAACCTCCTTTCTACCCCCTCAGCCCCCCTTTCTTTCCTTTCTGTTTCTCTTCTTCCTTTGCCATCTGCTCCTGGCTTTCATTTTTGTTTTCCCCCTTCTCTGGCAATACAAATATCTCCCCACCCACTCCAAGAGCAATGCATCGTTGTGCAAAATGGGTTTTGTTTCTCTGGGCAGTGTTGTAGAAGCTTTTTGCTGCAGTTTAAAGAAAAATTACAAGAATAATATAAACACTTAGGTTTAAAACTAAAAGAGTATCTCACAGAGTAGGCATATTTTGATTCAAAATAATAATAAAGCTAAAGTCTCCTTAAAGTGGTGCTTTATGGAACAGAAACCCCACAAGATTTCTGTGGAACTGAATAGATGGGGAAGAAATAAAGAAGACATCCCACCCCTTTTCTAGGTTATTTTTTCCTATAATTACCAATAACCCACTATTAGGCTTCAAGGACAAAAATAACTCAGACTGTCTAGATATCACATCACAACTAGTCTTTTCCCCCCTGGCAGCAGTTTGGAAAGATGATTCCTCACGGCACCTGAAGTCTATAATTGTCAGATCACTCATTCCCATGGAGAAGTCCAGGCAGGTGGTATCTGCTCTGTGATTATTTCTCTTATTTTTTTTACCTGGTTTCTCCAACGACCCCAAATGTCAGATGTGTTACAGAGGAATACCTGCATTTTGGGGAGGGAAAGAGAAGGGTATTGGAATGGGTTAACTCTATCTAAGCTGGTGCAAACAATGCTAACTTTGACGTTCAAATTCTCATTTCCAAACGGAGGCTTGTGTGGGTTTTGTGATGTGTAGAGGCCCCAGGTGGGAGATGGGTCCCCATGTGTGAGGTGCTGTACAAACACATTAAATTCCCTGACTGGAAGATCTTACAGTGTAAGTAAAGAAGACCAGGGAGAGGCTGGAGGGTAGAGGCTGAATGAGCACAATCTTTGTTTTACAGCAAACAGCTAAATTAAATGGTGTCCCCAGTGGGCTGAAAGAAATCTGAGGTAGAAATGGACATTGAACATCGATTACCTGAACCTCAGTGTTTTGCTCATAAAGCAGTTTAGTCTTCAGGCAAAATCTGGCCTCGGGTTTGATCTTTCAATAACATTCTTTACTTTCTTATCATTTTCAGAAGCAATGGGCTTTCACACTGATGCATTGTAAGGTAGACCAGGCACAAAAGGAGAGCAATTCACTGCCCATTCATATGCAGCCATCTCTTGTGCAGAGCACAGCAGGCGTATAACAGCTACCTAGCCATACTACAGAGAATAAAGAAGACAGTGTTTAGCAGATACCTGGGTAGAATGACTAGCAGGTGGGGTCTAACCTTCATTCTTGAACAGAAGTGTTATCAGATTTTTAATGATCACAGAGCAGGCAAAGGACATACACAGATTCCCTCTCTCTTTTTCTCTGTGTGCATCTGTGTGTGGGTGTAAGATCACGTCTGTCTCTTGCAGTTGGGCCATGCCTAGGAGAGTAGAATAAGTCATCTGCTAATAGAGGACAGTAAAAACCTCCTTAAGATCAAAAGATAACAGTCTGTGCCTTTTCTTTCTGCCTCTCTCTCTTTTTTTTTTTTTTTTTTTTTTTTTTTTTTTAAGCAAGGGGTTCTATTCTCAGCTTTACCGTTCAAGATGGGTGATTTGTCTCATAATTGTGTTCGCTGACTGCAGCAGATGGATTCATTACTAGGGCTGGTCAGAAATCTTTCAACACAATGTGTTTTTGTGTGTGTGTGTGAAAATGATGAATCATCAAAACTGAAACTTTTCATGAAGATATGGCAGTGCAGAGGAAACTTTTCTCACAGAAGTTTTCTCAGCTCCCCACTGGGGCTTGTGATTAAAACAGAGAAAGCAAAAGCTTGTCATCTTGGGGTAGCCCAGAAAACAGGATGTGTGGGCACTGAGGTTTTGAGTTTCTCTTCTGTTTCTTTTCTGAAGTGTGTTAGTTACTTTACCATCACATTATTCAACACATTTCCTTATATATATGTGTATACGTAGAGAAATGGAAACAGAGTATTAGAGTTTTAAAAAGCAAAATTGGAGGAAAGATAATGGTCTGCTGAACATGGTTGAGTGAATGCAGGTCATGTCCCCTGTTAAAGCCACCATATGCCTTTTTTTGAATCAGAAAAGCATTTGAAATCTTCAGCGGGAGCAGCTTGCTCATTACAGACCCTTCTTCCCAAGCCCACTAGATCCTGCTCGTTTTTGTTTCAGTAGAAATTACCAAAATAATCCAGAGGGACTAATGCTCAAGGAAAAGTCTTGAAGGCAAAATCACTTAGCTCATGACCACAGCTGAGGAGTAACATTTTACAATGAAAGGAGGTCATAAGCCTGGTTATCTGCTCATGTTTATACCCCGTAAAGACTTTTCCCCTCAGAGTGTTTGTTTAGCTTGTATATAAACTATTGCTGATTGTACTGCTGCCTTTGGGATCCAATCTTATGCATGACTTATCCTGTGCATAAAGAAGTTTGTCTTGGACCTCCTTAGCAAATGTTCAGTCTAGACTCTAATCAGCACAGAGAGAGAGAGACACTTCCAACAGGAGCTACAGCCAGCAAGAGGCCTATTTGGAAGACAGACAGGACACCAAGTGCATCTTTTAAATAGGGCAAGGCAGCTTGCTAATGGGCAGGAATTTGGCCCTGAGGTTTCAGTGTATGACAGTCATGTAAATGATAATCCCGCTGTAGCAATGGGAAGAGAAAATCAATAACACTGCCCTATCAGTGGGAACAATAATAGGGAACAAATAAAGGACCACTGTGGAGCAAAACATTAGACTGGGATTTATCTGAAGCAGAGCAGGAAGGAGGAGAAGGGAAATAAGTCAAAATTTATTTCCTAAAAATAGCATGGAAGTCAATAAAAAGGCATCCCAGTAATGGAATAAGAGCAAGAAGATGACAATGAAGTTGTCACCAAAGGTGAGATAAAGCTCACCAAAGCAAAAAAATAGTCCCAAATTATTGTAAAGGTCCATTCCATCTGTCCATTAGCAGATCTATCCCTTCCCTTGAGTTTTTCTTCCAGACCAGTCTAGAGCAGTTGAGCATTTTCAATTTCTAGACACTTTCACTCTTTCTGCAGTGATTTGCTTCTTACTTAAAAATATTTTCACTGTAAGAAAAAGGAACCATGAAACATATAGCCATGTAATCTCCTTGCAGGACATCTGACATGTCCCATTTTTCCTCTGGACAGTTCATAATGTATAAGGAGTAGCAAATCCATTGTTTAAGTTGGATAGCACATTGCAGTTCACAAAGATCCACTAGTATATTGCTGTGTCTAAGGTGAATAAAACTACACTAAAATTTGTGATCTTGAATTGCAAATAGGATTTTACCCCCATCCCGTTAACCTCTGCTCCTTTGTGCTGCTTTCTTGAGATACTGAAGAAAAGTACATTCACTGCATTTTGGAAGTTATAGTTCCTTTTGTTAGTCCTTTAGGCCAGCTTTTTCAACCATTTAAAATTCAAATAACAATGTGAAAAATATGTGAGATATCTTTTACAGAGTTTTCACAATGGTTTTCACCTTACCAGAAAATAAAAATAGGTTAAATTGTGAATGTTTCATTATGGCTCCCTCACAACACCTTGTTTGTTCTCTTGCTTACCTGCATGTACATGTTTATATTATGCAATGATAACATGAGGTTTTCATGGCCCACTGAAGCTTTATAAATCACATCAGATCATAGACAGAGAAATCTACTTATGGTTTATCTTTTATTCTAAAGTCAGCACAGGATCCATCACCCCTCTTTTTTTTCCCCCAAGGTATGTTCTTATAGCTGTATCCAAATTTAAATGTCATGAGGTATTTGGCTTTCATCCATGTTATCTTCGTGCTATCCCATTTACACTTAAGGATGCCATCTAGAGCTTGATTCTCTTCCATCATTTATGTATTTATTTTGGCAGAAACTTATTAGTATACTCTGTCAGGACAAAACTTTGTACTATTTGATCACTCCTTATTTGCATTTTTAATAGTCCCCATTAGACGGCCTCCGAACTAATCAGCCAAGCATCTGTAATAGAAAACCCCTGTTTCCTATTTTCAGAACTAAGAAACTAATAGCTGAAGCCCTACTAGAACAATTAAGTAATAAGAAAAATACTGTGTTAAGGTTGGCAATAGAGTAGCTGCCATAAATCACTACAATAATGACTTTCAGCTCGCAATGTTTAAGTAGATAAAAAATTAACCCACATGCTGTTTATGTGGTCTACAAAATAGACATGTCCCAGATTAAAAAAAGAAAATAAAAAAAAAGTGTACTTAATGTATATGGAATCATTCAGGTTTTGTTCATGGGGAGGGTGAGGGGGGCATTTAGTCTTTAACATGGCAAAACCTGTCGATTTTCATTGTGTTTATATACCTTTAAAAAGTATTACTTAAATATCAGTGAAAATTATGAAATGTAGGCTTCTCAGCCTAATCTTATTAACTCTTTTAAGTGTTTTGTTCCCTTTGATTTCAATACAGGTCTTTGGTGCCTAAATCACTTCAAAGTCACACATCTTAGGACCATGATTCAGTTGCCGAAACACCAATCTCTTGCATTAGATATCATAAATTATCCCACCCCCATTCAGCTACTGCTGGAAAATGGATTAAGGGCATTAGACATCCATATTCAGGAAACTGACTTTTGCCTGAAGTAATTTCCACTGCTTTTCAGAACTTTATTCAGCACTTACTTTTTTTTATCCTCCAGAATGACAGAAGCTGAAAAAAAAGTGAGGTTTTGTTTGCTTGAGTATCGTTATTAACTTTTTCTTCAACAAGTAGTATGTGCAATACATTATTTTGCCAAACAGTCTTTTGCAAACGTAACCCTTCTGAGACACTATTTCAGAAAGATAATCACTAGAATGGAGAAGTTCCATGTAATGGATTGAATCATTAAGGATGACAAGGAGCCAAAAGAAAAGACAAAGTAATTTTGCTGGGAGTTTTCAAGTAGCATTTCCCCCACTACCGAATTTCAAAATTCCCAAAAAATTAACAAAAATTAAAACAACACTTGCAATTGAACAATAACAGATGTTCTAAATTCTCTATCAGTGTGGGAAACTGTTGGTTTCTTCACTGAGAGGGTGGTCAGTCACTGGAACAAGATCCCAGGGAAGTGATCACATCACTAACCCTGTTGAAGTTCCAGAAGTATCTGAATTTTTATTTTGCAAACGAGACCCCTCAAAAGGGCTGTTGGTATTTTTAAGTGTTTGCTTTTTTACACTATCTTTATGTCCTTCAAAATTCTTTATCACTACCTAACAAAGTCAAACACATAATTTATAATATCAAATTTATATCAAAAGTCATACTTTCTGTTTTCATTTTTAGAAAATAAATTTAAAAAATCTTAAATAATATGTCCTCTGAAAAAATAAATTGAGCAAAATAGTATTTTCTAAAAATCTATAACAATCTTTTAGTTTTTATTTTTAACTTCTACTAACTGAATTATTGATTTACCCAAGCCATCTAAGATTAGATTTTTGTACAATGAGCATGAGAATGGTAAAATTTGGTTCCTGAAAAGACATAGTATCCTGCTTTACTTACATCCCTTACTACTTTGAATTTAGTCAACATCATAATGGAACCAGTAATATGCTTAAAGCGATGGAACTAAATAATAATGTATTTATAAAAATAATGAAACTACTTGATTACTTAAGATTATGTACATTTAAAAATGGGCTCCTATTATGTATCTAAGGGCCAGCAAGAGACAAAAAATCTTTAAATATCTTTTACTCTAGAAATAGTATCAACATAATAACTACAGCTCTGCATTGACTTGCCGTTAAAAAGTACCTTAGGTCGTATTTTTCACCTAAGTTTTCTTTAATTTGTTTTTCTTCCTTGATCTCTTTGAAAATTACAAGATTCCTCAAAAGAAGCAAGCATGAAAAATCATTTAAAGAAGCTCAGGTTTCAGGATAAAGGATAACATAGTTAATACTCTGATCTTCAAAAACAATCCCTGCAGGAATTTTGAACACAGCTCTGTAGTACAGTGAAAAAAAAAAAGAAGAGAGAATTCTTATGTTTATTTGTTTGTTTTTGTAATTGGGAAAAGCTTTCTTCCTGTCCAAGCTGCTCATTCTGAAAATCATATTGGGAAAATAATACAACTTCAGTCCTGGTTTATAGTTGTTGGCTATGCCTGTATTACACCCTTGCATATATATTGGGGTTAATACCCAAAACTTGCCTGTTGGACTCTGTTTGAGTCTGATTCTTGCCTCTTCACACACACATTGTGCTCTTAAAACACCTTAAGGCTTTCAGCATTAAGTTATTATGAGATTCTTTTTGGGTGCGTCTGCAGCAACCAGAAGCAAACTTTGCCTGCCTGGCGCTGAAATGAGCACGAATGTGGATGTACTAAAGTAATTCTGAAGAGTGACTAGAGCCAAAATTTGAGCTTGGTTTTGGAGAGGAAAGGCTGGTGAACTAGCACATTGTGGCTGCCCATTACACCGCCTGCTAGGAGACAATAACTTTCCCAAAACTTGCCTGATGCAGCCAAAAAAACAATGACACAGAAGCAGACGTGTTTGTTTCTTATCAGCAGGGATCCTATTGCTGCAAGCTCCACAGTGTTTTGGACTCTAGCTCCACTCGTCAAACCATCGCTCTTGCTCCATCGCCAAGCAGCTTACAGAAGGCAATTAAGTATTGCATAGGCATTTGACTGTAAACAATTATGGAACTTAATGTCCTGTAGCTCAGAGGGGGGAAAAACGCCTCCTACACTGGCTGAGCTGATAATCAATGACTTTGACAGTGGAGAACTCTGTCTCTGAAAGACAAATGAAGCTATTTCAACAATCACCCCATCACCATATTATGCCACAAACTGTCTTCAATTGGGAGATTATTTCTTTTACAGGGTCTGGCAGTAAATGAGATCTAAATGCCAGGAAAGAACTGGCACAGACTTGTGACTGTTCAGCTTGACCACTGAAGTCTATGCACATTCAGAAAGGCATGTCATGCTGTGTGCTTTTTTGAAGCCGGCGATGAGAGCTGAACCGCAGTGGGAGGCCGGTGAGTGAGTGAAGCTGTATTATTTGGAGAGCCCATGCAGCTGAATTGTGCTACACAGCGTGCCAGAGATGGGATCCAGGCAGGCAAGCTTTGGGCAACACAGAAGCCAGATATCAAGAAACAGGAGCCTCAAAAAGCAGACCAGCAGTCTGCAGAGTTTTGGTAGCAACACCAAGTTCACGCTGAGAGCTTTGTTGGGGAAAGTAGTGATGCGTCATTTGACACAAGGTATTCAATCAAAACATAAAAAAAATCCCTTCATTAAACGTCAAGATGTCTTTGAAGCTCACAGTGGAGGTTTCTTTCTTTGCTATGACAAGAGATCTCCTGGGTCTGACCAGATGCATTATTTAGTTTCCAAAAACCTAACATATAACATTGTATAACCTAACTATAAACGTTATAGTTACCAGATAGGAATTTCTGTAAGTATTACTTACAGCATTTCAAAATGTTATTCTTATCACTTGTCCACAGACACCCGTCTTTCATATAAACTGAATGATCAAGTGTAATCTCTGGGGAGAAAAGGAAGCTCTGTCGTCACCTTGGGGTTGAAAAATCCTGTATTACTTTTATGTAGAAATCATAAATAAAGCTTTAATACTGGGTGGATGGTGTTTTTTCTTCCTTCAGATGGGTAAAGCTATCCATGATGATATCTCAGACATTCCTGTAGGTCCAAATTTACCTTTAAACTAAAGCTCAATTTCCATGACCAATACGGTAATCTCATTACAGGGTGATCCAACAGATCCTAAGCCAGATATATTCCTAAAATGAAATAAGTGAGATTTTTTTTTTCATTTATTCTCACAATCTAAAAAAGAATCAATCAATAGATAAACAAACAAACAAAGAAAAAATAAATGAAGAGGCCAGATGCCTAAAGTTGATGGGGGATGAATATCCTCCATAGTGATTTAAAAAGGTCCTGCGAGATCATTGAACGAATAAATATTAACAACTGGGGTCTGTGGACTGGCAGAAAGTAAAGTCAATGCCAGTGCCTGAGCAGAAGCTTTGGGATGTGATTTAGGCTCCTGATGAGATCTGTGGTTCCCATAAATCAGCAACACTGACATTTATTTCAGCAACGACAACTTTCCACGCAGATCTCTCATCTTTCTGACCTAACCTATTAGAAACTAAATAGATATTCACAGAAATTCACCAAGAGGAAGAAAAGAGTTGTTTGGGTCAGAATTCAGGGTCATTTAGGAGCAAGGCGGCAGGAATCAGCACAGGGAGGAGATGGGGGAGGAGCATGACGTGTGGCACAGAGGGTGGGCCATGAAGGCAGTGGCCCAAGCTGTGGGGAGACACTCTGAGCTCCAGCATGTAGTGGTGAGCTTCCCCAGGCTCTCCCACCTCCTGCCTCTTATGTAGGTGCCTGGATCACAGACATCTATAACTTTTGTGAAACACATTCTATGTCTCCTTCCTCTCTACAGCCACCAAGTGTCCTTCCCACAGCTCCAGCCCTGCTTGTTACACAGCAAGACTAAGATAGTTCTTTTGAGAAAATCCCTCAGGAGCACTTTCCCAGGTCCCTTAAAGATGTTTAGTGTTTGTGCCACTTTCTTGCCCCTTTCTTGTGAGTGTGCTGTGTCACCAGGCAGGACACAAGTATTTACAGACAGAAAAGACAGGAGGAATGTCTGTATCCATAAAATTTGCCTGGTGAGATTTCCTGCCTTGCCTCCAGCTTCATGCTGGAAATCAGCCTAGTCTGACAGTATCAGGGTACAGGGTCTGGACACTGGCTCCTGTGGAAAATCACATCCCATGGGTTCTATGGCTGTCAACTCCTTCTCCAAACACCACCTGGAATCCCTCTCTTGGGCTATGTTTTAGCTCTCCTTGTCTACCCTGCACTGGTATCTGTTTAGATCTGACAGCATGGCCAGTTCTGAAAGAGCTGCACATGAAAAACCCACAAACAGATTCTATGAACTGTTCCTGCATTTGCAGAAATGTTCTCATAGGACAGTTTTCTGTAGATAAGATGGTTAGAAGAAATGTATACAGTATGAGGAATGATGGCTCTTGAATGGGCTGCAGTTGTCACATACTGAAATTTTGTGTGTCAGTCTCCCTTCCCAAGTAACTTGCGCCAAGACAAGGGACAAATAGGCTGAAGTTGGACCACAGAAGTCTTAGGTTGAAATAGGAAAATTTTCTTCACCAAAAAGTGTTGTCAAGCAATGGAACAGGCTACCCATGGAAGTGGTGGAGTCACCAGCTCTGGGGACATCTAAAAGGCATGTAGGTGTGGCACAGCTGGTGGACATAGTACTGTGGGGTTAATGGCTGGACTCTTGAAGGTCTTTTTCAGCCTAAATATTTCCAAAATTCTATAGCAGAAAAGGTCAGATGGATACAGGAACATCTTAACAGTAACAAATGTAGCAAATGGTGCAAATTATATTGCTTTAACAGTTTATTTTAAAGACAGATTACAAACCCTTTTTTTTCCCAGTCAGTTTGTACTTTCTGAAGACGTGCACAAAGTGCTAAAAATTGTTGTAAAAGTACTAACCATTTCAGAATCCATTTTGCCTCTTACAGCAGTGGTCCAGGTGCACTTGCAAAATGTGTATTGCTTTTGGGATGAATTTAACAACATTTTATATTTGGAAAACTATTATACACCCACCAGGTTTGACTGCAAGGGTTCATCCACGCCTAGATGAGGACTTTCTGAGAATCACTAACAAGTTAAGAGAAAGATCGAGATTTCTGTACAACAAGACAAAAAAATTACTTTTCTGGGAATTGGTAGGAAAATATCATTTTGATGTTCTTGGTTCTGGATGATTGTGGCTTGTTCATGGGCTGTAGGGAGGCTTAAGAAAAAATTGTGATGCACTGAAAGTCTAATGGAGCAATAATAAAAGCAAGAAGAAACATGCTGTCTTCATTATTCCTTTATTAAGGTTCACCTAGTGCACCTGATAACATTAAGTAGCTGTGAATCAGCATCCACATCTCAGGAAACCATAGTGTCTCCTTTAAGTGCTCTCTGTTCAAAATGGAGGAGAAATCATACATGTCCTTTTCAGAGAGATGTAAATCTTTTAAAGCAGATGTACAAGACGGACCAGTACTTGGAGGTAATTCCTAGCTCAGATCACCATGGGTTCTTAGTCAAAATCTCCTAACTGATTTAGCTCAGCAATTAACTTGTGAAAGGGGAAGGTGTCATCAATAAAAAATTGAAGCTAGAGAGATATCATGAGAGTCTACACGGATAAGTAACGTAGAATCTTTGGTGGCCTCCATAATATTGAAACCACATGAATTATTCTTCCCAGTCCTGTTGTCTGGGTTTATTCTTCCCCAACCAATTTACAATCAAATAAGCCTTATTGTGTGATTTTAATTTGTGAAGTGGAACATTTCTGGAAACTACTCATAAGGTGGACATTTTTAAAATTATTTTTATTAACTTTATTTTTAGATGGACAAATTGAAAAGCAAAGAAGAGATATAAGAGGAAAGGAAAATAGGAGTAGAAAAATTTCTTTTTGTTGATGAAGGTCAGTCTACTTTGCAAGATTGTTGTAAATGTGAAGGTCACATGCACATTTCAGAAAGGAAAGAATTAGAATAAATAAGGGAATAGGATCAGCATGGTCAGAATTGTAGCACAGTTACCGAGATGATCATGGATGGCTGCTGATGATTAAAGTTGAAAATATAGTTTAGATGTTCAGAAGGAATGGTTTTAGAACCACATTAAGGTTAGTTTTAATTCCTGGTGTAAAATTAAGCAAAGGACTTTATCAAGTTCGTATAGCAAGTTCTTGAAATAAAATCCTTGCTCAGATCCTGATCTAGCAGAAAATGGCATAGAACAGAATTACACTGACCTCAGTCAGCTGTATTTCTGCCCCAAGATTAGAAAATCAAAGCTGCATTTACTGGATGAAAAATTCTATCTTGAGAACTGTGATCTTGTAAAAGACTTGAAAGAGAAAATGAGAATCAGTCATAGCTCATCAGCAGAATATGGGATCCAATGAGATGTTATGTTGCAGAGGACCAATATGATGCTTAAACACATAAATGAAAATATATCAGATGGGAGAAAGGAACCTTTTTATTAGTTTGTACTTGGCTTTGATATGACCATTATAGGAAAACTGTCCAGTCTTTGTACCTGCAACTGAGAAAAGATATTGAAAAAAGATTGGAAAGGGTTTAGAAAAGTTCCACAGGAATTATTACAGGTTTGAAAACACTGTGCAATGAAGTACTGCATGCTCTATTTAATTTTTCAAAAGGAAGATAAAGGCGTAACTAGACATGGTCTATAAATATCCCCTGAAAGAATAAAAATGTGATAATAGAAGTTTCTTCAGTCTTAGAGGGAAAAACTTGAAAAGATCCAGTGGTTGGGGATTGAAACTTGGCAAACTGATTCGGAAAAGAAATATCCATTTTTAATGAAAATTATAAAAATACAGTAGAATGACTGGAAAAGAACTATAGTAGGTTTTTCATCACCTAGAACTTTAAAATAGGGAAACTAAGATTTTGTTTGCTTGTAGAATGTAGTGTACAAGCACAGATGACAGAAATCAAACTGGAATTTCTTCATGGAAGGAATGTAATGAAGTGCAGTTAAAATTTCAAATCCAAATTACTTATTTTAATATCAAAAAGAAATTAGATGTTTTATCTAAGATAGCCATGTAAAAAGACTTCTCCATATGCAGTGGATAAAAACTAACACCTTCACATGGCTGTTCATTTTCTCTAGACAACAATCTTTGGTTAGATTAATCACCCTCAAAATGCACCTCTTTCTTCTGGTTGTAGAGAGAGGTTATGAGTAAGTGTCTTCTGAACAAACAAAGGTATCTACACTTAGCCTTACCATTGGTCAACCTCCGATTCAAAACCAGAACTGGTATTTCTAGTGCATAACTCAGCTCATCCTGAGGAGAACTAAGCAGAGCATAGGAGCTGTTCCCTAAAAATGCCTGTTTATTGTACTAAATTGAAAGCAGTATTACTCCAGTTGCAGGTCCTGTACTCTTTTGTGGTTACAGTTGTATGAGATGAATCCCGTCATTAGTTAATACAATTTCTCATGAGCTTTAGACTGAAAGGAAATCCTGTGAATAATTAGGCATTCAGATATAACTTTGGCAGTCAATTTTACAATATTCATGAAAATTTCTTTCTAGCTGTAACTTGAAGAAATGGCGTTGGTCTCTCTGCCTCATTTAAATTTTGCTGAGTAACTGACATTTTCCTACAGCAGCTCTGTTTGTCATTGAGGGGAGCTTTATTTTAAAGGACCAGGTCATGACTTTGGATTCTATTACTTTATAGTAGGCAATCTCAGTTCTACCCAGAATACTTTATGTGTCTGAGGTCAGACTTGTAGACATCTCACTAATACCTTCTTAATTTAAAGATGCAAATATCCCATAGGTAAAGTGAGACTTGGCATGGGTGAAAGGTGGGAAATCAGGAAACTTAATAAAGATTTGGCAATCACGTTATTGTCTCACACCTTACATTCTACTAACCTAGGAGCAGCCTTTGATACCATACATTATATACCTATTTTTGACTGAAAGGAAGTACGTAATGAGTTGTGAGACTTAGAAAAATCTAGTCAACATTAGAGGAAGTGTCTGAGTGATAGACAGAGAGACAAAGTCTAATCTCTGTGATTCCCTGATGAAACATACACTGAGGCTTAACCTAATCCCTGAAGGAATGACAGCAAAAATAAGGTGAAAGACCAATTAGCCTTCTCCCATACTAATCCTCGTTAGAGCAGCTTATTCTTTTTTATACTTCTGGAGACATTCCTCATACCATGGAAAATCAAAATTGTGCTGGCCATATCTTTTCTTCAGAATAATCTCACTGCCATAGAATATCAGTCCTTGCTATCTACAGGTTTGTCACATGCCAGGGTTAAAAGATTTCTGATCCCAGTGGAAGATTCGGTAGTGATAAGTCAAGAAGATAAGCCAGGCATGAAAATTAACCCTGGATAGAATGATTTTAAGTTGATTCTATTCAAATTAAATGAAAGGATGAAAGCAGGTCTGTAAGTAAGGTTTTGAGTGGTAAAGGACAAAAGGAAATTAGGCAGAAAAGTCATCTGGGTGGAACAGATCCAGAGCATGAATATAAAGAAGGTCTGTATATTTTCTTTTTCCAACATAGGAAAACTACTGAGAATTTCTACCACAAGAAAAGAAATTACACTTGAATAAAATATAACTAGGCCTTACTGAATGAAAAATTGTAACAGAATAATCAGTAAGGAAAAAGAAGAACTAATAAGAAATAGAAGTCAAAAACATTTGTAGACATAGCAAAATTATTTTGGACATTGAAAGGCCAATAATCTTGAAGTTGTTCAAGACTCATTAGCAAGAAAACAATATATAAAAAATGAAAGAGATAAAGATAAGGGCAAAAAATTACTATGTTTCAATAATGAATATATACTTTAGTTGTCAAGGGAAATTAAAATATTCAAGCAGCATAAAAGAAAAGAAGCAGAACAAATATAATATCATAACTGTTTAAATATATTTCAACCATTGGTTTTACCAATTCAGCCTAACTCTGTGGAGAGAATAGTATTTCCCAATTTCAAAAAATAATGAAATGGCAGAGGGTAAAAATCAACCTAACAAACACAAAAACCCCACTTCTATAAACCACGGCAGAACAAAAACTTGCAGAAAAGAGGACATTCAACTGTATGTATCTGAATCTTCAAAATCTTATGACAGATTTGTGTTTGATTTATGATTATTACAAAGTCTGACATAAGCAATTTTAATATGAGTGGTTTGCTTACTTTCCAGTAAAATTCCATAAGAGAACTTGTAGCATTTACATCTTGTCTTGAGGTCTGCCAGCCATCTTTCTTTATATTTGCCACATAACTCCTTGCAATAGAACTTTATCTTAAAGAAATAATCTGTTTTAAATAAAAAAGTTCTTTAACAATGAGTACTAAGAAGCTTCAACTTCTACACTATTTGATGAGAAACAACAATCTACATAGGATTCTTTTTAATGTTTTGCATGTGTTGAATACTGACTAAATAACAAAGTTAGAACTGCCTTGTACAATGCAATGTATTTCAGTTAATAAACCCATCTAAATGAATGATATTGTCATAACTCTATAATCCATTATTCCTCACTGGAAAAGGTAAACAAGACCTATCAAAAAGTGTCCTTTCTTTGTGAGAAGAGCCAGTTCATCATGGCATTTGTGGGATCACAAGACATCTTCAAGCTGGGGACAGACCAGGAGAGAGTGTGAGCTTGTGATATCCAAACAACAGTGCCTGTAGGAGTAAAAATACTGTCACAGACTTGGATTATTTATGGTTTGGAATTAAAAATATCTCAGTGAATAGATGACATTTTTAACGTAAAATATTAGTTCATCAAAAATTTGTATAATCAAGATATTTGAAATGAAAAATTTCCAGTGGAACAGTTTGTTTTTCTCTTTTCACAAAAGAAATCAATATAATTTTGGAGGTGGAAAGAGAATAGAAAGCTCATCTTCCCCTAAACCAGATGCCTGGAACTGATAGGACAAGTCATCTCTCAAAATACGCATCCCAGGCATTAACTAAACTCAAAGTCTAGGGGTCTGGTGGACACTTACAGAATGACAAAGACAGTCGAGCTGAATGCCCCTCCCTTCTACTAATTTTGAGCAGTAAATCTCTGAGGAAACTTTTAAAATTTAAAATTAAATAACCATTGAAACCATAAGGAAAGACACAAGGAAACTAAACCATCTGTCTTGTAAAGCATGTTGTATATCATTGTGTTTCAAAGATACCACTCAGGCCCAGAAAAAGTTCTATGTTTATTTGTGATACCAAAGTAGTGTAAATAGAGTGTATTTCTAGTGCCCTGACCTTACTACTGCAGCAAATTTAAAGACCTTAGAGATTCATATAATAAAAAATCTATGATGAAAATTTCTTCCAGATTTGCTGCTGCTTTAGGTTTCAACAACATACTTAAGGACACATGTAAATTTGACATGCACAGACATTATGCAGACTTAAGATACAGTTTGCTGTCTTACCTGGCTGGTTCCTTAGGGGCAGAGACAAATGTAGCAGGTGTTAAGACTTCACAAATCCACACCTGAAGACAACCTCACTGTTATTGTTGCCTACACCAGAAAAGTCAGTCACCTCTGAGAGTTTTAACACAATTTGCCTGTTTTCCCACAGTAATTCCCACTAGATCAGAGTCACAAAACTGAGATAGCAGTGAGAACATTCACACAGGTAGGATGGCAGCCAATACGTTTATTGATAGCACAAAATCATGTGATGAAACTGAGGTAGCTGTGTACAGGATTGCTGGCAGTGGTCGTGGCAGATTGATGTGGAACCATAGAGTAGAAATATGTGTCTATTGGGAAGAACTTCTGCTAGTCCCTTGCTCCATCTCTCTGCTCAAAGCCAAATCAACTTAGATCAGGTTTCTCAACATCTTGTCCAACAAATATTTGAATATCTACAAGGACATCATTCCAAAATCTTGTTCAGTGTCCTGTGAGAAGCCATGAGGGAGAAAAAATTTAGAAGAAAATTAATAGAAAAAATTCATAAGGAAGAAGATCTTTAGAATTTTTACTCTCTTTATAGTAGATGTTGATCTCACTATGATTCTTGGTTTAACATGGCATATTACCTGAAATATGCAAGACCTGTCCAGAGATTCCCTTCCCAAAGTATGTCTACCAGGTTTTCTCTCACTGCATGTGTGCTCTGTAGAGAAAACAGTTTAAACTGTTCTAACTGTTTAAGCACTAGAACTTAAAATGGTGTGCCTTGTCTGGCAGGAATGAACCATAATTTTCATCATTGATGTCCATATCATGCTGCACTGTGAATTTATGAGCAGAACAGTATTGTTAACCCACTAACCATTTGTGCATTGATGAAGAGCTTTAAGGCACAGCTTTAAGGCTTTCTGTTTCTTATCTGCCATGCTAAAAGAGGTAGCATAGGGGTGGGCAATACTTTGTAGGGGGAAACAGGCAGAACAGTTGACTTGAATCGGCCAAAAAAATTTAATGTCATGCTTCACAATTCAAAGTTGAAGTGTGGAGGGAAGGGTCTTCCAATGTCACTGTTGCTCAGATATAGTGGAAAGTGATGATGGATTGCCTTTACATCAGTGTTGCTTGAGTTTTATTCCCCTCTTTTCTTCATTTATTAAAGTATCTTTAGCTCAAGCAATGAATTTTCTCCCTCTTGTTCTTCCCTGTCCCAGCACAGGGGTAGGACTGAGTGAGCAGCTGGGTGGGTGCTTAGATTCTCTTAGAATCCTCCATAAGTGGCCAGAAAATAGAAGAGAACAGCAGCATGAAAAAAAGTCTTTTTTTCCCCCTTCCCCTTCTGCATAAATATTTTCAAAGAATCATAGCTCTACTCGTTCAGCTGAGTTTTATCACTTCCTCCATATAATATTATTTACTTATATTTTTTGACAGACACCTTAATTCGGTTAAGGATCTCAAACAGAGTGATTCACTTTTCTATTCATATGTGTACTATTTGAGTTTATAAATTCGCTTCTTTGTGCCTAAGTTTTGCACAGCAATTTCTTTAAGGAAGAGACAGTGAAAAGCTGATGTTATATATGAAAGAAACAGGTAGTGTTCCACTCAAGGGAACATCTCCTCTAAAAATTATAATTTATAAAACAAAAATCCTGAGTATGACACTAGCCAATTTAGTCTGATATAAAACAGGGCCCATGTTTTCTTTCATTTATATTTTTATGATACATAATGTCTTTATAATTTTTACCACTCACATCAAAGCTGCCAACTGCTGAGTGTCTAAATAAGTAGCATGTGAAGAAAATGAGTGAATTGCTAAATGTCCCATTACGTCCATGGAGAATATCCTTGCATTTGGAGTCAGGAATCTTAAAATTGAGACTACAAATGAATGGTTTTCACTCCAGTGGAGTGAGGGTTTTGGCAGTGGCAATTCTATTATTCTCTGTGTCTGAATAGAAAGAGAAAAACAGAGGCAGAGAAAGGAATGAATATTACCAAACCCACAGAAACCTACCGCAATACCTCAGCTCTAGGACTGAATGACAATTACATCCAAAGAAAGAGAGAAAAGTAAATCTGGCAGAATTTGGAATATCCAGAAGTATTCTGCCTCAAAGGTCTGGAATTATTTTGAGTGTACTTGGCTGGACTAAGGAGTGGAGAGAGACGGAAAGATGAGAATTTTTACCATTTCTGTTATCCAAATAAGGGACATTTATCTGTTAGTGTCTACACATGGCTGAATTCTTAGGCACTTTAGCTATGATTGTTAAAGGAAATAATGCCCAAAAGAATTCTCATCTGACCAGATTAGAGAGATATTAGGACTGTCTCTGGTCCAGTCTTAGTTCATAGCAACTACCACACTACCAAAACCAGGAAGTATTTTGGGAGTTAGGATTGCCCACTCCCAGTCACTACAGTACTACTACACTCCAGGTGTATTTACCATTTTTAGAGGCTTAGTGAATTCCACAGCACAGACCCAAATACATTTTGCTGCTTGACCCTAATGACCAGAAATGTTCCTGGTCCCATTTAATTTCTCAGTATAGATATATTCTTAATGATTGTCATAAATTAGATGCTAAGAATAAAGTAAAATTGCCTAGACATAATTATCTACTATCATTTGAGATGCCCTTGGGTGTCCCTTTTGGTTGCCATTTCAAAAGAACAGAAGGATTTTACCTACCTATAGATGGTATCATGTTTGCCAACCCCACAGCATCTCCAGTGATGTTACACACATAGATGTTTAGGCAGCTAGTCTGAGTAATAAGGGTAGGTTCCAGCTCCAGATTCAGATGCACACATATGGCAGTGATGGTACTTTGGTTCTTGTTGCAGTCAATGAAAATTCAGTCAATGCACTGAAAAATTTCAGGGAAAAAAATCTGTAACAAAAAATGAAATTAAAAAATAATAATTTGGCTGTCCACTCTACAGAAGAGCATCCATACTGAGCACAATCCCCCATGTGGCTAACACAACAAACCAGTTGTGCTGTCACTACAATTCAAGGGCCAAACAGGTAGTGAAAGAAGTAGTTTTCATAGAAGAAAAAAAAGACCAGATCTCCACCTAAACTCTCAAAACAGTTCCACCTTTCTTTCTAGTTAAAAAGACATTCCTCTCTATGAGACAAAGTCAGCATTAAGCTGTCAAGCTGTGTTTGAAGTGATTTAATCCTGTTGCACAGTAGCACTGTTGGGATGAATGCTATGAAAAGAAGGCAAGAAGAAATAACTGCCTTTTCTTCTAGCACATAAGCGAGTATCTCACCACAAAACCTGGAGAAAATTCCTGAGTGTATTATGTTATAATGTGTATATGTTATAGCAAGTAACTCTCCAAAAGGTGAAAAAAGTTAAGTCTGAAATTGTAATTCATGAAGTAAAACCAGGAAGTCTTGTCGTGTTAGGATACTCTGGTATATTATGTCTTGTACAGTGAATCTTAATGTGAATTGACACAAGAAAACACTCATTGATTTATGACACTAATTTTAGGACATGATGTTTTTGGTTTTGCTGCTGCTCCTGTTTTTACTATTATTGTTACTGTTATTGTTATACTAGCCTTGATCTATTACTGCCTTTTTTCACACCAAGATTTGACAGGTGGATAATGAATATTGTCTATTGTGCCATTACTGTGATTAGATGTGGATAGCAGTTGTTCTGCTATTGACTCATTTCTGCTATTGACAAGCTAATTCTGAATTTTTTTAGCTTATCAAGATGTATTGTCAGCTGAAGTGTATGTGTCTTGTGGTTAGCAAGCTGATCTTTTACTAAAACTGTAGGATCCAGACCATTAGCTCATCAGTCAATGCATATGGCACTTTTTATTCTGTGCAATTATGCACTATGTTAGCATTCTAAGCCATCAGTTTTGATCAAGGATGAGTGAACCCCATGCAAAGAAAACATCTTGGAATAATCATGCCATCTTCAACTAACCACTACTCTGTACAGTCAAAGTGAAATCAAGCCATGCTGTATCACCATTTTTAGGCATGTGTTCATTACCTAATCCTGGCTAATCTTCTGGGTTCCCTCCATAGTGTCCCCAGAGAGCATTTCTTCCCATTTGTAACAGACATTTGTCTTTTGCTGATGTGATCTAATTTTCTGTTACAGTCTGTGTCTCTCCAGTGAATGCAGAAAGAGCCTGTTTAAAAGTTTCAGGGTGGTCATAGGAGGACTCATATTGGGAGGGACCTCAAGTGGCCACCCTGTTTGAATTCTTGTTCAAAGAAAAGTCAGACCAGGTTTGTTAGGGCTTCCACAGAAATCTTTTATGAGGATTGCACAACCTCTCCTCACAACCAAGTCTCCTGTCAGCCTCAAGACTGCTCTCAATGTCATGTAGCATGATAGATTTGTACCAGATGTCTCTTGGCATTTATATCTGGATGTGTAATTGACCATTTCTAAAAATAAGCTCAAGCTTCGTTGGTTTGGGTATTTTTTAATATTTTTGTTTTGGTTTGGTTTTTTTGTTTGTTTGTTTGGTTTTGGTTTTTTTGGGGGGGTTTTTTGTTTTTTTGGGTTGTTTTTTTTTTTGTTGTTGTTGTTGTTTTGTTTTGTTTTTTTTTTGTTTTTTTTTTTTTGTTGTTGTTGTTGTTGTTTTGTTGTGGGGTGCTTTTTCCAGTATTGGCTATGTTAACAGAGGATATACTACTGCTGAAGTTCCAGCTTCTATGTAAAGCACATTTAGAGCAAAAAGAAAGTCTTATTAAAGTGCATAGTAAAATATATAGTGAGCCAAGAGTTTTCAGTTTACAGGGCAAATTATTGTCCCTGTAAATGAAAAAGTAACCTCCAGTGGGCAATAATGCCTGAAGCTGAATTATATCCACTTTTTCATCCCATAAGTCAATAGCTTTCCACTATAAACATCAGCTCTAGTCAATATGATATGCTGCATACTGATATATTGACTAATGGTACTATTAAAAGCTCACAAAATGTCAGCAGCTGGGAATTTCTCATGCATATAGTTCTGCATTTCAGTAGATAAGGGTGCTCTGTGTAACTTATAAATCCATGCCCAGTTGGGAACAGTCTTTGTAATACTTCCCTTTGTGTTATCCTAAAGGATGCATAACTTCCCCAGTGCCTCCATTCCCACAATTTTTTTTTTGCCTTTTTTTTTTTTATTTTTTTTTCTGTAGAATAGACTTTCTCATTCTGTCAGAGAAGCCATCCAGAAAATTCTCTGTTGCAAGGTAACCAAAAGAGGTAATATATAATTATTCTTTCCATTCTACATATAAAACATGACATAGTGTGAGGTTTTTCTTCTTTTTCTCTTGCAGTGAAGACACTGACTCATATCTCCTTGGCTGACAAAGTGTCTCTGAAGAATGAATTTAGATGGCAAGTAAATTAAAAATAGCCTCCTAAGTTTTCAAGTTGCATTTGTTTTAAGCTGCAATGCTCAAGGCCAAAGGTAATTTGTGGGATTTGTGAAGAGCTCACAGGACCTGCTGGCCCAGAGAATTCCTAGAGATCATTACCATCAACCATTCATTTATCCCTAATACATGTCTTGTGTCAAGGTGATCTGTTTGATTCAGGCAGAACCTGAATTAAATTTGTGGTCAAATAATTTGCATTTATTTTGATCTTAAAAATTTTAGAGAAGTAAAATATTTTCTGCATTTTTGGGTTGGTTGGGTTTTGAAGGCTTTCCCAAATTAAGAAAAGGTATGGGTGCAGAGAAGCCAATTGAATTGACAAGAGAATCCTCTTACACACATGGATCAGGTATTTACAGCACTTTGTAGATTTTTTTAGCATGTGTGAGTATTTTTACACCTACAATGGCATTAACAGAGTGTGTAAAATAGGAATGAAAAGGTACATGCATTTGTGAATCTGGTCTGGAGTGTCTGACAGTTTGACAATCACTACTCCAGCACGGTGCAGTCTTGTTAGTCAAGAACATCATCTGAATTTTGTTCAGCAATAGAGACGCCACTTTTGATCCTGCTAGTGGCCATTCACTGTGTGTGTCATATGACATCATTTGTTGACTGCCTGAAAAGTCTTTCAGGATTAAGATCAGCAGCCAAAAGAATAGTGATGTAACAACAACCAAAATAATAGTGATGTTGATTTTGCTATTGACTGTGTTTTTCAAGAGAAACAGCTAAAAGGTGTAAACTGATAATGGCGTTCTCATAAAAAATAAAAAGAGCTCATTTCTCATTTTTAGAATATATTTCTTTTCTTGGATTGTTTCTGTTGCAGGTTGGAGAGCATTTCTGTGTGTGGTTTTAGCTCTGTCACTTTTCCTGCAAGCAGGTCATTTTTCCCTTTCATGGAAAACATATTTTTTTAATAGCATTTATTTATTAGAGTACAAGATTTTCATGCAAGCCGTGGACCTAAGAGCATGTACAATTTCAGAAACCTACATACACCATGTCTATTCTGACAAACCTGTGTTAGATCTTTATCCTGTGCTTCTTGTGCATTGACAAATTAACTTTAACAGACACCCAAGAGGGAATAGCAGTTCACCACAGAAGTTTTAAATTGGATGATCAGTGTCTTGGAATGTTTAACTGAAATAGCAGCAGTCAGGGAAAAAAAGGTTTTATCCCTATGACACATTCAGCATTTTTGGCACCCCACTTGCTGAGCATGGTTCAGCATGGAAATGCATAACCATGGAGGATGTTGGGAAACACCATTTACTCTCAGTACTTGGCTGACAGAGAATAATGAGAAGGTGGAGAATAAGAATGATAAATCCTACTAAGTGCTCTGCACAGTTTTTCTAAATTCAAATTCTTTCAGGTTTAGCTGAACATTTTTAAAACACTGATTTTTGTCTTCTTTTTGTTTAGATTTGAAATGCATGTATTTAATTTCTGAAAAGCTAAAATATTTATGAAAATATCATCATCTCAATTTCTTTAAAAAAAACAGCTTAATTATAAATCCAGTTCTCTATCAAAAAGATATTAGATAGAAATTTTTCATTCTAACCTATAAATAGCTATGATTTATACTGATGCATTTAACCTCATTTTATCAGTTGAGAAAATAGGTATAATGATAATTATTGCTATTCTCACAGGAGCAGTGAGCATGAATGGACATTCTTTAAGTATGCTAAGATGTGAAATGACAGATAATGGATATGTCCAAAGTATCTTTTCTTTGGTTTTACCTGCCAAAGGCAAATGTAGCTATGGGAATTAATAGACACAGTATCTCATTTTGGTATCAAACTTTTCTTATCAGCATGGTTTATAAAATAATTATCATAGACTTTAATTTTATTACCCAAGAAATATATTAAAAATGTAGATCTTTTATAATTTCTTCAATTAACAGTAGACACTTCTTGATTACTTTCTAATTAAATCATTTCACTCCAAGACTTGGTAATTACAACAAGAAGTTATTAAAATTAGAAAACATTTGCTAACTCAGTACTTTTGATTATTAAGCCTTTATCGCTTAATATCGCCAAACAGTCTATGAAGATATATGAGGTTGGAAACTGAATTTAATGTATTCAGCTATGATAATTAACCACAGGTGTTCCAAACAATGCAATGCCTCTTCCCTGTCATATAGTTTCCTATGAAATCTATTGTTTCTGTCACTGAACTTATTTTTCATCTTTTTAAGGTATCTGTCTATTGACAACATATTATTGTTCCTATTACAGGGAAGAATACTCTTGATACTATTCCATTCATCTGGAAGATATAGCAATGAATAGTATAATTTATATTAATCAGTTTCTATGTAGGATAAAACACTTTATACATATTCACATATAGCATCCAAGCATGGCGTGTCTCTGCATGTACAGGAAAAGGAGTCAAAAGTCAAAAATACAATGTTCTTAATAAGAATTAAAGAGAATTTGACATGGGCTGAAGAGCTGAGGTGACCCAGAACTATCTCAAAAGAGGGATCTCTACTGGCAAATGGGGAGAAAACTTGGTTCTACATAACAAGGATAACATCTTGGGTTTTCAACGCTACTGACATCTTTCTAGATGAATTCTTCCCAATCAAACTGAGTTTATGACAAGAAAACTCCTATTTTGACCATCACTCAAATTCTTTGCAATTAAACAAATGTATCCTTAAGCTGGTATTCTGATGACAATATTCTATGTAAGATTCAGCCACATAAATAGTTAAGACTTGGATTAATCCTGCTAATTTGTGGAGTATCTGAGGGCATTTAAGTCAGAATACAGTTCCCTCCAGCTCCCTGTCTAGTCAATGAAGAGAGACAAGTTCCTTCACCATTTACCTCACATCACAGGAAGTCTGATTTAACCTCTTGAGAAATTAAGCTCACACTTTTAGCATCTCAGGGTATTTTGTATAATTATAGCCAGTCAGGTGCTATAGAACAATTTTGTGAGTGTGCTCCAAAGAGTTTGGCTAGACAGTCTGGACAGATCCTTTTTTTAATGTGTTTTTCTTTTTAAATTTCTCTTTTTTCCACCTCATGGACAGCAAAAATTCAATCTGTTTGTGCTCAAAATTAAGAATTCTCCAGAATTTCAGGCAGCTCATATTTTCCTTTCTGTCATCCGCTGTCTGATAAGGAAAGTAGTCACAGAAATTAATTACCAGCAAATCTGGAACCATTCATTGAAAAAGAAGAAGAAAAAGAGGGACATTCATAGATATTTTTGTTTACTAGAATTTTGATGTAAATTTCTGAGTGAATAGAATCTGGATCAACCCACCTTATAAAAAAATGTCTGAGAATCTTAGTTTCATTGATTTAAGTTTCTCTAATTAATAAAGTATCACAAAGTATTATCTGCCTTTTCTTATGGATGTCAATAAAGAATCATAGGGCTTAATTAATGTGGATCATTATAAGAACCTTAAATTAAAAGTGATATGCAAGTGAAAATGCACTGCTGTTAATGTTTATGTTCAATGCTTTGCAACCTTGCCATATGGCTTTGTTTATTTTTTCATTCACTTGTTTTTATAGGGAATTAGTCATAGAAAAGAAAGTAAATAAATGCTGATATGGTAATTTCTATATGTAAGAGATTCCACATTGTTTCACCTGATGACCAGAATACCTAAATGACCTGGCCATTACACACCATCCTTATGATGCAAATCTGGTTGAGTAGTTTCCCTTCTTTATTGTCCAGAATTAATTCCAGATCATTTATAAGCTGTTCTGCAGCAAAGCTTTGATAACTTCAGCAGAGCTGTGTGTTACTCAGGCTCGGAAGTAACTGGATGTTTCTATCACCTTCTCATGAGAACCCACAGAAATTCGAGTCCTATTTTTTGCTTACTTATGCATCATCATCACCAAACTTTCCCTAAGATTCCCAATAAAAGAACAAGAATATCTGAAAGTATGACAACTGACGAACAAAAAATTTCATGTGAACATTCTTTAGAAAGAAAATCCAGTGTTGCTTTTAGTCTTTTTTCTCCCCATAACAGCCATTTTGACACATATTTTTGGGTTTTCCTTCATATTGAAAAAACAGAGAGGTTTCCCTTCCCTTCATATTTTAGAGGTTTTCCATAACAGCAAGATATTGCCAAATAAAAATGGTAACAAATAATTCCTTATTTGTACCTTTCTGACCACAAGGATATTGACCTGTTGAAGTAAATCCAGAGGAGGCCACCAAAATGATTTAAAGGATGGAGAAATTCTCCCATGTGGAAAGTCAGTGAGCAATGGGTTTGTTCAGCCTGTAAGAGAAGGCTTTGGGGTAACCTAATTGCAGCCTGTCAGTGCCTGAAGGGAGCCTACGAGGAAGATGGAAAATGACTTTTCACAAGAGCATGGAGTGGCAAGACAAAAGGGAGTGGATTCAAACTGAAAGAAAGTAGGTTTATCTTGGATATTATGAAGAAACCCTTCCCTAAGCATGGTGAGGAACTGGTACCGGTTTCTCAGAGAAGCTGTGGATGCTCCATCCCTGGAAGTGTCCAAGGCCAGGCTGGATGGGGCTTTGACCAGTCTGCTCTAGTGGAAGAGTGAGGTGGAACTAGATGACATTTAACGTCCCATCCTACCTAAACTCTTCTATAATTTTAGGCTTCTATGTTTCTATGAAACTAAATCCTTCCTCTTTGAACTGAAACATTGCTGAATTCACAGAATGGACTTTTCCTGTTCTGATATAATTCAGCTGACAGTCTGCCCCTGATGCCCTTGCACCTGAAAATTCAGAAGATGTTTGATATTTCTGAAAGAAGATATGGACTTGTGCTTGAAGACAAATCCTCACTTGCCTATATAAAGGCATCCAGGCCTTCACCTTCCTTTCCTCTTAGCTGAAACTTGATGGTGGAGGCAGAGCTGGACAATCACACTCACTTTTAGCAATGTCCCAGCAATCCCCTTGAGTCCCACCGGACAGATCCCTACAGCTACTTCAAGAGAAGGATGTCTGGACCTTTTAGGAGAGCACAAATCTCACTTTTTACTTGCTACTTCTCCGCTTTATCTCACTACTAACAGGCAACCTCCTTGAGAGCAGCTTGCTTGGGCCATGATTGTGGTCTTACTGTTATGTTCCTCTGTCTTGCAGAGGGAGCATTCCATTGATTTCCACATTATCAGACACTTCAGAAGGTTCTGCTGGATGTTCACTTTCATAGCACTTGTTTCAATGAGGGCTTTTTAATTTCACCAGCACACCGAGATTTCAATCCAGAAAAAAGTACTAAACTTCATCATGAGACGGTTTTTATGCACCATCAAACTCATAGCAGCACTGAATTATAAACTATATGGGGGAAAAAAGCAATAATTAAGCTAATTATTTGACAGTGAAGACAATAATTAAGAGAAGCACTTTCCAACTGCCTCCTTTGAAGGAACTGCTCACTTGCCCTTCACAGATATAAGAAGTGGAGTCAAAAGTTGGACCCAATGATCTTGGACATCTTGTCCAACCTAAATTCTGCAATTCTGTGAAAATAAAAAAAAAAAAAAAAAAAAAAAAAGAACAAAAAAACTTAGATTTTCCTGGCACAAGGAAAAAATCTCTGTGCTTATCATTGATTCTTGATAGCTACACAAACTTGCAGCACATTACCCTTGTTTCAAAGATCTGAAAGATCTTAAGTGATCTTAAAGACCTGAAGTGTCTCTTGCTTAAAAATTTCAAGTCTCTGCTGAGTTGCACCTAATGTGTCTCACCTGTCTATAAATACTGTTCTTTGCTCACCATTTTTTTGTAGTTTAGATACTCCCTTGTATAAGTGTTGGAGTTAAGAGGAAATTTTTCAACACTTGTTGACACTGCTGTCAGAAAAGACTGATTCATTCAAATGAAAACTTTTTTCAGAAACTCAGCATATTTGATGAATCTTAGCTATGTCAGGAAAAAGTCACAGCTGCCCCACAAAATTCAATATTTCAATAATGATGGGAGACTGAGGTTCAAATGCCTGGTCTGCTTATTTACAACAACAGACTATTTCTCCCACGTCTCAGGAGGGCTTCAGACACTGTACAGCTACACCATTTGTCCTTCTAGGTGCTTGTACTTTAGGAACTGAAAATATTCCTCAGCTAGAATACTTGGTTGTTTCCTATCCGGTTCTTGTCATGAGTGACTCTTAGGTCAATTGCTTTGATATGACATACTAAAAAAGTAACAATAAGGAAAATTGTGGATTAGGTCCTGACCCCAGGCTCTATCTTTAACAGCACCAGAAAAATCAATCAAATTTCTCCAAATTTGCGCAAAAGTAATTGACAAGAGGACACACCCTTTTATCTCTGAATGAATTGTCACTCAGAACTCCTCAAGTGCTAGAGCCACCACACTGTTACTGAGGTTTGATCATCAGGATGAAATTAATTTCCTCATGATTTATTATATGATCCCTGTTGAAATGCATTTCTCTGATAGAGGCATGGAGCTTCCTTTTAGAGCCACAGATCTCAGCCGTGCTGCTGTGGCCTCCACACTTCCATCAGTCTAAATTATTTGATACAATTTAATTAGTCTAATCAAAAGGCTCAGCAGTTCTTGTAACTCTGCTCAAGAAAGGGGAAAGGAAAAAAATCAGTGCTTTGTTTACTTACAATGTTGCTCCCAACGCATGAAGACACACCAAAATAACTGCTGTTTATTTTACAAGATGGAAAAAATATTGAACGCCCTCTGGTCATAGAAGCCATTTTCTTTTGGGATTACAAGTGCAGAGATGAATTAGGTACACTTAGGATCAATATCTGTTTCTCTTCTCTGCTCAAGATGGGATTTGTCAAAATTCGAGAGCAGCTTCTATTGAGTGTCAGCTACAAATCCTTCCAGTACTGAGTCATATACTCATTGAAAGTTGAAATATAAATGGCAAAGGGCTTTTTCAGCTACAATGTCCGAGGTCAGAATGGTAGATCACCTTTCTTCCTTCTTTTTAATGAGCTTTGGTTTGATGAAGTGACCTTGCAGGTCTGGAATCTAAGGATGTAACGGGGCTTTACAAGCTCTGGCTGTGTCAGGTTCCGTGTAGCACGGGAAGCAAAAAGCACAACACAGCATAACAGGGCATTGATAAGTGAAAGATTTGGCCCGTGCTGAGAAGATTTTAATTGAATCTTGAATGTGGTCTGAATGTGAGAGGCAGAAATAGTTATGGCTACCAGGTTTCAGCATGGTCAACAAATGCTGTTCTGCTGCATGCTATTCCTTGACATTGCACACGAAAAATGAGGGCGTGCTGCACTGCTGAGAATGTCTGTGGGAAAGGAATATGCCCACTTTTAGGTGAAGGGGGATCCTAGGGCATAGTCTGGAAATCCAAGGATCTTGAAAGCAGATCATGCACCATCACCTATCTGGAAACTGGAACAACCTCTGAAGACAGAACCAGGATGGAGAATGAAAAAGCTTCTTTTTTCAAGACTGGATTTTGCTGTTTGGAAAAATATATCTCTTCTGGAGGAACAAAACCGTCCTGGGTTCCAGTTAAACAAATTCAATCTTGCCATTTGGGTTCTTGTCCAAGGTAAAAGCAGTAAAAATCAAGGAAATCTAATATAGACCCAAGTTTAAAAAAATTAAAATGTAAAATTAAAATTAAATTAAATTAAATTAAATTAAATTAAAAATTACTCAATTCCCTAGGAGTTTGAAAAGTTTCTAATTTCTTTTGTTTTCTTTGGGGTGTATCTTTTGTACTGACTTTAGAAGAATGCCTTTTGGATTTAAATGTCTTACATGAGGGTGATTAGCTGCTGTAGGGAGAGTGAATGTGCAAAATAATAGGTCATTTTAGAGACAGACAGTTTTTTAAGGGCATATGTGACCATCAGGCTTTGTATCCTGGTGTTCTGTGTAACATCATGAAATTCACCCCATTCTGTCTGCAGATGAAGAGATAGAAAGATATTTCCCTGTAGGATCACTTTGCATGACTGAAGCCAATGCTGAATCATCTTTTACATTTAGGAAGACAGGATTCATACCTGGGCTATCTGTGTGTCATAAGTCACTCTCTTTCCAGAGGAGGCTGAATGTGCAGCAAATGTGTTACATTGGGGCACCTCTAATTGGCAAAAACATTGAGTCTGTGTCTTATGTAGGCATTATTACCTTAAAGAAATTAACTAGGGAATTTGGATTGAAGGAGCTGATTCTTTTTGTTAAGTGGAAAAAATACTGTATAATTAATATTGAAGCCAATAACAAAGCAAAACTAGGCTTCTCATCCTTGAAACTTCACTGACTGGAAAAATTAGCCTACTCTCCCTCTCGCTAAATCTCCCTCTCTTTTCCTCTGTCTTTTTTTTTTTTTTTTTTAATTATAACTTGCTGAAGCACTCAATAATACCCTTTAATCTCCTTTAATAACTACCCTATCCTAGATTTTTCTAAGCATCCTTTTGCACAGCATCCACAAATCCAAGAATGAATTGCTGTTAAGATTGACTGACTGACTGATCTCTGAGCTCTGCCAATTTACTGATCCATGGCTTGCTCCTGCAATTCCTCGGGTTCATTGTGGACTGAACGGTGGGAGAGGGATGGGGAAAGGCATTTATTCTCTCCTGTAGAGCCACCACCTGCACTTAGCTCATCTGACTCAGCCTTCTGAGTTGACAATAGCATTTTCAGGAGTCCACTGAAGTGAAAGTCAGGTTGACCTTGTAATGTCCAGAGATAGCAGAGTAATTTTTGCATCTCTATAAAGGTGTAGAGTAAGATAATGGAGGCAGAATGACAAAAATAACTGAGTTCAATGACTACAATTTGTCCACCTACTTTTCAAGAAGGAAAGAAAAAAAGAAAGAAAAAAAAAGAAGGAAAAAGAGGGAAGAAAATTTGAAAGAAAGAAAGAAAGAAAGAAAGAAAGAAAGAAAGAAAGAAAGAAAGAAAGAAAGAAAGAAAAGCATTTTTACATCTTTCCTGAGTTTCATTTTTTCTAACTACTCATTTTAGTTAAGATGCTCATGCACAAGCAGTGAGTAAAAATGTACATTGATGGTTTTAATATATTTTGACTCTGCATTTTGTTGATCCAAAGGAGTCAATATCTATTGTTGTTCATATTTCCTAATTTCCTTATCTCTTATATTTCTTGTACCATTTCCTTAGGTGTTTTGTAGGACTGACATTTTCTTGTAAGGACCTCACTAAGTTTCTCTTCAAATCTTTTGTTGCTTTGTTTAGTAGGTATAATCTTCTTATGAAATGAGCTGAAACAGAACTCTAAGAAAAACAACCCATATATAAAACTCTGTCCATAACTGTATTATAGTTCTTGGTTGCCAGGAATCCTGCAATCTACAACACTTTTGGATCTGATTCAATACTGAGTTCTGCCTGGAAAATGCAGCAGTAAAATGCAAGTAGTTAATACCTGCCATAAAGTTTGATTTGCAAAAATGTGTGACAGGTGGCTCAAGACAGTAGAGAGGCAGACACGCTAAAATCATGATGTATAGCCAGGAATTATGATATATGCAGATGGTCCAAATAGGTGGACTTTCTTCAATTTCCTGCTTATGATCTCTGATAAGAAGAGCTTTGTTTAAAGCATTGAGTGAATAACAGGAGAATACAGATGTAAGAGAGGATATCTGAGCTGACAAATCCTGTTCACTGATAACAAATGTAATTACACCTTATAATACAATCTGTACATTTATTATGTCTCACTTTGAAATGAGTCCATTTTTCAAAATAATTTCTTCTGTTATTATTGTACTATTCAAGACTATTTCTTTTCTTGTTGTTAGAGTATTTTATAGGCAGATTAGAAACACCTGTGGTCAGTGGATCAATTTTTATTTTTTTTTAAATTGTTTTTTCTAAGCTAAGGTAATAGATGTCTTGTTTATCTAGGAGTTTCAAATTTTCTCTAACCATAACAATCAGTTGACATTTACCTAAGGAAAGGTAGACAAATACATAAAATATACACAAGACAGAAAACAAACAAACAAACAAACAAAAACCCCACCCAAAACTCTGCTCCCATATTGTCTAAAAAAATTACAAAGTCGTGATAGAACATGAGGTTTATAAATCACAACTCTGGTCATGTGTCACTTCATTCTCTGCCAGATTGCTTGTCTGGTTAAGTCAAATGATATTTGGCACTGGACTATTCAGCATCTGTACTTTCAATTATATGTTATGAAGCTAAGTTAGTTGCCAAACATTTTTTTTTTTCTGTAGTCCATAAAATATTAGAAGCATGTCCAAAAATTATATCCAGCTTTGTAGGTGCTAGGTGAAAGGTAAACCACATGAGAATGTGAACATCTGTTTAGAAAACAAAATTAGTGTGCTTAGTAAGCAGAACCAAAAAGAAGAAAATAAAAATGAATAAGTGTATCTCAAGTATTTGATCAGTCCCAACACAGACTCAGAAATAAATTAGTCAGTTTAGTTCTGGCTTGGAATAAATCTGTCTTGAGCTGTGTCCAGATTATTAAAACAGGGAGTTTAAGCCAGTCACACAACTGACAAAGAATTATGATGCCTATTTAGAGATATTTAAAAGAGGTGTCAAATTAGGAAGTTCTAAATTAGGAACTTCATCAGGTTAAGTTTTCTCTGGGGTCAATGGAAGAGGAAAAGACACTCCACAGACTCCTTAGCACATGTGAAATTTGAGACACCTGCAGCCAGTGGGTATTTTTTCCAGTTTCATCAGAACAGGAAAGAGTGTCAATTGTTCCTTTTATCTGACCACCTAAAGTAAGGTAAAAAAGAAACCAAAACATACAGATGGGGCTTTTTGCTTTACTTTTGGGTTTTTTTAGGAAATACTCATTTTAGAGAAGTTTGAGTTATAGGTATGTGTAAATATTTAAGGGCAAAAACCCCCTCAGAATAGAATCTTATAAATAAAGAGACCCTTACTGTTTCAATCAGAACCGATCTCCAGAAAAACTGAATTTTTTAAAAAAGCCCACTTGTAGCAGAAACCCTGTATTAGAAGGAGAGAGGACTAAGAATTATTTCAATTTTTCAACAGAGAATTTTGCTTCTTTTTCTGAGTTTTTTGTCCAAGGGGAAAAAAAAAAAGTGTTTCAGGACTTTGAAAAAATTCAGAGGTTTGGAAAAGGTCAGATCAAACTAAAAAGAATTTCCAAAAATAGTCAGAAAAATCAAGAAACCAGGCAAAGATGTATGGGGTTTTCAAATGAAGAGAGAAATTAAATCAACCAGAGCAAAAACCCTCTTGATATCTTAAACAAAATCCTGAGGGTTAATTAAAGAAAGGTGTAGCATGATTAAGAGATGTAAAATTTGCCACAGCTTCATAAGTTATGTGAAGTGAGTGATTATGGATAATTAATGGCAAAGAAAACTGATTGGATTCAAAACTTAAGCTTTTCCTTGAATATTATTCATAAATGGCCAACCTATTATGGAAGATTTTTTCTTTCTACATATTTTCAAAACAAAAAATTTAAAAAAACCCAACTTAGTGTGAAGAAAGAATATATTTGTTTGTTTGTTTATTTTTAATTCTCAACTATCAATAAAAATACCTAGCAAACTTAAAAGATATATAAGAGCTGCTAGAACAAGATTATCTTATTGAACAGGAGGCAAAAGGTTTGGCTTTTAGCACGCTTTCTGATGATAGCCCACAGACATTTTGTAACCCATTTCTCAATTCTGAGAAATTTCCCCATCTTGTAAAGCAGTCACCTTATTTTACACTATTATGACTAAAATCAAGTAGGCCATATACTGCCTGTAGTTTTGCTAATCTATATTGTTGGCTTCAGATAGTTTTAATATTTTCTAATATTGAAGAACTGAATACTACTAAGAATAAGGGGCTTAGAACAAAAAGCTAAATCAATAATAAAGTTGTGAATTCCTTTGTGAAGTGTTAATTCTAGCACAATCAGTAGCATTTGAGAAACAGAGGAATTATATGAGTAAAAAAAATAATTCAGATTTTTACATAAGTGGCAGGCATGGGATTCACTGTCTTGCATACGAGACTAAAAGAAAGGAGACAGATTTATTTCCTTACTTTTATTGTTGTGTGTTAATGGACAAGCTGCTTCACTGGCTCAGTTCTCTCTCTGGTTGATTATATTCAGACTGGCATTCTTCAAGGACATGCATCAATTCTGTATCTGCACAATGCCACCCTGAAACCAGTCATAGGCTTTTAGAAGTGACTGAAATATAGATAGTAAGAAAAAAAAACGGCAACTTACATCTCAGCTGTAGTGGAGAGGGTTTAGTGTTCTGCAATGCTTGGTTGCTTTATTATTAATTAACAAACAGCAGCACTATGTTCCTTCTTTCTTTTCCCCTCCTTGATATGAGTTGCAGCATGAAGGCAGCTCCTACCAAAACCACTTTTTAATTTCATGGTATAAATTGGGGTTTTTACGCTAGTTAGCAATAAATAAACAAAGACTTTCTGAATGATTGAAATGGAATTTCTGAAGGAAAGAGCAACAAATAATTAGACTTCTATATCACTAATTATTATTGGTAGCTTGAACAAAATTATGTTTCTGGCCTATAGAATTTCTAATCAGTAAAGTCACAGCATCATAATATGATCTCTTCAAACAGATTTATTTTTCAGATGACTGGTTCCTAATGCCATTTTGGCACTGCACAATTCTGCTGTTGGTTATATTTGTCTCCTGCCTATGAATATATTGTTTACTTTTATTCCAAATTATTATTTATAGAATAGTCATGAATAGAAACTATAGTTACAGGTTAGGGTGCAGTGTACCAGGAATTATCATAAAGAGGAGTTAAAGCTTGTCCCTGATGCAGATGTTACAACTTAAGAAGATTATACACCATTTAAACATACTGCAAGCCCTTGTTTCTAGCCACATTTACCTATTACACTTCTTCCACATATTTGTAAATATCTGTGGAAAATGATGAAAGCAAGAAAGTTTGGCTTGGGGCATTTTTACACTTAACAACAGAGTAAAGAAATTGCACTTGGGAGGACTCTAGTTAATGATGCAAACATGGTTTCATCATGGTTACCTTTAGACAGTCAAGGCCTTTAATTTAAAAGCCTGCTTACCACAGGTGATGAATCAACCTTGAGGACTGTCCATGAACTGCTGAGTCTTTTCTAAATGTGAGTGATTCAACATTAAAAGAGCACGCAAGATTCTCACTTATGTCTGCCATTTAGATGTAAGCACAGAAAAACATCAGAGATTCATATCACAATCATCCTTCATGTTAAAGATTAATGGAATTTATAAGGGTTGGCCAAAAAGCTAAATGTTGTGTCCCTCAACAAAGTAGTTCAGCCCTTTTTAGTTGCAGCTAAAAACTCAAACTTTCCCACCTGGAAATTCAAAAATTTTCCTTGAGTCTACTGAAACACAAAGTTGCATCTTAAGGATGGACCTCGGTTATGAATGTGGAGATGAATGCAACCAGAAATGATTGAGACAAATAAATAGGGAAATGGGATGGCTCGATAATACATTTTGGGAGGTTGAATAATGATAGGAAAAGGGAAAGACTAGCTAATAAATTCTGAGATGATGAAAGACATTATGCTTCGGCATGACAAATATTTTGAATGCAAGACTTGTGTACTTGGACATCTGCTGAAATTAAAAGGACTCCTTTTTTTCATTTTTCCTTCATTCAGAACTTGTTTAAGAAATGAAGAGCCAACACCACATTAGGATGAGGTTATAAGTGACAGATAGGCACCAAGACATGGGCATGTTATGAGGTTGTGTACTTTTAATCACATCTAATGAGCCTGTGGTTCCCCTTACTGAAAGCTGGAACAAAGGCAAAAAAGATAACATGGATTGAAAGACTCAGGCTGATGATAAAATGTATTCACTAACATATTTCAACTAAAGGTCACATATAAGAATAAGAAATTCCCTCAAAATGCTGGAGATTAGGAGACTGTCGAATAAGTTTTGTACAGGTTGGGGGAGTGAGTGCTTTTGGTCACTCACAGAGGCAGTGCACTGGCCCAGCTGAATATTGGTTCAATCCAATCCTCTTATCTCCTTACGTGGCCTGGGGCTATGTGGGGTAAATGAGTGGAGCAGAGGAAAGCTGGGTGTGCATGGGGCACAGACAAACTCCTTTACTGAGAGGACCTAGAAAGGAAATGGAAAAGGGTGCACTGCTATGCTCAGCATGAAGGAATGCCACAAAGGGCTTTGTGTCTCAAAACCTGTGGCAGAGAGCTCTCACCAGCTGGAAAAGCCAGCACTCACAGCAGTGCAGTGGATGCTGTAAATACAGATTGCAAACTCAGAAACCTTTCTGAAGAGCCTCATCAGCAAGGGAAGCAAATGCTGCCAGCCATTCCCATACAAATGACTGTACCTGGCTGGGCTGCAGTATACTAAACAACTGCAGAAAGCAACAAATCACCAGTCTGTTTGTGACAGGTCATCCCAGCTAAATCAAGTTGTCATTTATTTTTGACTTGCTCTTGCCCCAGGATCAGTAGCTGTTTCTTTCAGGTTGAGACTGGAGCAATTTGAAAGTGCAAAAGCCTATTAGAAAAAATGGCATGAAGGGTTAGTTATAGCAGTGGCGGTTGCACTTTGTCATCTGTAGTTAACCCTTTTGCCCCAGGGCTTCAGAGACTTTCTGTATGGTTCACAGGTCATTCAGAAGCTTTGCTGCAAGTAAGCATTTAAAGGTGAAACCTGGGAGCAAAGCTGTCACAAAGGCATGGGGAGAGGTGGTTGTGTGTGTGGCAGAGGGGAGTTGTTAATCCAGATAATATTTTAAATGGAAACAAGCTCCCTAAGGGGGTGGGCGGTGGGGGGGAAAGTAAATTTGTTTCTTGTGTTCGGTAGCAAAAAATACCAATTACTTAGGGAAAGTAGACGTTTTCAAGCAGTGTTTCCATTGTTTCAGTTGGAATTCCTCCACCACTGCTGCCTTTTGTAGACCTATAAAATCTAGAGACCTCTGCTGAGGTCAGTTGTATCAGGGTCTAGGATCAAAAAAATATAAAACAGCACAAAAATTATTTGCATGAAGTTCTCCCCATTTCTTCACAAACAAGAGTAGGCAAGAGGAAGAGAAAGGGATTGTTCTGTAAGGAAACCAAACAACCCTTTGGTGGAGAGGATGTTTAGATGAGATATTAGAAAGAAACTCTTTACTGTGAGGGTGGTGAGGCACTGTCACAGGCTGCCCAGAGAAACTCTGACTTCATCCCTGGAAGTGTTCAAGGCCAGGCTGGATGGGGCTCTCAGCAACCTGGTCTGGTACAAGTTGTCCCTGCCTGTGGAAGGGGGTTTGGAACTAGACGAACTTCAAGGTCCCATCCAACCCAAAATGTCCTGGAATTCTTTGATCCTATGGTTCAGACTCATATCCAGGAAATCGTTATCTGACCTCTGTGTATACAGCCAAGTGTTTAAGGGAAAGTTTACTGAAACTGTGGCTGCACTGTTTAGATTTAAACTAGGCTTTCTGCAGAGGCACTGTATCTGCTGTTTTGCTTACTGCTTTTCTAAATGGTTCATTTTACAGATTGACTTATATTCAACTCATACCAATGACAACATTAGAAGAGAGATTTCCATCATTTTCTCATTACTGCACTAACAGATGCCCTGTCTGACATGCTGGGCATGGATGAGGCTGAAAAAATCAGCTTTAGGAAAGAATGAGGACTTTTCTTTATGTGATCTGCTAGCCACTGGACTGGCATAGATACATAGAGTTGTAATGCCGACCTCAAGAAAAAAAAAGAAAAAGGGTGATTTTTGTGCATTTGCTTAGGCCTGTCAAGATATGTGTATTTGAGATGCATAGTAGGACTGAAAAAGCAGTTCCAACTAACATACTTTTTGTTTATTCTGATATTTCTGCAAAAACACTTGTCGGAAGGACTTAACAGAGCTAAGACTCTATTCTCTGCTAAGGGATGCAGTCATTCAAAATGACTACATGGTAGTAATCACTAACAGCATCAAAATAATTACAAATTTGTCCATGATCAGTGTTGTGGGTTTTTCTGCCTTTTTTCTTTTTTCTCAGGCTTCTTCACTACACATAAATGTGTACAGTTCTGCCTCTTACTCTGCTAGCCTGAGATACTGGTAATGTCTTGAATATCCTAACCTGACTAAAGCATTTCCCTTTCCACCTTCTATTTCCAAGAGATCATGTATGTCTATACAGAGGCAGTCCAAGTGTCTAAACAGTTCCCCTCATGGCCTCTGTACATATTTTCCATAGCTTTTCTCATACCTTTTTACATGGCTTTTCTTTAATTCCTTACGCATCCTATGTTTACTTTCAAAATAAAACAGTGCTGACAGATTTGAACTCATCTCTGATATTGTGAGGAAGCAATAAGACATAGAAAAGAACCTCTGACAATTCAGAACAAAGATATTTTTTTGTTGCAAGCTTGGTAATGGTGTGAGCTCAACCTCAGTCTCCGCTGAATTGTTAAAATGTGAAAGGCAACTTAGCTAAATGGGCAGTGAATGAGGGGAGCTGGATGTACCATGCAAGCAAAGTGAAAACTATCAATCACCATCTATTACTTCACTCTTGGTATTTGAGCAGTGTTTCAGATGTTCTGGAGAGATTAGCTCAGAGAAAGTAAATGCCAAAATGGAAACTGTCTACACATATCCATCCAGGGTGTCAGCCAAGCTAATCACAGTGTGCTTTATAGACTGACCACTTTGGTCCCAGCTCTATCAGGGATCTCTCAGACATAAATTTAGTAAGGTAGATGAATCTGACTTGTCTTAGCAGAAAGTTCCATATCCTTCAAGCAAGTCATCATGCAGATAAGGAATGAAGATATCTGGTTTGGAGATTTGACCTTCTAAATAGGGAAAGTAAATCAGAAGCTATGAAGATTTCCTGCAATCATTCCCTGGATTATGTCTTGATTTCTAATACTTCATGGATCACAGATTGAGAAGAACTGATCTAGCTTAACATGAAAGCTGTCATCTAAAGCAAAACATAAGCCATGAGCCCACTCTCTGAATTTCACACATGATTAGAGGGGATATCCTCGGGCCTCAAAGGCAATTCCCAGTCACTTTACAGAATCCTTTCAGTAAACAGTTCCTCATTCCTCATATTAATTTGTAGCCTTGAAGGATATTTTGCTGGAGAAAATGGGACCTCCCTTCTGGATAAATCAGTGCGATATTCCAGCTCAACACAACAGGTTCTCGCTCCACCCAGTTCCAAAGAACGAAATTGACACCTGGCTGCTCTGAGCACTTTTAAAGCAGTGGTCCTTTAGATCTCTCCAAATGGAGAAATGGTCAGCCACTGCAATCATCTAAACATAACACAGAGGCAGCATGAAAGCTATGAGCTTTCCTTATTCTGAATATTGTGCAATAGGTAGAGTGGTCATGAAAGGTTAAAGGCAGATGTCACTTGCTAGGGTGTATTTTCTAATGTTGAAGAAACCACTACAAGCAACCACAGTGACAAACCTTAGGAGGGAAAATGTCATTTACTAAGCAGTATCCCCAGGAGTACAGGAGAAACCTTTCTTGCCCAGTTGAGATTCATTTCTCATTCTGAAATAGAAAACAGCAGCAGTAGAAGAGAGACCATCAATTGAAGAAGATACTACAAAAATAGTCCTGAAGGCAAAGAGCAAGAGCAATGGTGGTGTAACCTAAGACCTGAGAGGATACCAGAGATAGAAGTTACAACATTACAGCAGAAAGTGGTAAAGAGCAGGCAGCATCCATATGAGCAGAAGAATGACACAATTTTATAGGTGTAGAGAAGCTGAAGCGAGATACATTTAGCTGCAAGTAACCAAAAGAAAGGAAAAAAAAGTCATTGAATGCAGCAAGATACAGCCATTAAAAAGAGGCATATTCTCTTCCTCAGAAAGATGTTTTGAGGTGCAGAAGATTAAGGAACTGAACCAGAAGAAGAAGAGAAGGAAAAAAACAGGCAGGGAAAAAGCAGGACCACACCTGCACAGGCAGCCACTTCAGGGAATTGTTCATATTCTTCTTTTTCTCCAAATAATCATAACAATCACACTCATGATGTGAAGCATGAGTTCATAATTACTATCCAACAACTCCTATAAAGGAATATGTGACAGCTAGGAGAACCCTCAAGCTGTATTTTAGCAACACATGCACTTAAGTCTTCTAGCCTTTATCAAACTTCATTTGCAAATGTCTCTGACATTCATTCCTTTAAAAGACAGGGAAACGGAAGCATGAGAAGCAGGAATAAAACTGACTCAAAGTTGGAAGTTATAGAGTAAAGACATGGAAAAAAATGATAGATTATCTAAGTAAAAAATCTGCAGGACTTATATACACCACATAAGAGAATCAGCAAATAGTAGAATACAAAGTGTGGTCTTTAAAATATTGCTATTCCTCTTTCCCTTCTCCAAACATGCATGATTTGTATCCATGCTGTATTTGTATGCCTAACTGTGAGCACAGACACAGACTCATATGTGGTTTCTTTGTAAACATACAGACAATAGATACAAATGCAGTGGTATACAGGATGTGAGAATAGTTCTAAGTGAGATCAAGCCCAGAATTTATTTATTATTTAATCAGTGGCAGCTATGAATTCAGAAAGAGTCAATCTTGTCCCAGATAAGAAAAATATAATTCTAAAAAAACTGGTGCTCCAAAAGTTGACTGAGTGTAACTGCAATTATTTTTTAAGATGCATTCTAATGCATTAACTTACATCCTGAAAAGAAAACTCTTTAAACCATCTGCCCCAGATTCAGATTTTTATTTTGTTTTGGTTTTTGTTGCTTTGTTTCGGTTCTTTACTTAGAAATAAACATGTAATGCTTTAGCCATTATGTATTTTTCCCACTCTGGGCTTTGAGGCTGATGCTTCTGTATTTGGAATTCATCTTTTCTTATGGAGGACTCTATTCATGACAAACATATTTTCAGAAAACAATGTTTTAAAGTTGACAGTTCTCTGAGCCTTACTTTTAACTGACAACTTTCAATACTCTATGAATATTAAATAACTTTTTAAATTTATATTTATAGTTAAGAATAGCCAAATATTTGTTTTTTAATATGAAGCTACTCTGGGAAAACAAATACTTTGTGACCACGTTTCCAAATTTAAGCAATGCAAATGGCTAAACACAACTGTTTTCAAACTGATAGAAGGCAAGCAAAGACCTCCAGTGCAAAATTAGCTAGCTGAAATACTTGGAATTTCTTTTAGTCTGTTCCTCTGTGAAAAACAAAATTTTTTCCAAATTACAACTTACTATGAAAACTTGACTTTAGCAAAACTTCAGGCTGGCTCAGGATTGTATCTGCAAGAGTTAGTGACAGTTCCTCACATACATGATTCAGTGAATCACCTTTTTGGAGCTGATAAAACCCATCTCAAGTCTGTGCTCTGTCACATCACTGAATCACAGAACAAGCTGAGCTGGAAAGGACCCACAAGGGTCATCGAGCCCAACTCCTGGCCCTGCACAGCGCACCCCAAGAGTCACACCCTGTGCCTGAAAGCATTATCCAAGCACTCCTTGAACCCTGTCAGGTTTGGTGCTGTGACCACTGCTCTGGGGAGCCTATTCCAGTACCCAGCCACCCTCTGGTGAAAAACCTTTTCCTGATATCCAAACTAAACCTCCCCTGACACTGCTTGATGCCTTTCCCTCCGATCCTCTCACTCGTGCCACCGGGGAAAAGACCAGTGCCTGCCACTCACAAGGAAGTTGTAACTGCAGTGAGGTCTCCCCTCAGTCTCCTCTTCTCCAGCTGAACAGACCTAGTGCCTTCAGAGCTCCTCAAGGCTCTTCACCACCTTCTTTCTCTCCTTTGAAAGCTTCCTACTAGTTTAAGGTCTTATATTGCAGTGACCAAAACTGCACACAATATTCAAGATGATGTTGCACCACTGTAGAGAATAGAGCTCCTTGTTTTCAAGCAGACACACTGCTTGATACAGATATTGTGTCCCTTTGCCACAATAAATTAAAATATATATTCAGAAGTCTCATAGGATCAGAGTTAGAGTTAGGATTTGAATATCTGTCTTTCAGACAATGATCTGGATAACCCACTGCCAAACTATGGCTTGCAAGAGGTAGGCACCCCTTGACTCGCTCTGGCATCACCTGCAGCACAGGCGAGCACCTCTAAGGGTTCAACAATGCCACCTAAAAAAGCTAACTGAAAGTGCTAACCTCCTTGAGAAGAGATGCCTCATTTAGCTAATGATAGCAGAGATTAATTTTATCCTTGATTTTCTACATTCTGAAGAATGTGACACCAAATCCTTGCTGGAGGTTCAGAAGGCTGTGGGTTTTTTCTTCTTTATCTTCCTCTTGTCATGTATCACCTCATTTTCCAGCAGCAGTGCATGCACGGAAAGGCTCAGCACACCAGAAAGTGCAACTTGGTGCCTCTTGCTCTTCAGCACCAATCATATTGCTCTGTGAGATGTAAATATGTGACCTTATTTTGAAAGGAAAATCCTTCCTAGCTGCTTTTCAGCTCCATCACTTATGCATTATAGACTTTCTACTCAATTGCAGCATAATCTCATAGGAATTTATTATGCATCCTGTATATAAAACAGTATGTACCCTCTACAGAGAACATCAAAAGGTAGTTAATAGAGATGTTAAATTATTATTGGTTGAAAGCAGCCGATGCCCTAGAGTAATCAGATTCTCTCTTTCTCTCTCTCGCTTCATATACTATATATAATATATACAATTAATAGTGCACATATATCAGTCTCCGAATGGATCTCTATAAAGTCTGCTCAAATGTTAGAGGAACTGATGTATTAAACATGTGGAACCAAGCATAGATGTCAAAATAAGGCACACTACAAATACCAGGAAAAGTGTTGATGGATAAGGCAAAGGAGAAACTGCAAGTCCCAAGGAAAAAAAAAAGCTTTATGTTATTTCCTGCTCTCTCCATTTATTTGTAGGGGAAGACAGTCAAGGTGCTGCTGACTGGAGTGAATAGCTGCATTGGTATTTATTAATGGTCAGGAGAAAATGTTAAATGCTTACACTGAGCTAATTACTTATTGCCAAAGATCAGGAAAAAGTTTAATTTGGAATTTACTACACAATGATTAGATTAATTGAGATGAGATTGAATTAGGATTGCAGTCTCTGGGATAAGGCTCTGAAACAGGAACCAGGAAATTTGTTCAATGCTATGGCTATATATATATTATGAACTGTTGTCTAAGTTCATTCATCCCTATTGATGATGTCCTCTTCAGTGTCTAATCTCTCCTTTTAGAAAGTTGAATCTTTCCTTGTGTTTTTATTCAAAACACAGCAACATCTCAACCAATGCTAGTAATTTATAATAGTGTTTACATTAATAATATCACTGGTAATAATAGGAGCAACTGGTGAAATCTAAGTACTAAATACAAATTCATAAGTGTTTTTTTAACAGGTAATTGAAAATTTCAGAATAAAATTAGGTTAATTGGCAATTTAAGATGCAGGACAGTGAAAAAGAAGATAATGGTTTGATTAAATGATGTTAGAGATTTCCAACCTTAACGACTTGTGATTCAATAATAACATATTAAATACATATATTCCAGTATATGCTTAAGGTGAAGAAAATACTGTAACCCACTGAAACTTGGGTATCTGACTCCTCTAATCATACACTGGGCTAAAGCATGATGTACATTCACCTGGGGTTTTGAACAACTCCTTTCTAAATTATCTGGGTCTATCTCACACTTGAAGGCTCATCCCATGTAAATCACGTTGCTGTCATGAAGAAACATCCTAGAAAGAAGAAAAATTGCCTCAGAAAAGATTTCCTACCTGTTTCATTCATGAATTCCAAAAGGGAACTCAAAGAGCAAGCTTGGACTCAAGTTCTATGTTTGTGTTAAAAAGGCCTGCCATGGGATTTTGTGATAGATGACCTGACACTGTCTGCTACACTGAGACTTGAAGCAGAGAAGGTGTGCTTGAAGGTTGTCATCTTAGCCGACAAAGTGAGCAGACCTCTGAAAGACCCTCCTAAGAATCTTTTTTGTAACTCTGAGTGAGATGTGGGCTGTACTGTGAAGACCTGGCAGACCTAGCAATAAGAACATGATTTCCTTAATATCCAGGGAAAATTACAAATCCTCAAAAGCTCTGGTAAAGGGCCGGAAGGAAGAAAAAGCAGGTGAAAAACAGGAGAAAATTATCCTTCCCTGTTTTACCCACAGGTTGGGTATGATGGTTAATGGACTCTCAGAGGTAAGGGCAGGAGAGTATCACTGAATACACATCCCAAACAACCCTCATTGCATTTGGTTTTATCATGTCATAAGCTGATATTCCACAGCACAGAAACAAGGTAATCCTGATCCTTCCTCCTGCTCTCAAAAAGGTCCTCTCAGAAGCATGAATTGTATATATGGGAGTATATCCAGGGTTAGGTACCTCACCCATATGAGCAGAGCAAGCAACACTGTGACCAGTGCTTCTGTACCTAACACAGCAAATGCTTAGATCAAATTTGTTTCTGCTCTGGGCAGATCAGTTGTTATCTCAAGCTTTTGTGTTACAGATGAGGTGTCAGTGTAGGCTGTCATGGTTTAGGAATGGTGTTCTCCAATTTAAAACTCCCACTGAAACCACACTGCCACTCACTCCATCTCTGTCTCCAGCTGAAAGCAGAAAAGGCAAAGATCGGTGGCAGAGGTAAGAAGAATTTACAGGAAACAGCAATGAGATAAGAAAACCAACAGTAACAGAAACAATATTAAAAACTAAAGGTGTAAGACAAAGAAGTGATTTACACAGAAAGCCCATGACAATTAGCAAATGCCAATTGGCTCTTCCCTGTCACAATTCCTCCTGACTTGAAGGAATGCCCCTCTCCTCGGACGTGAGAGCACCATTGCTATTCTCCCTCTCCCGGAGATGACATGTGGGGGTATCAAATAACATTGCTGCCCTGGCCATGTCCCCTCCTGGCTATTGCAAAAAGGTAACCCTGTCCTGGCAGAAACCAGGATACCAAAGCATAAATTTAATACTAGAAGATGAGCTGACAATGCCTCAAAGTAAACTAAATGCCTGTTCTTTTCAAGAAAGTCCAACAACAAAAGTTCACCTTTGATTTGGACTGAATGTCTCAGTTCAAACCATATTAATAATCCATGCTGAAGAGTGATAAAAGGTGGATTGATCTCATCTAGCTTGAGACGTACAATGCAGATATCTACATTTGACTGCAAGGAAGAAATAGGCATGAAACGAAACATATTTAGTAAAAACTTATCTTCAGGTACCAAGATAATAAAGTTATACAATAAATGCAGCTGCAGATGTCTACCTTGCAAACGCCTGAATGAATCCTGTATGATGTATCAATGAGACTATGTTCAAACACCTTTGTCCAAAAGCAACTGAATTCTGTTTCACTGGTGAGAGTTCCACCCACCATCATTTTGTGGGATATTCATTTAAAAGGCAAAACTAAAACAACCCTTGAAGATCTGAGAATTGCTAAAATTTCTGAGTCATATTAGAGTTCTGTTTGTTGTGTTTTTCTCCTGTATATGCAACATATGTTTGGTGTCTTTAAACACAATTACTTTTGTATAATAAAAGTGTTGATTTGATGATGCAACATTTTCTGCAAGTGTGTTTAAGACAGTTTATGTTTTCATAAGTTGCAATGAAACTCAATTATGTATGTGTAATAAGGCTCTTGATTGTTACACTTCTACTTTTCTGTATAATGAAGCCAGCAATTAGAATTTGGTTGCTCTATGGCATAGGAAAACACACTTGTTTTTTAGACAAAAGATCTTAATGAGCATCTTAAAAAAAAAAAAAACTGTTCCAAAAAAAAAAAGGTCAATAACTCAAACATGTAATCAGATTTCTTAACAAAAAAGATTTGCTTCCTGAAAATATAATAACTTCAATGGGCAAACAGTTGAGATTATATAAATAAACTCATTGCTATGGTGAGAGAAATTAATGAGAAAATATTTCACCAATAAAGTTATTGCCTTTACGTTGTTAACTTAGGTAAATGAACACAGCTTGTATAGTAATAAGCCCTAATCACACTTACTAGCATCATTCTTTTACTTTGGGCCAGAAATGTGCTTCTGAAGCAAATTTCTCAATTGTCTTTATTTGTCATGCATTGATTTGTCTTCTATGGCAGTCTTGGAGCATGGAAACTATTCCTGTTAGGTTAAATTAGATCAGAGGATATATTCCAGATCTTCAGAGGCATTTCTCCTGCAGTCTGTGGCTTCAGACTGTAACTGACCCAAAGCAAACACTCGTGAAGTGTCTATGCTGTGGCCATCAGGTCCATCTGTTTTGCTTACGCAGATTTCTTTCTTTCACCCTAGTAGACATTGTTGTTAAAGATATTATCTCACCAAGGAGCTGATTTATGGTTTTTTCATAACTCTCCACAGTGGATGTTTATTTTGAATTCTCAACCTTCTAGTATAGGACTATGGAGTCAAATAGAATCCAAACCAACCCATTGCGACCACAACTTTCTTATACCATATGGCACCCCAGTGCCCATTTATTGATGCTGTATAGGCACAAACAACAAAATCTGAGCAAGTTTCAAACAATTCTGATGACTGGCATAGAGACAGTAATCAGAAAAGAGATTTCTCATCTTGGAGTGCAGTGGGTGAGACAACAGAAGAGGAAGGGCTAACTGAGTGCAATTATAGGTATCTAAATCTGATAAACACTAATCCAATTTTCTTAGGGTTTTGTACAGCCAAGTAGAGAAATGACCAATTTTAGGGTATGAGATGGACTGCGACCAAATAGTTTCTCTTTCTTTCCATTGACTGCAAGGGATCATTGGTGACCAGCACAGATGGAAAGCTCATATTTAACCCTCATGAATGATGTGCACACTGTCTGGTCATTGGCAAGGCAGGAAAAAATCCCGAGGATTTTCACCTTCTGATGAAAGAAATTCTCCAAATTGAAAAGCCGACAGGTAAACGCCCATTTGGAAGACTGAAGGCTGAAACAGTCAGTGGCAAATCTTCTTTTGACTTTAGAGGAACTCATGTTTTACTATTAAAATTACCACAGAAAGTAAGAGCAGAGTGCTGCCAGTGTACATTGTTGTGGTATCACAGTCCCACACTACAGTCAATGTGATTTCAAACGAACCTACAACAACAGTCTCAAGAGTTTTGCCACACTCATTTGGATCCACTCACAGCAGTTCATAAAGCCAGGCATTTTACAGGCAGAATACCTGTCTAAAACCTACTTTAAAATATTTTTGTTCCTTAAAACGAGCAGACAGAAAAAAGAAAAATATAAGGGGTTTTATGAGATTGCTCTGATATTCATACTTTTCAGGGAAAAAATGTAATCATAGTGTTGTAAATGTATTTCACTACAGCTTAATTTGTCTTTGAAAATCAGCTTTTTTACAGCTTAATAAAAATACCAATAGAAATATACCCTGGCTTAGGGTTGTCTTTGGGGCTTTTTTGATTCTGTGAAATGCAAATTACTTCCAAATCCTGAATTAACTGATTTTAAATAATTTCCACTATTTTTAAGTAGTTTTATAATTGTGCTCGCATTTAATTATGGTCCAAGAGGAACAAGATTTCTAATTATACTATTTTTCTTAAAAACATTGCTGAAACCACTCTTTTTCTATAGAGGCCAATTGCTTTGATCTTTTTTTTTTTTTTTTTTTTTTTTTTTTTTTTTTTTTTTTTTTTTTAAATCACACTACAGTACCTGACATAACCATCCAGGGCGGGCATGTGGCATCACATTCTGTCTCCTTTATGCTTGGTAAAAGACCAAAAATATCACAAAGGAAACCCCAAAGCCTGGATGTATTTATTGCTGCTTTTCAGGTTTCATGAACATGCAGGTGAGATTACACTGAGCACCACACTGATATTGGTAAAGCATGGAGATGGAGGTAGAGGTGAGGCAGAATGTGTGGAAAGAGAGGTTTTCTTCACCCTGTGTTGCCAAAAATTTGTGGCAGCATAAGGCAGACCTCAGGGAACTCCACAAAACAAGATGTTACTGTACCACAGGCAGGTAGCCCAAGACAGCTTAGGCTGGCTCCCTCAGGGAAGCATAGATGTGAATCTTATGGATCTCCTGTACCAAAACCAGGCTTTGGGGCCAGGGTGGGTGCTTGGGGTATTATTGCTTGAACTGACCAAATAAACCTGATCATGTCTGCATGTGTGCAGCAACTGACCCACCATATGGCAGTGTCATCACAGCCTTAAACAGGTGTTTGGGCTTGGGTAAATTTAATTTGGGTCCAATCCAAAAGATATTTTGGAAGCATAAGCATGTGTTAAACTGCTTAATCTCTTAACACACATCCACACACATGAAGAACACTGATTTCTGTGCTGTGCCTTTTCCATAATAAGCACACAACATGTTCTGGTTTTAAGTACAGTGTGTGCCTGCTCTTTCACAAATAAATGCAAGAAACATATTTTAGATGTTGTTGGTTTATTTCTCTTGCTTCATCTTCTTCTTTTTTTTTTTTTTCCTTCCCTGCCATCTGGGTTTCCACAATTAGAGATAGGATTCATCTCAACTAACCTTCGCTGTCTGAAAGGTGAATGGCCTAAAATAATCACCTAGGGTCTCTCTGCAGTCAGCAGAGAAAAACAGACAACTCCAAGTAGTGATTTGTCCCAACTTAAGCCAGATGTCTGACACAGACAGGACAAATCAGTCTCTGAGGTGCCCATTTCTCTCTGCTGAATATAAAAAGAGTCCAGTTATCTTCCTTAGACCAAGTATGTAATTTTTAGACAGTAACAGTAAGTGAAATAAATCCTGTCCTTAACATCTTATGATGCATATTATTCTTTACATGTCAGAGTAAAGTACTTATGTGGAAAGGACTTCTTATCTAGGGACTGTCCTAAAAACACGTAATAATAGGGAAAATGGAAGAATTAGTGCAGAGATTTAGAATTAAACGGCAAGTTCAATCATCAATGACTGCAAGACTGTTTGACTCAGCAATACAATTACACAACTGTAGATTATTACGGTTAAATTCTTTACACCTGGAAACATACATGCATTTTTGTCATCACAAAATATTTCCTTTTTCCATTTCCTTGCACTTGGTCGATTAGATATATAATGATTGTAACATGCAGTATAAATTTTGCATAATTCTCATTAAAGAAACACCTTAACAAGATATTTTAAAGAAATTCCATACATACTTTGTAAAAGTAATATTTTCAAAAGACATTTTGAAGTTAAGTAAAATGAAAAAAATAAAGTAATTACATTTTTTCATACTAGAAGAGACATGGTCAAATAAGACTTTATATGAAAAATTATTCCTTTTAAAAATTACTCTGTATTTCTGAGGAACAGCCTCTGAAGTACTGTGATAACAAACTACTCTTCAGAGCAGTGTCTGTTTTAAAAAAGGCCTTCTAAATGTACAATACATGAATGCAGAAGACACTAAAATTACACATCTGTTATGCTAAGAGGATATTATCAAGTTTCAAACTTAAGTACTCAAAAGTTAGTGTGACTTTTTTTTTTTTTTTTGAAAATTTGAAAAAGTTTAACATAGCCTAAATAATTTTCTAATTAAAAATGCTCAGTCCTGAATCAATGGCAGAGCTTGTATGTTATATCAGTACATAAACTGAACCATCAGGTAATAAACAAGACAGTTAACATTCAAAATGTTCATCACATCTTCTCTTAATACAAGAATTTTTTCCTTATAATAAGAAGGATTTAAAGTGTATATAGGGGAAGAACAGGGGCAAGAACACGGGGAAGAAGAGGCTGAAAGGAAAGATAATAAGTTTGTATTCCTCTCAAATAGCTTTTATTGAAACATTAACTCTGACCCTTTCCTTCTAAAGTGTCTGTCATGGAGGAGTTTTTGCATTGATTTAGAATTAAAAGCATGAGTCTAGTACACCAATTTATATATTTACATGATCCATATGCGTTTCTGCCCACTGAGTGTAAGGGAGTCCTGAACTGGCCACCTCCTATATAAACCCCTGTATTTTGAGAGATGAATTGCACTCTCTCTCCTGGCACTAATGATATTCTGATGGTTCATTAATGGTAACGAAGACCTAACTCACTGCAGTGAACTGAGGGTTATAAAAGGCTGCAGATTTTTCCAGTGCTAAAAGCCAGTCAGAGGAAGGTTTACAGTCTCCCCAATACATGGACATGTATGATTGTCCATTCACAGCTAACTACCTCAAACAAGACACCAGATGCCTTGAGCAGCCTTCAGCAGCAGCTTCCTTTCTGTGAGGTATAAAAATGAAATGAACAGCTGGGGTAAGTTTCTGTTTAATGAAACATTTTACACTTTTTTAAGTATCCCTCCCCAATTGTATGCATAAATTTCCATCGTATCTCATCTAGAAAATGGGAAAGTTCTTCCGAATCCTGCATGTCCCTAGTGTGACACTTCAGAAATTAAATAATGATACCCTCCAATAAGTAAGTGAATGGATAAACAAGTTTTCAACTTATTATAACAAATAGTTGCACCATTAAGTAAAGACCAAATGCTCCTTAAGGAATAATTTCAGGTAAAACTATGTCTTATCATATCTATATTTTTCCTTTTCATCCATTATCCAACATTATAGAGGAGCTCTTCTGTTTCCTAATACCTTGATTTTCAGGGCATGATAAAGTGGCAAAATGTGTGCACTTCTATTTTGTGAGATTTTTAGGTCAATTTAAGATGTCTGTGTGCTTGTATCCAAATCAGTGTCAGGTTTTGTCCCTGCAGAGCATGTAGGCATGTGCTTCAGAGCCATTGGCTTCAATAACAGATGAGTTCTTATTGAAGTAGGAGGCTCTGAAGCACATACCTGTGTGTTTGGTGGATCAATGACTTGTGGGCACCCATCTCTGCCCCAGAGGTGTCGGATATTTCACCTCCTATGGATCCTACTGGGAGCAGAATAGTAATCTACCATGGGAAGCACGAAGATGTCGAAAGGGTGTTTTACTTTTCAGAGCCTTGTTACACTCCTGTGAATCATAAACCCTGTCACCTTCTGAAACTATGATTCTTTCAGACATCTGCCAGTTTGTGGCAACTGAGTTTAGACTGTGCATGCATTTTCCTCATGGCCCCATGACCTGTGAAATATGACATGTGATGGAACCATCAAGAATACAAAGCCTCAGGAGACATTCTGCAGGGCTTGTGTGTGTATGGGCATTTATTGCCTCTGTGTGTGAGAGCACATTTTTATGTATGTCTCTGTTTCAGTGTTCTCTAGCCCCTTCCTTCTTGGGCATTTTAAATTAGTATCTGATTTTCAAGTGCACTGAATTTATTGAAAAGAATTGCTAAAGAAGAAAGCTGGAAAAATAATGCTCAGAACACTAACAGCAGAAATTACCTCGTCTCGCTTAGGGATATAATGGCCACAGGGAGAAATCTTCAATAATTATTTCAGACTAACATTAGTGTTTAAAAGTTAGTATTTTAATGGAAATGTTTGATCCTGATGAAGCACAGAAATTGGCTGTGTCTTTTAAGTTGGCTTGCTCACACACCTCACATACAGACAGTAGACAGGCAGCATAATCCTCCCTGGGCCTTCAGGTACAAAACAAATCATTATAGTTTTCCCATGTATGCCAAGGTTAAACAAACACCTGTAATGCTCAGTAACTTCAGCTGCTCCCTACACTGCATTAGTGGCAGCTTTCCTTAAGGATTTGACTAAGCATATGTCTACCCAGCAAAATGGAGACACGATTTCAGAGCAGATTGTCTTTAGCCTGCTTGATACAGGTAAAGATAATAGCAATGGCATGTTGACACAGGCTAGGAAAACTCATATGCACCCACCAAAGGCCCTGGGTAAACACCCAGGCTCCCAGACCTCACAAATGGACAGGATGCCGATCAGCACAGACTGACAGCTCACAATTGAACAGGTTAGGGGAAGGCAGTCCAGGAATTCCTGGCTTCAGAGCCACATAAGTTTGTGACCAGGTCAGGACAGAGTGATTCAACAGCTTTGATACTTACTTCCCCTTATTCACTTCCCTTCAGCCATTTGATCACTTTACATCTCCTCTTTCTTTCATCTGACCTATTTGGCAGACTGCAGACTGTCCAGGGCAGTGGCTGCTTCTTTTGGTGCAGTCATATTCCCTCTGCAGCAATCATTAATAAGTCAGATTTAACTTAGAAATTAATGGTAAATGCTGATATATTTATTGACAATACAGTCTGTAAGCCTTTTTTTTTTTTTAACTACACAAAGCCTGATACCATGTTATTCATTTGTAAGATTTTCTCTTCTTTACAATATCCAATGACCCTTGAATCACCCAGGTATACTATCCTACAACAGATCTGATTAGAGGCTAAAAATTATCAGCAAGTACTGCCTGGAATCTCTCTTCTCACATTCAAACCAATATCAAACTTTTCGTTCATTTCCAGGTGTCAGCACTTCAGAGTCCCTGCCTTTTTCTTTGTATTCAGATCTTTCCTCTTATACATTTTAGTCCCCTGTAGCCAATTTTAGCACCTACTCCAAACTGCCCTGGAGGATTATCTGTTGGAAGTCTGGCAGAAACATCTGAGCATGAAGGACAATCTTTTTCTTCATCATTGGTGGAAGATTTTTACATCAAATTTTGTAGATCCAAAGTTGTAGATACAAAAGTTTTTCCATTTTTTTTTCCCCTGAGCAGAAAATTATTTGATGAAAGGGGCTAAAAGAAGACTACTACACAAATAAAAGCTGAACTGCAATTCCTTGCTTACCTATTGGGGCAGGGTCCTTTTGGGGTGCTGTTCATCAGAGTACAAAGGAACTATCATTCTATAAAGAAAGAGTTATAAGACAATTATTGTACCAGGTATTTACTTTAAAATAATAGATTCAGCTCCAGTGACTTCATTAAAGCAATTATCATTTACATCTCCTAAAGGTCTGTTCCCTCCAGGGAGACTGCCCTGTTTATTATCAAATGGTGTCTTTCAGTCTCCCTCTCAGTTTTCTGGCCAGAAAAGATCAGCCTGCACAGTTTATCTCCTTTTTATTTACCTTGGTTCTGATAGTGTTGCCTAATTTAATGATGGAGTTGTTAAATTTTCGTGATTGGGCTGTGTCTTCCCCTGATTTAGTGACGCCCTTCTTGAGTGCAGTTGTTGCACACTTTGCTGATTGAGATGCATAATTTAATTTAATAAATGGAGAGAGTTTACTATCATTTTTGCATATTTTATTATTAGGGAAGATTCATAGTTTTGAGCGCTGGTTTATTCATTCCCCTTATTTATTTATTTTTGGCAAAACCAGCTGCACAGACAACACTTGTTCAGCTGCAAAACTCCGCTGACCAAGCTCTACAATTCAGGAATTGAACTTTTGAATCTTTTCCTTATTAAGGTGCATATTCTGGCAGCAGAAATTCCAGATGCTTTTTGCTTCAGCAGCCAGGGCTTATGTGCTAAGCTGTCGACAAATCTGTTGGGGATATCATTTGTTTTAAGATCACTAAAGTGCATTTTCTATAGTTTCAGCTATGGTTTTAGATTCTTTGATAAAGCAAATAAAGATGCAATCAGTTTCTTTGTAAATCTTCCTATTTTGCATATAGTAAGTGGCACAAGCTTTCCATAACCAGCAGCTTCAATCTTTGGGGAAGCATTTATCCTACTATTTGAAAGAAAACCTAAGCATTTTGCTATCTTAGATTCTGAAGACACAGCAGGTTGGAAATACTGTAATTCCTGTTCAGTTTATTTTGCATAATATATTGGGGGAAAAACAAGCTTGAAACCGGACTGGCAAATGCAGAATGTAATAGCTATATAAACAGTGATAATAGATGGCTCAATCAGCAAAGAATGCAGCGTGATTATGTATAAAATTTCATCCACTAAAGTTCACAGCGTGATCAGGAAAGGAGGCAGCCAATCAACAGAGCATAGAGCTCTACTGGGAATGAATATATTTTGAAAACTCAGCTACCCAGAATATTCAAAGGGATCAGCAAAGTTCTAAAAGGGGGCATTTGAAGATAATAATGGATATGGCACTATTAGTCAGTAGAACGACAACTCCTTAGCATGCCTGTTTCCGGTAGTGTGTTCAAAAGAATTTAAGTATTATGTACCTGGGAATACAAGTTAACACTGAGCACGTCAGTCATGGTGAGAGCCCTTGGCAGGACTGGTATAAAAATCTGCTGCTATTACATGCTAAAGAATTCACTTCATTACATCCCTACTGTGTTTTAACTCTGTTCATATTTACAAAGGCTGCCATCTTGACCAGCACCCCAAGAGGCAAGTGAAGAACTAAAAAAGGCATATATGAGGCCTATTTTTTCCTCTGTGAAGAAATAACAAGTTTATTGCCCTTGAGGAAAGGGCACTCAGAAAAATTGCTAGCAGTTATCTGTATGTTACACAAGGTGCGTTGGTCCCACTGAACACTCAAAGCCTTGTCTGGCTCACAAAGCACATTTCTCACAGCATGAAAATTTCCATCCAGCCCCTAGTGTACGTAGTTTGTTCAGAATATATGCCCATATGATGTGGAAATGAGCTCTTGGGACTACCTACATGGATGTCAGCTTGGATGCCTGCCCCAAAATCCTAAGAAACATAGAGTCTGGAAATTCATTCCACTTGGGCCAGTCACTGACCATTGCAATCATGGCTTTAACAGACCATGAGATTGAAAATCTCATTCTTTTCTGGGTTTCTAAGACCCCCACCATTTCATCTTTCTCCTTTTAATATAAAAAGTAGGTATTATAAACAAGTTTCTGAGTACCCCAGGAAACTGCTAGTCAGTGCCAGCAGGTCTTAATCTGGCAGAACAGCTTCACGCAGTCAAGCAGGGTGATGCAACTTCAGTAGATATACAGAATCAACTGCTGCTGAGGGCTCAGTATACACAACATAGATCTTTTAGGGCTTTTTTAGTTTATACTAGCCCTGCAGTGGTCCCATAAACCCAAGATGTAGGAGAATGTTAGATATTTGATTAAAGTTCATAACTGACATCAGTTTTGGCCATACAAGATCCTGTTCAGACACTCCAAATTCACTTTGTGCAAGATGTAATAGTTGAGAAAGGTCCAGAAGGTCACTTCAGAAATACACTTCTGATCCAAACTGACCTGTCAAGGTAGACATACCCTGAACCATGTCAGGTCCTCAGGCTTTTCAGTCATCTAGAGCACGGAGAACCCTTTCTCCATAACACTGCCATATTTCCATAATATAAATGCCCTGGGCTGACATATGCAAGGAGACCAGTACAAGCTGTGTTCCCTGTGACTGGGGAGAAATCTTGTTATAAAAGGTCTGAGGGTTCTGGTGGACAACAAGCTCAATATGTGTCAGCAGTGTGCCACTGTAGCAAAATAGAAAGGCAAATAAAATCCTTGGTTGTATGTACAGGTCTGTTACTAAAAGAGACAGAGATGTATCATCCCATTCCACTCAACCCATTTCAGGCTGCACCTGATCCAGCTGTGGTCCTTGCAACTCAAAAAAGTTGTGGTCAGACCAGAGGGTGTCCAGAGAAGAACCACAAAGACGACCAAAATGACTGGAGAAGCTGCCCTCTGAGAAAAGAGTGAGTTAGGTCTCATTACCCTGGAAAAGAGAAGGCTCAGGGACAACTTCATCACTGTGTTCTTGAACCTAGCAGATACCTGGAAAGAGGACAGGGACTCACGCATCACAAGGAGTCACATGGAGAAGACAAGAAGCAATGGGACCAAGTTTCTGTGGGAACAGTTTCACCTTTATATGAGCTTTTACAGTAAGAGCAACCATTCAGAACAAGCCCCACACTGACATTTTAAAGTCCTCATCACTGCAAGATTTCAAGATGCAATTGCACAGGGTTCCAGATAGCCTTATCTAGGCTACCTTTCCCACAGAAGATGGAACCAGATCATCTCTGGAGGGCCCTTCCCACCTGGGCAGTTCTGTGGTTCCATGTTTCTATGATTCTACGTGCATGCATCTATACATGTGTGAATGTATCACCCTTCCTTAAAAAAGAAACATTTATATATATGTTATTTTACAGCCCTTTCCATAGCCACCCTCACATTACTACCAAACTGACACTGAAAAGGGTTGACTCTCATGTAGGCAGCACCAAAGAAGCCCAACACTTGCTGTGGTAATAGACTGTTATGCATCACAAGATATTAAGCCTGAGGTGAGAATTACTGGCTAAAATTCCATGACAGGCACTATGCAAGAGGTCAGAGCACATAATCATAATGTTCCCTTCCAGCCATAAAATCTATTAATCTAAGGATTTCATTCTACTGGGTATTGTGCACAATTTGCTACAACAAACACTGAATTCAATTCACCCAGGTCACACAGGAAAACAGTTGTTTTTAAGATTACACTTAGAAAGATTTTGCACGTGGTATCAGCTAAGTTCATGTACTAAAGAAAAGAGCACAGCAATCTTTTCTCACCTTTTGCTTGGATCAGCACACTTTTTAAATCTCTGAGAAACTCCAGTGACTTCAAAGACTTGATATTTTAAAAAAAAGAGCCACTTGTTAAGAAAAAAAATGCAGATAGAACCTCTCAGGTTGTTTTGTCTTCTTTTGTTTGTTTTTTGTTTGGCTTTTGCTGTTTTGTTCTTTATTTCTGCATGGCTGAAAGGTCAGATAAAAGATAAGATTCCTTTCATCCCATTCTTTTTTTACAATACATTTGGTTACATTGAATTTAGAACTGAAAAAGAGTTTAATTTTAAAACTATCACCATACAATATGAATAAAACATATGCTAAGTGGATTAAGAACTGGCTAACTGTAAGGTCTCAAAATGCAGTTCTTAATGTTGTATGATCCCAGGATTTAGGAGTGAGCTGTTTCTAATGTGGCTTAGTAATTGGAACAGCATTATTCAATATTTTCATCAATAAGTAAATAAGAAATCATTAGAGCTAAAATCTGCAGATGGCACACAGATTGACAGGCTGGTAAGTAAGGAAGGGAACAGGAAAAATCACCTGGCTGTCTCCTAAAATGGCAGCCAAATGAATAGAAGATTCACTGTAATATGGTTGTACCTGGAAAAAGAAGGTCCAAAATGTCTTTGCCTCCTTTAGAAAGAAGACCCTGAACATTTTGCCAAACAAAAGCTCAGTATTAGTTGAACTGGATTTAGTACACAGTCAACAACTCTGCATTACTAACACTATTTCCTGTAAAATTCAAAATGCAGCCCCATAAGCTACTATGAAGAAAATTAACTCTACCCCAGAAAAAACTAGCACAAAAATAAAGCTGCTGACATAAAACAATGGGCAAAGAAAGCTTAAAAATAATCATACTGTTTCAAATACATTCTTAATGAAGGATTTAAATAAATCAATTCACTTAATTTTCTGAAATGAAAGCCTGGCGTTGACTAGATTCCAGGTAGGACAAGGTAGGATGTGTAGTCTAATCTTATGCAATATGACAGAACAAGCAAGAATGATTGGACACATTCACACTGGCAGACAATTGAATTTTTAGGAAGGCACAACTTTTTAATAGCAGAGGTCACAAACTATTGGAACAAATTACCCAATAAGTAATAGATTCCCTGTGTTTTGATGTCCTCAGAAGTAGTATGGATGCCTTTTGGGAAGGAATGTAATCAAATACTCTGAATTCAATGCTGAATAACTCTGTGACATTTAATAAATTGCGATATGGAACTATCCACAGTAAGAGTGAATGTGAGTGTCCCTTCTGGCTTTATCATCTCCGCATGTATTATTTTGTATTATAATGGATGTCCCACAGGATTGTTGGCTGGAATCCTACTCTCCTTTTTATGATAGAAGGACATGCTGCAGACTAACTTAAAAATAATAATAACAATAAAAGGAATTTAAGTTCTACTATTTCTTTTATTTCCACTTTCTGCATCCCCATCCTTCACAGCCATAATGGGACACATCTAGGTGTGTGTTACCACAAGATAACTCTCATCTTGGGTCATTGAAGGCACTCCTCTTTGCCTTGCGTTTCACACTTCCCCAAAGGTATGTGTTATCTCAGTATAACACATGCCTTGTTGTGTCTTATTTCTCATCTTCAGAAGAGACCTTGAAATTAAATAAATAAGTCACCAAACAGTATGGGAGGAATTGAAGGGTATTTTTCCCCCAGTGTTTCTTTCTGTTTGTGTGTGCGTAGGGGGTGTGTGTGTGTGTGCCTTTTGGATTTCTTCGGGGGAGAGAAAGGAAGAGAGAAAGGTCCGGAAGAAAGAGAGAATTAAGAATTGAAAGAAGTCCAGAGATTTAAAAAAAAAATAAGTGTTGAAACAGCAGCACAGCTTTGTTACATAGCAACAACATGGGTTTGTGATAGTAACTTCTGATGAAAGAGTCCCAAGAAAATTATTAGCACACTTGCACATGTACACAAACTAACAAAAACATTCTAAGATAATAAAACATACATAAAGAAGGGGGGAAAAAAAAGAACAAGTAAGCAAAGTGAGAACAACTGACACCTGCATAGAAAACCAGTGCATATAAAACCTGAAAACAGGAGAAAATAGAGATTTCATGAATAGCACAATTAAGAAATACAAGTAGAGAACACTGGTATCACATTTTCAGAGGACGTGTTCTTTTCCCTTCTTTTGCTTTCTCATGCTGTGTCCCAGTTGTGATGATGAGACAGACTGAATCATACAGGTGACTGAGGAGTAGCAGGGAGGTACTGCAGTGACACATGAAACATTTTTCCATGGCTGAAAAAGTGAAGGTCAGAAGTACACCTGCATCTCGTTTCTTCACAGTCCTTATTTCTTAACCTGGCTGGAGATGCCTTCAATGGTCCTGATAACCAAAGAAAATGGCAAAAATGATTGCTATTTAGGAAGAAAATGTCTGTCCAAGTACTTAATTGCTTCTGAAAATACCAACATTGTTTTCACAGTTGCTTTTTGTGCTTTGATTTGTTTTTATCTATGACTTAGCCACTAACAGACTCAAGTCAGTAAATCAAGCCCTCCATAGCATGAGTCTCATCAGCACTCACCAAAAGGGTGTGATGAGGGAAGCCTTGGACTGTTGGTGGTGGTGTCAGCTCCAGAACTGGGACTAAACTGGCTGTATAAACATATGTCTGCATTCAAGCTGCAAAACTGAGTGGTAGGACACATGGATTGTGATGCAAAACCACACTGAGAGAGCTGGCTTGTTTCTGGATTCAGTAGAGCATCTGCACAAATTCCCAAGATGCACAATGCAAAGACATCCAGCTGGGGGAACATACTGGTTTAGCTCTGAATGAACAGTTGTACCTACTGCTAGACTCTTGGGAATTACAAAAGATTGAGTTTTTATAGAGGCATGGAAGCTGCCATTTGCGTCTTACCAAGAGGTGAAATCATGTTTGAAAGACCACAGAGTTGGACCTCTAAGTGCACAGTACCACTCTGCTCCTCAGGCTGGCAAACACAAAACCAGTCCCATGTTTATGAAGCATCTTGGCTTGGATTGGAATGGGTCCTTGAAGTTCACCTAGCACCTCAACTGGTCTTAGAGTAACAGTTTGGAGCAAAGCCTGTTGATTTGTTTAATGTTTGTGAAATGCCTAGAGCAAGGCAGTCCTGTTTCTTGAGCATTAGCCTTAATTTACATACATCTTTTAAAACCAGTCTACTCAGAAACTGTCCTCTCATTTGCAGAGCAAACAGGTGAATATAACGAAGAAAGAAGGGCAAATCTTTTGCTTGAAAGACCGATTCTCATCTCAGTGAAGAACCTCTCTCCCCTGCTTCACCTGAGAGAAAATGACACATAAGTGTCAGGGTCCCAAGTCATCCTTACTGTCCCTGACCAGCCTCTCTCTCCCTGCCCTAAAGAGAGTGATTTAGATCACTTTTCAAAGGCTAATTTGTGACAAAAGCTCTGAACAACCATTTGCCTCGTGAGTTTCCTACCCCACTGCTTACATCACTCAGTGTGACCTGCTGCACCATTGATTTCATGCATGATTTAAGTCAGCAGAGGTGCTGTTTTCCCTGAGAAGACTCATCACATCCTCATCCTTCAACCTCCCATGGAATATCCTCCCCAAACTGCTAAAACAAACCTTGTTTCAAAACCTTGGTGTAGCCACACCAGGAATTGAGTCAAGGTGATTTTTTGGTTTAAGATAAGCAAACAGAGTACATATATTTCATTTAATGGATCTATCTCTTCATAGAGATATAAGAATTTTTTTCTTCAGAGCTAAAGAGGGGGAGATACACGAGGAAGAAAGAATGGCTTGGAATAGCATGCCTGCTTTTTCTCCACATCAATATTGTCCTGACAGAAAGATAAATTATACGCAAATCTGCAGCTTAAGACAGCCCTGGTGTCCACATACAGCAAGCAGCAGCATCATGTGTGACCAAACACACAACCACGTTCCTGCAGGCCACCTGTATGTCTGTCAGAGCTGTAGTAAACAAAAATTTACTGGAACCATGAGGGGAAACATAATCTTATTTGTCAGCTAGGTCCACCAGAGAAACTGGAGGGTGCATTGGATGCAATATTTGGAATAATAGATAATGAGAGACAATGAAAAGCCTACTAGAGGTAAGAAGGTGCCTTTCCACACTTTTCTGTTGGCTTTTGACTGTGAACAATCACATCCCCTGCGTATTAACTGCTCTTTTCCAACCAGCACAGAGTTGCACACATCAACTCACAGATGTGCTCATTTTCTGTATCTTGGCTGCAAGTACAGCACTTCTGGGTACAAATCACCTGGTTCCTGCAGATGAGGAGTTCAGATGCCAGTGCTGTGGAGGAAAATGCCACCCATTTCAGCCTCCTCACAAGTTGCTGTAATAGCACTAGAGGTGCAGAATAAAAAAAAAAAAAAAATGCAGTCTGGGAGATTTCCTAGCATTGGTGGAAAAGCACTTGCTTCGGGCCATTGTAGACCAATAAACAGTTCATTTTTTCATTGTTCTAATTAATTTAATTAAGTTAACTTCCAAGGTGTGTTAAGAAGCAATGCCTTGGGTGATTAACTGTTCCCATATCAAGGTGTTTTCACAAACACATTTACCTTGATTAGTGTACACATTATTATGTAATTAAATACCTCACACAGAGGAATTTATTAGTGCCTCCTTGTCTCCTAACAAATAAAGCAGCCCTTGAAATTCTCTCTGAAAAGAGCTCTCCTAAGCTAGGTGAGAAGGACAAGCAAGAAATGTGTGGAGAGAAAGATAATCATGGATTCATCATGCAAGCAGGTCCCTCATTGTCTCAGCAAGGCTCTGCATCTCTGTGTTTGCAAGGACTGTGAATGTCTGCCTGGGTCTCCTGGAGACTTTCTGGCTAATTAACCCACTTTTTACAGATCTAATGTTCTTTTCTTTGACCAGCAGAATCATCACTGTCCCAGTTCTCTGGAACAAATTTTCTATTCAAACCTTAATTCAGCTAAATGGAAAACCTCAATTTAAAACATTTACTTAAGAACATTTCAAATCTGAAAAAAAAATGTTGCAAAGGAAACTTAAACAGTGTTTGAGAGCTCTTCCTATGGAGCTTAGTCAAAGGAGTGAAGTGGGACAGTTTCACTGACAGTTTGCTTGTTCTTTCTATCATTTGTAGCCTACAGTCACTCCAGCCACTGTTCTAGACTTAAACATGTACTTAAATATTTTGTTGAACTGAGGCCAAGGTTACTCCCATTGGCTTCAGCAGAGATTAGTGCATGGAGCTGAGATTAGTCTTTGCCCTATCTGCAGGTTGTACCTGCTATTTTATTAGGCGTGACCACAATATTTCAGCATTCTCTTCTGGGTTTGTCAGTAGATCATAAATTGTACTCACCATCTGATGAAGCAATAAGATTTGCTTTATGCCTCATTGGCCACTTTCTCAAGCATTAAAGCTTAGAATGAACAAAACTCAGATGGTTCCAAGGTTCGGTTATGAGATTTGCCCAAACTTTACAAAAATGTGTTTTGAAACTCTTGTGTCTGTAAAATAAAAGAGATTTTCATTAAATTCTGGTATTATTAATTATTTCTTCCAGACAAGAAAAACAGCTGGATGAAAAATTCTTCCAGGCAAGTTAAATATGATTATCAAGTTCCCTGTAGACCTGGAATTCAGTGCTGGAGTAACAAGGTGCAAATTCACCATCATTACCCCAGTTCATCTGTGAGAAGGGAATTCAGACCTATATCCACAGTCCACATAATTTTCCCATACTAAGAAAGTCACTCTTGAGCTAAATTTTGAATGCTAAGTTTCTGCCATTATACTTCGTAGATTAATTTTATCTCGAGTGGATACAATCTCTTTAGGTTTTTCCCTTTTCCCCCTAAAAAAGAAAATATGCCAGTTCTTCTCTGGTGTATCTTACTCTGAGAAATGACAACAGTTTGGGTTCTTTCAAGAGCTTAAATGCTCAAATTGATCATTATTGATCTGAGTCATTACCCATAGCTCCTTTAAACAGTACATTAAGAAATAAAAAAAATAAATTAAAAATATTTAAATAATTTCTATTTTGTGGAAAATGGAAGAAATGTAGGAAATAAGGAAAAGTATTAGGCAGCTGGCCAACAACCCAGTTAGGAGAGGAAAGAACATTTTGGATGACTGCCTTTTTAAAAAAGGTTTACATTGCTTTGAGCTTGTAGTAATGTTTGAAATTGCAAAACCTCTGATCCCCCCAGCATCCTCTTACACAACCTGCTTATAAAGCCATGAGTTTGCCAGTTTTGATTGCATAATACCCCAAATATGGGCTCTGTCATTTCATGACCTAATACCAGCTGTGCCTGAGATAAATCATCCATCCATCCATCCATCCATCCATCCATCCATCCATCCATCCATCAATCCATCTTCTACATCCCTTTCCTGACCTCATTCCAGGCTTAGCACATTGGTGACCACAGAGTAAATTCCATCAGTTTGCTTCTCTGGCCAAAAATCAAACATTTAGGGTTTTTCTTTTTTTTTCCCCAAAATCATTTCCAGCCAGAACATCTCACTCCACGGTTGCACGATTTCTGGGACTCGTGTAAGGTAATAGCAGAAGATCACAGTCAGGAGCTGGGGATGGTTGAGATCACCCTTTTAGCCTGTAGCACATTGTTAGATCAGGTCAGGCCAAGTGGAAAGAGAAATGTAACCTCCTGAACCTCTGTGCACTGGTGATTGGGACTGGCATTTGAGTTTACTCTCCTACTTCCCTCAGCATGGCAAGAATACCAAAAAAAAGTTTTGCATTTTCTGGAACAATGCTCTCCCCAGCAGATTTTGGGTACCAGCTCTGCTTCTAATGAGTAAAATTTGAGGCAGATTTATAAGCTCCAAATACCAGCTTTCAAGGTTTCAAATCCCAAATTACAATAAGAACCTATGCAGAAGAGGACACTAAAAATACACTGCACTTTTTCACATATAATTTGTTAATTACATATCCTGGTGCTTGAGAGCTGGGTTTTTTCTAGTCCCTGTCTAGGACTAAGAAATATAAAGGAAAATAAAAGAAGAAATAAACATTTTTTCCCTTGTCATATGAGTACAGTAACTATGCTCCTGAGCAGTGTTCCAGATTCTTGGAATTCAGTGTGCTTACTTATACTGATATTTTCCAGGCCCCAGGGAAAGAAAGAAAAAAAAAAAAACCAGTCAAATCTTAATGCTAGTGCATAAGCTCTAAGCATGTAGGGCCCAGCTTTCATTCTATGGTAAGTATAGGTCCTGGCTCACAATGGTGCTGTAGTGCAGACCAATGCCTCTGAGTTGCCATTGGAATAAAAATAATAGGGTTTACTGATTAACCTACCTGCTGACAGACTTGAAAAGCCTGACTGAGTTAAAAGCACTCAAAAGCTTTTAACAGCCCTCCTTGTGTCTCTACCATTCCCTTTCCTCAAATCACATGCACAAAAGGCAATAGAGGAACCAACAGGATCTTGTTTCCCATTCAGCTCTCACAGTGTAAAGTATTACCAAGAAAAAACAAGTATTAGGGTCCTCTAATATATAAGCATCACCACCCTTTTTAGAGGGGATGAATTAGGTGACATTTTCTGGGAATCTGGAAAATACTCCTGAATGCCAAGTGAATCAATGTTGAAATAAGAACAAATACAATCCCTACAAATGGGACAAGAGCTATCAGGTCTGTGGCAGTGAGAGAGAATTATGTTTGCCTGGGGCCAGCTCCTCAGGGAGAGAAGATTGATTCTTTATGATTGATGACTCGGCACTTGAATGCCAAGTCATCAATTCCCTGTGCTCATGGCATTGACTGCATCAAGATAACTTTTCCCTCGTGCCTAAGCATGGGTATGGTCCTTGCCTGGAGTGCAGCCTCAGAGGGCTCAGGTACAGAACCTGAGTCACTTGCTCTAAATAAGAGACAGACAAAAACTCCAGGTGCCTGGCTGCAAGAAATAGGCAGCACTGAAAAATGAAGTAAGAATGGTGCATGGAAGCCTTGGCCACTCTTTTACTGGTGCAGGTCCAGATTATATATCCTAAAATGAATGGCTTGCATCATGCAGTTATGTACTCTGAAATGCAAAATTAATATTTTTGGTTTTTTTGTCTATACATTCAAAACTCTGACTGGGAGAACTTGACACTCATTCTACTGCAACACTGTAAGATGTGCGCCTCACAGCATAGAGGAAAGTAGAAACCAGAAATACATACTCTTATCTGTATGTCTGAGGGTGTATTGGAAAATACACCTGTCCTATGGGTCTTGATAGCCATTGACAAAAATGCACAAAATAACCTGACAGAGGAGGGACTGTGATTTCATTGTAAAAATACTTCTATAAAAGAAACACCATGAAAAAGCACACTTCATGCTTGGAAGAAAGTCCATGCCTTGTCTCATTTGTTCTGTCCCTAAAGTCCAAGCAAATAAGTTTCCTAAGTAAAATTTAGGATAGTCTTGATTAACCCTCCTTTTCCAACTGCCACAGTGTCTTAAAGGAGCTCCAGATGTTTTAAACTAACCAGTTAGAATTTCCCCATCAGGGAAGGATCCACAGCTGACACAGAGGCCCCCCAGGCTGGGGTCATGTCAGTGGTGTAGAAAGGAGGAAGAAGTCGAGCAGGACTGTGATGCCTCTCAGCTGAATCCAGGCTGACAGAAATGTTCAATCAGTGCATGTGAAACTGTGTGGCTGTTCTTTCACAGCCTTCAGAATGTTTAAGCCTGGATGAGCCATTACCAGAGCAAGGAAGGAACTCCTCTGTAAAGTCACCCTTCAGTCTCACTTCAAGAGGAACCATGCCACTTTTTTCTTTCCTTTTGCCTTTTTTTTTTTTAACTTTTACTTGGTTACCTTTAATCCTGAAAAAACATAATTCTGTTTTCATTAGATGTATGAAAAAGGTTTGGATATTTTTTTCATTTCTTTGTTTGTTTGGTCTGTTTTTTTTCACTTGGTTGTTCTTTTTAATAACTCAGTTTGCAGAACTCAGACATTGAAAACATTCTTTCCAAGTTCAGATTGAGTTTCAGAAATAATAACATGAAAAAATAGGAAGATATCCTGATTCAGAACTTTCTTCCATCCCTTTTCATTTTTTACTTCTAGGAAGACTGATGTGTGATGCCTTTAAAGAAAGTGTTAAAAACTTTGCAAGCAGTAATTAGAAACTTCAAAGCTTCACAAATCTTACTAGTAAGGTTTTTACTTTGCTCCAAAACAAGGCAAAATTTAAGCAGAAAAATGAATTTTCACTTCCACTTCCCACAACCAAAATGCCAAGTGTCTCAAGCCAATCAAAAAGGCAGAGAAGTGGTAACAATAATAAAGAGATACAGTGTAGATTCCACCTCTAGCCATGTGTAAGAACATGTTGTTCATTCACGTGTTTACTAACAATCCATGATCACTATTGCTTAATGTTTATCTAGTGATTCCTCTTCCTTGATTAAGACTTAATAATGCTGATGTCAAAACCAGTTACAAGGGAGTATTTGTAATACCAGATTATTAATGCTTTGGGACATACAATATTACAATCATCCTTTTAATCACATCACATTGCATTTGCCCTATTCAGAAGCAAGGAGTTGTTTCACACCTCCTGCTAGAATCTTTTTGACTCAGAGGTTATGTGCCATATGCTAAAGGATCTATGTATAGAAATAGATGTGAGCTATTTCCAGCCTTCCCCCAAGCCCAGGCTGTTGGATTTCTACTCCTGGCTTATAACTATATGATGTGCTGTATGTTTAAGTTGCTTTCAAACTTGTTTTAAAGTGGCAAATACTTGAGGATGAAAGGCTGAGAGTAACATAGTGTGTTTTCTTCTACAGAGGAATAAAAGCGGTGATACCTTTTGAAGGTTGTGAAAGAGCTGTTAATGATTTCCCATGAACTTTTGGTGTAATGATAGAACAGAAAAAATATAGTATTTTACTAAGAAGAGATGACCTTGTTCACAGAAACTTCAGCCAAACAACCAAATCTGCAGTCATTTGTATCCTGTCCACTCATACTAAACAAATCCAGTCCCATTCCTTGTGAAATATTCTAATTTCACCTTGCCTGGCTTGGGGTCTTGTTGCCAACAAATCATCATAGATTTTTTTTACTTGAATTGCATTTTTTTTCACAGACTTTAAAAGACTTTGAGGTCCCTTCTGCATGACTGAGATTTTTATCTTACATGCACAAAGCTATGATGTTACCCATCAGGACTTGCGTTTGTTAAGGCAAGCTGTGTACATAACAAGCTTTTTACAAGTAGACTGAAATACAGAGGTGTAGATATGCACACAAACATGCATGCAGAAAGTTCAGCCCACAGAAAGTTCAATTCCTTTGCTGGTCTTTAGGAATCCAGAAATTTTAGAAGTTTGCACACATGCACAATTTTTGATCATCAAGTCTTAAAACTGTGCATTGCCAGGAAAGCCTAAAAGGCAAAGTATCACTCTGTGCTTGGGTGATTTTTTAATATACTTTCACAAAACACATGTGGTTGGCCTGAGGTAGACTTGATGCTTTAGGCTAACAGGACTTTCTGTTTGATTCTGTATATGGAAGATTTCCTAAGGAAAAAGTCATCCTGAAAGAAGCTATGCTCCAACTAGTGACCTCAGTGGATGCACAGATGCTCCCAGCTCCACTTTCCTAGTGGTTTTAGTACAAGTCACTAAGAGTCTTTGTCAATTTGTTGACAATTTTAATTACTACAAGACTTGATTATAACTACTTTGCAGACCCTATTCAGCATTTCTCTTCATTAACATCTTATCAGCAGTATAATTGCAGGCTGGAGTGAACTCATAATGCCTTTTTCCCTCTTCGAAGCTTCATTCCAAATGTGAAGACAACTTCCAGTTCAGTCCTGTGAAGCTAAAGGAGACACGCTCCTTCAAGCATTTCATCAATCTGATGTTAAAGCAACAAAACCCAAGCAAGCACCTTTTGAACTATCAAGATCTTACAGGAATCATACTCATGGAAGTTGTGCACTGACTTACAGAATAAGAATTTTCCCAGCACTTTAGCAACTGTATTTCCTGTCAGAAAAGGGACTGAAACATCTGCTTCCTAGAAGATGACACAATTCAAATCCTGTTTCAAAAAATTTTGTGTGTATGACACGGCAAGAGGACATAGCCTCAAGCTGTGAGGGGAGGTTCAAGTTGGACACCAGGAAGGATTTTTGCACTGAAATTGTGGTCAGGCATAACAGAAAGGGAGGTAGTGCAGTCACCATCCCTGGAAGTGTTCAAGAAAAGACTGAATGTGGTTTTGAAATAAAAAAAGTTAATTTTCTTCCCTGAAAACCTACAATAATATTAAAAATTTCAAAAATTCTTTGGGCCAGTCAGCTCCTCTTTTTCCCTCCATTTAAGTCGAATTGCTTCACTCTTAATGACAGTACATATTATTATTTTATCCTTGCAGCATACACATCTTGTTCGTCAACACCATATTGGAGGCTACCAAGCCTGGCTTGTTCTGAGCACACAGGACAGCTCTGGGTCTCACTCCTCTCTGAATGCTGTGATGGTGAGTGGCAGCACCATCTCGTACTTCTGGTCTGTAACCACCATGGTGGAAACATCTCTCCCGGTGTCTGGAGGTGCCTGAAGGGTGTGTTTCTTCAGTTTCTGTCAGCCACAGGACAGGGAGAGAACAAAACCAGTGGATCTCCCCTGTCACAGCTTCCCTGAGAAGAGATGCAGACCCACCCTGATGTGTACCCAGATGCTGTAATAAGAGTTTACCCTGCTTGACCAGCAGAGAGATGCTGTGACGATAACAATTTAACTACAAATAGTGAAGTTATGTCCCATGATTTTTCTGTTCAAAGGTAAAGAGCAGATAGAGCCAAACCACACTCTCCCCTTTCCCTCATTGATTCAACCACTTTGTCTACTGAGATCTGCTAGTCCTCTACCAAGAAATCAGATTCTGAATTAGGATGTTTATTTATCATGTATTAATTAAGTATATGCCTACATAACTGCACTTAAGGTCAGTTCTTAGCAATTTAATTACAAAAGAAAGTTAATCACATTTAGGCAGGCTCGCCTAAGCTTTTTTTTTTCTTCAATCATTTTTCCTCTGTGTTCAAAATTAATTAGTGTTAGCTAAAAAAAAAGTTACTAGATTGACACCACAAGAGTCTGTTATTCTTCCTCTATTCATTGAACAACCAGAGTGTGTGCAAGACAATTTTTTTCACCCAGGCATTCTTTTTTATTGACATAATTTTTAGAAGTTTATGTATAAATATATTTTTTATATGTACAGACTTTGAGGCCACCAGGTATTATAATGTTTACCCACACTGCTCCCAGATTCAGCAATATGATTACCTAAATTCAGCCCTTCCCCCTAAAAAAGCATGAAACACTCTGAAAATTGTGAGAACATGCTGACAAACAGTTTCCTGATTTCATGCCATGTTCATAAACTTAATTCTGTAGCCACAGACACTACTTAGGAGAAGACAGGCACACAACCAGATATTTTCCAAAACACATACCTCCAGAAAGTAGGCCTTTAAAGAGAAAAAATTATAATGAGAAATTAAATGAAATCATGGGAGTTCACAATCAATTTGCAGAGTACAGCTACAGGAACCTCACCCAGTAATTCATGTACAGCACCCAATAAACATGCCTCCTGAGACAAATGCCTAATCCTGACTGAACAGCAGGTTTGCCCACAGATAAATCCACAGGAACCTGTAGCCTTGATTCACATCCATGTGGGCCATGGGTATCAGACCTTCCAGATCACTGCCATTTTTCACAGCTGGTGGGATTCTTACTGAGGGTGCCAGTCCAGAAAAGTCAGTTTTTTGTTTCTGTTTGGGATGCCATCCCCTCTAGAAGGACAGACACTGTTTCTTTTCATGTCAGTCACCTTTTAAAGAGGAAATTTCCTTGCAAGGTAGCTCTGTTTTATGTATCTTGCATGTTAATTTGCAGATGTTTGAATCAGACCTCTTTTCTTTTTTTTTTTTCCTGGATAAGAAGGATGCAAAATATTAGTGAAAATCCATTTATAAACTCTTCCTCTCCTCCTCCCTGGAGAGCTGCTCTAAGCCTTTTCCTCCACTACAGAGCAGTGTGTGTGAAGGTGACAAAACACCACTTTTAAGTCTGCCCTCCAGGGTCCTTTTGTCCTCCATGTTCAAACAATAAAAATACAGAAGGAGAAAAAAAAAAAAGAAGAGGAAAAGCAAAGATGAGTAAAAAAAAACCCCAACAAAACAAACAAACCGAGCACTTAGAAAACAGTTTCTAAAAAGCCTTTAACTAGTATATGGAGCTTCTTTTTCAGATAAGCTGTTTTGACACAAATGCACCACAAAGTCACTTATACCTTTTAAGCAGAAAACATCCCACCTTTCTTAAGTAGATAAATTGTTCTGGTCTATATTGTCCCGCCTGACAATCATTTGAGTAACAAAATAACAGACCAACACTCAGATTTATATTTTCCATTAGTGCAGTTACCTGATCAGTTGCTAGTTTCTTCTTAGATAAAAACCATATTATGAATAGCCTTAATAAATATTCCACACAATCATGGCAGTTCTGAATAAAATAGCAAAGGGAAAAAAAAAAAAACCAATGAAAGGAAGGACAAAATACCCCAGCTGCTACCAAATCTCTAGCTATGACTGTGTGCTCTGCATTTGAAACTTCATCAAAAAGCAACAGGCACAGATCTGGGTGGGGGCAAGGGGAAAAGATATATAAGCTATAAGAAATATCAAAGTACACCTTTGCTGGTGGAATATTTTTCATTATATCTTGACATTACAGAAGGCAGGATGGTGATCAGTAAAAATGAGTACAAGTATGAAACAAATAGAAAAGTCAATGAACACATAGAATGCATCAGGTATATTCAATAGATCATCAGCAAAGGAAATCAGCCCAGAGTATTTTCAACTCTCTGTCAGTCCATTTATGTATATATCTATTTATCCAAACATTATTCAACCAGAACAGGAAGGTCAAGAAGCCCAAGAGATTTCAAAGGAAATCTGATGAATGTACAGGGGTGTGATAGTCACATGTGTGTTTGACAGCAGTGGTGGACAGATGGACTCAATGGACTGGCTGGTCACTTTATATCCTTTTGTCTCTCTTTCTCATGACACATACAAGATCTTGAGAAATGCCTGAAAAGACTATACTCATTTTGTTTAAGATATCTAAGTGCCTATGTCCATATCAGGATGTAACATCCAATCATTACTAGCAATAATGAGTTTCTTACACGGTAGGCCCTTAAATGATCAAACACACCATTGAATATAGAATTAACCAAAGGCATAAAATAACAGTGATTTCCCGAATGTCTCAAAAATTGTTTTAAAGGAGAAGGAAAAAATTAAGTCTGCAATTTGTGGGAAAGAATGTGGGAAAACAAGCCTAGGTGCTAAATGAAAATACCTAGATCCCGACAATAAATGTTAATTTTTATTTTTTTTTTTTTCAGATTAGCTATTTCAAGTTGTGAAGTGTTTCATTAGAAATCTTCTTGTTTACACTGTTTTTGTATTTGTGCCACAGACAACATAACAAATGGAGTAGGGTCTTTGCCAGAAAAAAAAAGAGGTGAATAAAGTCTCTTGAGATAACCATTCATTTCTGAAAGCCATTCATAATGATGAATGTCTGTGAAGTGCACTGTAAGAGGAAAATTGCTCATCTAATCTCCACCTTCTTGTTGGTGGTGACAATGAAGTGTTAGTAAAGAAAATTGAAATTCATGGAGAACTTGAAAGTCTTTTCAAGATTCCTCAAATGTTTGCTATATTTCTTTGAGTTAGTCTTTGCCTTCTGCTACACAACTCGCAGAAAGAGAAAAGAAAGGTGATTGTCTTGTTTTCCAAAGACTAAGAAAATGTCCTGTCCTTATGAATGATGAGAACATATATAAGTATAATCTACAGTCATTGTTATATAAATTCAGGTCAGTGATAATGTAGAGTCTATGACTTACTGAAGTGTCTTTGTCTGTTTCTCTCTTGCCCTTATTAGCCACTCCTTACTGTGGGCTTGAATTTCTTATTACAGATTTCCTGGGCCAGTTAAATCCATATTTTCCTGCACAGGAGCTGAGAAGACTTTGAACCATTCTCCATGTCCTCTTCTTCCCCCATACTTGACATCTCTTGCCTGGAAAACCTTCATTTCCTTGATTCCCGGTTGGTATCTGAGATGGAGCAGAGCAACACGACTTCAGGGACCATCAGTCAGCCCTGGGTAAAGCTTCAGCCCTGACATGACAGGCCTGGAGGTTTTTTCCTTTTTTTCCTCTTAGTTTACCATGCTGAGTATGACTCAAAATTTTCTGCTTATGGTTCATCCTTGTCCTCCTGCCACACAATCCCTCTGTCTCTAAAAAAGTACTTACAAACAGAAAAGCACCAGGATGGATGTGGCCCAAGGAATGCCAAACCATGGTGTGACTGTGCCCTTCAAGCACTCCAACCAGAGATGTTTGTCAGGGATTGTGATAATTTTTATAAATTCCAACGCCAAGGACTGAACCAGGTACCATCCAACCTGAGATGGAGGTGTCTTCAACAACTGGAGCAGAACAAGTTGCCACTTGATGTGATGAGGGCTACAGAATACCTGCTGCCTAATGGGAAATCCTAGCAAATAGTGCAAAGCCAGTCCATGAGGAAAAAAAAACTAAGGTTAAACTAAACAATTTGTCTGAATTGATAAATAATGAAAAATTGTTTTCTTTCCAAAGCTTCCCAAGTATATTTAGCTATGATGTTATTAATAATTTAATCATCTCTCTCAACTGCCTCCTGACTCAGATCAGTTGGAGAGTCTGACACCTCCAGACAAAAAAACATCACTTTATCTTTAAACAAACCTCAATAACATGGATAAAAATCTTTACTCTTTCACTTTCCTGTGAATGAGCAGTGACAAATTTATATATATATATTTAATTTCTAGATTACTCCAGCTTCAATCTGGAGGCTTGCACCATTTTAATACAATATCCCAAGACCTCCTTAGCTGACTCAATAGTAATGTCTGTAAAAAGAAGCTTCATTGATCCTATCTGGGCTGTGTGAGTACAAGACATGAAATAAACTACTCTTTACCTTTGCCAACACATGGACACACAGCATAGTAGACCTCTCTCAGGAGACAGAAAAGATTTTAACAAGAGTAAATGCAGGCATCAGTGTACTCTTCAGAGATAAGGGTCCACACTGCATATGCAAAGGTCTTGCAGAGACAGTCTGTGTGCTCCCAGGAGTTATCAGTGTGCCCTTCTGGCTATCACACAAAGTCACAACTTGGTTGTGGCTCATACAAGGTTGTGTATGAAATATGAATTATTATACTTGGATTTCTAGATAAAGTTTTATGTCCACGTAATATCGGTGAAGAGAATCGTGTAGACCAACTGTTTACATTTGTATGGTTGTCTTATAATTCTTATTTAATTTATGTTGATCGCCCCTTCCACCTTCAGCCTTTGGATAAGTGTCTCTCTATGGGTGCATTCTGCCCGAAGTTAATCCTGGAATGAATTTTGTGGACTTTAAGTTAGTGCTAATTTAAAGGTTTGACTCAATGATCTTAAGGGTCTTTTCCAACCTAAGTGATTCTGTGATTCTATGATTCTAAGAAGACAGGACACATCGTGCTTCAGGCAGGGAGAACAGTCAGAAAAGGGTATTGATTAGCAAATTATTTTTATGTGACTTACCACTTTTTAGCCTTTAAGTCATCTGTTTTCCTGAACTTTTTTCCTTCTTAAATCACCTAATTCCTTGGTATCTCATAATAGGTCTGGTGCAATCCCAAAGCACTTTTCCTCTGCACTCTTTATCACTTCCCACCCTTTTGGTCAGAAGCTTCCTCTTTGTCTGAAAGGCGATCCCAAGAGCTGCTCCTGATACCATGTGGTGATGAGTTTCACATCTGCATACTGGGGCAAAGGACAGTTTGGGTCAGAGGGGAAGACAGGGAGATTATTTACAGGAAGTCCTTGATTTGGTTCCCTGTCTGGCATTGTATCTTTGTGGTCGTCTGGGCTTGTGGGCATGGTTATTTAATGGGTTTATGGACTCTGTGATAGGCACACTAGTAACCTGGGAATGAGTGCACTATTTGAGTTCCCCCACCTGCTGTATTCTCTATCTGCTGCTGTGGTCTGAAAATGAGCTTTTGCTGTAAAACCTAACAATAAGAGCTAAACTTCGTCTTTTGTAACTGAATTTGTCCCAGCACTGAGTCTAGACCCAGGTGTGGGTAAGATCTGATTTTTTCCTTCTAATTTTTGAACTCCGGCAACAAGGTTCATTATTCCATGGATAAAACAGGAAACAAATCCACCGTGTTTGGGTTAGTTTCTTTTTGGGTTTGTTTTGTTTGTTTTGTTTTGTTTTTTCCTGAATGAAAAGTTGATCTGTTTTGGAAAAGGTTAAATGTCTCCATACTTTGGTAAAACTATGGCTAAAATTTGGTAATCACTGTGATGTATCTTCTTCTACACAACAAAGACTTCCCCAATATGGCAAAATCAAATCTATTTTAAAATGTCAATTTGTACAGGTTATGTGGGACTATATTCTTGCTGCTAAATACCTTGATCATTTTCTTTGTCTGGTGAGCATGACTCAGTCTGGATCTGGGATGCATTCTAGCTTTTGTTGTTTGAACTACAGAGAAGTTAGTTGTGGATATATTCTCCAAAGAGGAAAATAATCTATTTTAAAGCACTGTGGAGAAGTACAAAGTCTCTGGTTGAATTCAGGGTGAACTGGACCCAGAACTGGGTGATACATTTTGTCCAACAGAATGGGTGAAATAAACCTGAACCTACTTTTTAACGCCAAGTGCAAAGAGAGGTGGGGATCTGAGCAGCAAGAAGTTAAAAGGGAGGACAATAAACAGAAGAGAGCCTACCTCCTGTCAGAAAATATATATAAAAATAAAGCTTCAAGGACATGGAGCATATGAATATACTGCTGCTTTTTTCTCCCAACCTGGAAAAGAAACTCAAGATCATTTTAGAAAGGAAGTAATATAAAAGGGGATCTTTATTTTGAAGGTCTTCAGGAGCAGTTATGGAAAGGTGTCCATAAAAGCCCAGCCCTTCCAGGGGTGAGTAAATGTTTATAGCTTTTAGGAAATTAGCATAATTGATTAAAAGCACCAATAAGGAGAACAAGTGGTGATTCAATTCCCTCCCAGGTCCAGCCCCTTCTCTGGAGCCCCTCTCAGCATTGGCTGTGCTTTGTTTATGAAAATGAACCTCAGAGTTGTTCTCAGCCTTGATTCCCAGGAAGAACTGAGATAGGACAGGGCCTTGCACCCCCTGGGGCTTGGAGCTCTGGAATTTGTTTTGTCTTTCTGCTTAGGGAAAGGCCATGGAAAAATACTGGAAAAACCAGCTATTAATACAATAGGCTACAGAGCTACAAATATATGTGCAAAGAGTACAAAGAACATATAAAAGAAAAAGTCAGAAACCAAACAGCATCACTACTTGTGTCTGAATTTGTGCTGGATTCATTGTGGGTCCATTCTTCATGTGTATTTTCTCACACTCAGCTGTCTACTTATGCCCATGCCATACCTGACAAAGAAGGAAGTTGGCATTATTTCTGTTAGTGTGGTGCTTTTTTTCAGCTTAAAATATCTACATGGATGTCAAGAGAAGGCAAAGGGTGAGAAATCATCTATGGTTCAAGGTCTTAAGAATTTCTGTTTCATTTTGTTCAAAATGGTGGCTATATCCTTTAGACAGAAATGTAAAACTCAAATAAAATCTCACTCTTATCTGTTCTAAAAGGAAATATGGAGCTAAAAGTCAAGATTCTGACCTGTTTTGGAGACCAGGATTTTACCTTGTGTGCGCTGCCAATGAAGATTTGAACTTCTCAGGTGTGGTCATTAATGGCTTCTTCCTCATTTTCTGGTGCCTGGATTCAGGCCCTGGGGTCTGATTTGTGACAATGTGTGCTGGGTCAGAGCAGTTAATAAGAGGAGAGACGGACTGTGCACTCAGCATGTAAAATGTTACATGAAAAAAGAAACTCCTGGGTGAGAAACTTGTTCAGTTCACTCAACTTTAAGCACCGAATACATCTCTGTACCCTCTCACGAGCTGGTGCAGAATTGCTCTCTGGAGAAGATTCTCTCCTTCCATTGATTATTGATGGGATGAGGACACATGGGATTGATAGCTCTGGCTGCAAGCTCTAGTGCAAGGAGCTGGGTGACTGGCACCCTCTTGCTTACAGTGTGCATGTGCTACAGGAATGATTCAGCCCGTGTTACAGGGACCACCAGACTACCCATAGGGTTGGTAATATCTCTCTGCTTGAAGTAGGGTTTAAGGTCTGTGTGCTAGATAAGAGTGGGGTCACAGGCACTGGGATGCACCCACGGTGCAGAGGGCTCTACCTGAGCTAGTCAAAGTCTCTTTATAGTCAAGGGAGAGAAGTACTTCTCCTTAGGGGGTGATTCATTTCACTCTAAAACACACATTTAAAATGGGTCACCTCTTAAAACAACTCTTTCTTCCCCCTGTTTAGAGGGGAAGCCTGGGGCAGCTAGCTGAGACATAAACATATACGTGTGGGATCTCTGCAAGGAGGTGAGGTGAATCCCATGGTTGGTAATCAACAGTGGGAAAGCACATATAGGATCATTATGTACAAAATGAGGCCCATTCAACCTGAGTGTTGAATGAGGCAGGACACCTGTGGAGTGAACAACATGTCTTCATGTAATTAAAAGTGCCTTCATAATTGACAGACGCAATGAGAGAAAAGGCAAATATCACCAGCAACTTTATTCCTGATGTTTACCAGTGCCTGAGTGCTGGATCCTATAAATTCAATAAGCAGCATCTTGGTATTCATATATGTAAGTAAATAATGTAAATATTTTAAATTTTTGTTTAGATTTTTCTCTGCATTTGTAACAAACCAGATCCTTCCCTTGTGTAAACAAGGGTAACTCTATTGTCTTCTCTACATTTATGACAGTTTCTCCTAACTGAAGATCTGGTCTGGTTTGTGCTGTATGTCTTCTTTCTTTAAGTACCACAGACATATAAAGTGAATCAATATTTCTGCAGTTATGCTGACGCACCTCCACTTATAATTGCTGACAAGATCCAAAACTAAGTGGCAGCCTCCCAATGAATGAGGTAATTTTTCTTTCTGTTTTGCCAAAGTTTGTCTTACCTGTTTCACTTAAAGATAAGTTCATACTGAGTATAGTAAAATCAGCTCTCACTTGTATTGCAAAGCTTACTGATGATAAACAGTGCAGCTTCTGGATGGGAGATATTGTAGTTAATACTAGCTTGAGATGAAGGAAAGAAGGAATTTTCTTGCCAAAGGACTAAGAGAGTTGGATATCATTGTGAAACAACTGTTTGGTACATCTGTCTTGATGAGTTTTAGAAATAAAAAAACTGGAAGTTCTTCAAAGCCCCCAAAACTGAAGGAATGTGATTTAATGCTTCCAAGCAGCCCTGGGCAGAAAATAGAGTTTGGCACTTAAATGTTTCCCTGGAGGACATTGTGTGATATATTTTACATGTTATTTCTCAGAGTTATGAATCTCATGGACTTAGGGACAGACTATTTGGTCCCCAGCTGTCATTTGACTTCTGCACACAGAGGACTACACAGCACCAATTTACACCACTTTCTGCTTGGCTACATTTAATATATACTTGTACTCCTGAATGTGACAGGGAATAAGCCTCAGTCTAAAAGAGGGGCACTAACCTGCCCTATAGCCACACATTGTGGTTTTACAGTCCCACTCTTAATCTTGTCTCTAGTATTTTTTATAGGAAGAGGGTCACTCATTTCAGTCCAAAGTCCAAACATTATCATTGCTTAAGGGTGTTCCACAAACAAATTAATGCTTGAGATTTCTTTGAAAGCTTCTGGCCATAGAAAAATAAAAGCTCCAACAGAATTGGGTCATGCCACTGGTAATAGACACATCCTGACTTTTGTATGGTTGAATATCTGACAGTGGGTTAGAGAGACAGGGAGAACTCTCTGTTATGACCTAGAGGTGGTTCCCATCAAAGGGATAATAATGGGCAATATTGCTATCAACTACATTAAGTTCTGAATTAAAGACTAATTCCCACTGAAGCTCCAGTCTTACATTTCTAACCACAAGGCAGTACTAATCATGGTTGGAGAAACATTTACTCAGCTTGGAGGAATAGGAAATGGAAGCACTAATGGTGGCAAGAGGAGTACTTCACTCTCTCCAGTTTGACTAGAGAAGGGGAAGTCAAATATTTAACAATACTTGAAATACATTGTCATCCTTCATGAGCAATGCTCACAGAAAAAAGCAGCAAGATCTTGGTGGAAATGACAAGTGACCTCACCTTGCCTTTTCCATCATGTGAGACTTAACTTTGAAAGACAAACTCCTTATAACCCTGCCTGACTATGTTTAACCACTGAGATATTTCAATAAGTTCAGTCTAGAGAGCTTCCTGTTGAAGAAGTGATTTTGTCCGCTGGCATCACTTCTGCTGCAATAGGAAATTACATTCCTCCAAACATGGCTTTTAAAGACAATTCAAAGTACTTCTCCTGATCAGAATCTGTGCTAGTGCAAAATGTAAGGCAAAAAACTCCCCTTGGTCTGCTTGGTCTAGTGTCAATTTACTTCAAACTGCCAGTTGATTTCTTACACTCAAACTGTTCCTTCAGCACATCTTTGGGTAGTACTCCAAATAATTCTACAAGTCATCCATTATCTGTTGGAATTCATTTTCCCTTTGAAAAACCCTAAAAAGTTTAAAACAAACAGAAAACATCAAACAACACCACCCCCCCACCCCCCCACCCCCCGAAACAACAAAAAACCCACTAACAAACCAACCAATAGAAACCCCACAAAAGTCCACAAACAAACACAACATAAACTCACTAACCTGTTTTCTTTCCCAGGGACACCTTTTTTCTCACTTCCCCATCACCCCCAACAAAACCTGGTTTTATTGACTTTGCTGTGAAGCTTTAGCTCTCTTTAGGTTCTTCTGGGAAACTTTCTGCTGTGCTGGGAAAGCACTGAAAATTAATGAGGAATTCTAAGTTCATTTTTGTTAAATATGGTCACACGTAAGTTTTTCTTATTCTAGGAAAGAAAGGATTGGAAAACAGGAAATGTAGAAGCTTTTGTAAGATATGCTGTTATAGATCTGTGTTTTTCCACCTAAACTTTTCCTTCTCTGATGGATGGTGGAGAGAAAGTGTCAAAAAAATCCACAGTAGTAAGGCAGGGAATGAAAAGTTCCCTAACAGCCTTCAGAGTTTAGGTTTAAAAAGGATAGCCTGACCATTTGCTCTCCTTCCCACTTTCATTCTTGCCAGAATTGCTGCCAGTGTATATCTGTGGTATCTCATTAATGGAAATGAAAAATGACTAGTTTTGATCCCAGTAAGGTCCAGTAAGGTGCAGGGGAAAGACATTCATCTGGTTCAATTAACTCAGGAATTCAAGTTACAGCATTTGAGTATAAAATCCAAAACCATCCTTTGCTCTGAATGTAGAGTTCCTAACAAAGCAGAGTCTGGGTGAGTGAGGACAGGAGAAAATAAGCTTCACGCTGCCTGTTTTGAAAGTGACAGGTTAAATCCTCAAAGATGCTGCACACCCACATCTCCCATTGAGCTCTCAACAGCAAAAAAGTTATCCTACTAAATGTTTAGCTTCTTCTACTTTCCAGGATTTGGACCTTTCCTTCTATTTTAGAGAAATCTGTGTTGGTCATGCTGGCTTGAATTCCACTGAAAGGAGGGAAGGTACAAGCCTTGAGGTCTGAATGAGAGATGCTTTTTTCTGTGACTCAGTGCATGAAAAGCCAGGATGATAATACCCATGAGGTGTGAGAATGGGTGTAAATGTGTACAAATGTTATGAAAATAGGATCAGGACACACTCAGATACCTTTAGTTTGTCCAATTTGTTTTTCATCAGCACCTTTGTGGGTTTTTAGCTACATCCAGTCTAATATGCACTTACCAATTGTTTTGGTTTTGGCTTTGTTTTATTTTTTCCCCCATTGGGAGATTTAGCATCAGCTGAAGTGTTGGATACATCTTGGTGTTACAGATTTCATTGAAATTCTCTTACTGTGAATTCTTATTCCCTTATCTGGGATAGGATTTGCCAAGAAGGACTTCTCTGAAGTACTTTTCAGTGATTCACTTTCACATTCTCTATCAGCAGTTTATCCAGTTTCCAGAAATGTTGGGCAGAGAAGTGGAACCATGAAAATTACCTCGTGGACAATTTGTTGCTGTTGCTGTTGTTATTTTTGCCTAAGATTCTATTAGAGTTAAATTTGCTATGACAGCTGGTGGTCTAATCTTTCGAATAGAAACTGCCAGATTTGAATATAACTGTTGTAAAGAGGGAGATGGAAATACAAATCTGAGGGTTAAATCTCTGATGGTGAATCTTATCTCAGTGGCTGAATGCACCCATAGTAGCCCTGTAAAAATTGTTTCACTTTCCTTGTTAATCAAAACACAAACAGACAAAAAATAGTGATGATGGGGAATTGAATGCTGAAATGATTGCTTTATAAAATAATAATAAAAAAGAAAGGGGAAAATCTCCCAAGCTTCTATTAAAATCACAGGTTTAAAACAATGTTAGGATTTCATCAGAGCAACCAGATATGAAATTCCAGGTTTTGAATGATATGCTAATGTCAGAAGCTCACAATTAAAGGGAACTTGCTATTCCAGAATTCTACATGTTCAGTTAAAATGATCCATCGTGGAACCTAAAGCCTCTTCTTAATTTACAAAGTATTTTCACTGATGACAAGTCCAGCAGTTATTCAGTTCTTTCTAAGGAAAACTTGAAGCAGAGAACAGTGTCAGCATCCTATACTTTTCAAGGAATTTTCATGTCAGTTTTTGGAAATAGCTACCCCAGCTCAGCACTGTCATTAAATATTATTGGAGGGGAAAAAAAAAGAAAAAAAAAACTGGTTTTCTTTCTCTCTATTCTTTTCCTTAAGTGTCTGGATAGATCGCAGAAGTAACTTACCCCCTCTATTTCTTCATGACAGGGCAAGGGCTCTTTAAACCCTCCTACTTCTGGAAGAAAAGAAAATTAAACAATGATATAAACTAAAGCAACCTAAGCCAAAATATCTGAAGATATTTGTTTTTATATTACACTTATAAAATAGCAGATTAGAATGATCTCTGAAGGACTGATATTGCCAGTATTTTATACCATAATATATTAAATTTATTTAGGATGTGTGAGATCCATAAATATAAGTAGTTTTAGTGAGGTCGATAGAACTATTAAGATAATCCTTCTAGTTCAGATAGTTGAAAATGTATACCACAATAGTTTGCTAGAATAAGTGGTGTATGTTCATTTACCCTGCCTCTCATATGAAAATAAGGATAATGATTTTCCCATAATCTTAAAATATTATCAAGATAAAATCTCTTGAAGTCCATATGCCATGTTGATATCACATCTGTATTTTATTTGTGATTTTTTTCACCTGAAAATGTTCTCTTTTATTTTGTTATTCCATTTAAAGTGAAGTATTTCCTAAACAATCAGCATTGTCTCACATATGTTTCGTTTTGACATTTTTAAATTTAGGTGTCCCACTTTATTTTCATTGTAAAATCCTTGTTCTTGCATCATGTTCCAAATATAATGACTGGTAAATTCTGAGGTTCAAAAATTCTGCTTTTAAATGTAGTACTTTAGGTTAGTAATCAGAGACTATTTTGAAAATGTGGTGCCTACAGTACATATGAATATGCTAATCAGCTAAACTTAATAGTTCTCATTTGTATTAATGCAAATTAGGTGGCTGTATTTTCCACCAAATATTTTCCTCCGTATTTATTAGAGAAATCAAAATCTTTTTCCACCCATAATAAGTCCTAATATTTCATCTTTACACTTTAAAGGGCGTGTTTTATTTTAGTTTAATCTAATTGCATTGAACAAAATTGCATCTAAGGGCAATATAAAGTTACAATTGTTCCATGTAAAACAATAAAAATGGACTTTTAATTTTACATTAATTTGGCCTTTTGGTTTGTGCATTTCAATTAAAAGTCCCTTGTAATCCAAATGGTGGAACATATTTTGTGTTCATTTGGTCTTGTAGAGTGGTATCCAGCTGTATTCCTGGTGCCTCCTCCCCTGTAGCCTTCGTCCTTTCTCAACTCTCAATCTCAATTTACTCCCATGAAGAAAGATTGGGATTTTTCTGCTTACTCAAACAAGTCTTGCACTACCTGGAAATGAAACCATGTGGGATCGGATGTGCCCAGCTTTTGAAAAGGAGTAAGGATTGGCAAACACTCACAACAATCTGGGCTTGTTCTGGCCTGTGGACCCTGAATCTGGAGCTGTTAGTGCAAGTTTTCTTATTGAACACCAGGAGAACCCTGGAGTGGAGGTGAAGCCCAAAGAGAAAATTTGTAAGAACCATGTAGAGGAACCACCTCTGTTTTTCCTAAGTAAAGCAGCGTGCCAGACGGTGCTGAAGTCTCTCATGATTTTTCTCCATATAAATTTGTTGCTAACAGTAAAAATACTTTTGGTGTTAGTAGCTTTCTCTTTTTCATAAGAAAGCTATAGGACTTCTCTTTATTGTATCACTTCAGAATTATATTAATTTTAGTTCAGAATCACATGTGAACCATTCTCTTCTGAAGCAGAAAAACTAAAGGAACTCTACCATTAGTATTCAGAATATTTCCAGCATGCCAATGACCTGCATGCTGAAGAGAAAGATCTGAGTTGAAAGTAGCTGTTCCCACTCTCAGAAGAGAGGAGATAGAGCTTTGATGGGGCACCATGCCTGCCATACCTGTCTGCACTTTCCAAAATCCCCACATCCCCATGTGTGACTCTTTGTTTTTCAGTCAGTTCCTAATTGCACAGTGGAACCCCATACCTCATTGGTCCACCAGCACTGTTGTAATTAAGATGATTAATAATATATGTTCTGCAGAGAGTAGCTTCCAGGGCTTGAAACCTTGAACTTCTTTTGCAACTTTAAATGTGGCTTTAGACTTGATGGCTTAAAAACAACTTGTTCTGTGTCCAGTAGAGCTAATGAAGCCTGAGTTTCACTGGTGTTGTGTCTCGTGGCCTGACCATGCTGTGTCAGGGAAGGTGCAAACCCCAGTCCTGGGGCTGAGATGTTCAAAACAGCACTCCAGCTCTATGGGCTCTTTTGAGTCTAATGTGAGTGGGATCATGCTGCAGCCTCTCTTTAGTGGCCATGCTCATAGAGTATTTCTCTGCTACTCAGATGCCTCTTTTCTGAAGCCTGTAGTAATTTAATATCCTTGACACCTCCAACCCTCAGCTAAATTTGATTGAAATGAGCTAATCAGCCTGTAAAATGAGACAAACAGACAAATAGGCAGAGATACGTGTGCTCTTTGACCATGATAAGCCTCATTTCCTTCAGAGACTGGGGTGAAAAGAATGAAATCCATGCTGCTTTCGCTTTAATTTTGGTTTTTGTTTTTTTGTTGTTTTCTTTGTTTTTTTTTTCCCAGGGCAAACTAACCCCAGCACTAAAAGCAGAACAACCCTGATATCAGAGCTCAGGGAAAAAGAAAGGGGCAAGCTATTCCAGGGGGGAAAAATAAAGGAAAGGGGATTTTTGTTTGAGTTGTTTTTTTTTTTTTTTCTTTTCAACTGCAGTAGAAATCAAACTCCGGAGTTTTAATGGAAAAATCTCACTTTTTTTTTTTCTGTTTTTTTTTTTTTTTTGTCTGGGAAGGAGAAGATGGGAGGGAGGAGGAGGAGAAAAAAAAGCTAAGCGACTGTCAGATCAGCTCAGGATCTCCATTAGAATGCAGAGTGCTCCAGAGTAATTACAAAACAGCTGTAATGGAAAATTGGTAGTCAAACCCATTTTCCACCAACTAGAACGGTGAATGGGCTCCATTATGTTCCTAATTCTCATTAACTTAATTTGCATAGGAAACAATGAAGGAATACCTAATGAGTTAGACTCAGCTAGCAGCAGATCGATACCCCTGTGAACAGGGGTTCGACCCATAATTACAGGACATGTGGCAAAGCCAGAATGTTTCTCCTCTTACATAGGGGAGATGGAAAGGTTGGCCTCGCTGTTGTTATTTATTTAAAGGCTGGAAATGTGGTGCCTACAGGGGCGGGAATTTGTTGCTGTTTGGAGGTGGGAGGGAGGGAGGGAGGGAGGGAGGGTGAGTTTTTTTTCTTTCTCACTTTGTTCTGTGGCTTTTAGGAAGAAATTTATTATTTGACTTCCTCTGCTGCCTTGAAGGAGAAGATTCTTAAAAACTGATCTTTTTAGTCCAAAGTTTAACAGCTGTGATGTGCTGATGCTGTACACTGAGGGCTGCAGCCAGCACACTCGCTGCACGTGTTCTGGGCCTACTAAAACCTGGACAAATACACGTCATGTGTCATCATGCCCCAGACTTTGAGCCTAGCCAAAAGGCTGAGCCTGCTCACCTGGGCTCAGCTCTGTGCAAACACAATCACAAGGTATTAGAGGACCGACAGATGTAAATACCGCTGGCTCAGGGTGTGTGTGTGTCTCTTTGCAGTGTAATCCCAGGAAGGTCTCTGCTCAATTCCTGTTCTTGGCAGCGTGTCCGTATTTGCAGTCTTGGACATGTGAGTTCAGCTCTCTGGCCTTTAACTCCTGCATGTGGGACAAGGATAGCAAATCCCTGCTCTGGTTTAGACCCTACGCTGTGTGGGGAAGGCTCTGGATGACCCAAAAATTAAGGTAATCTGAATGAGGAATATTTACTCTGACAAGTAAAGACTGTGAGCAAGGTGGGATGTTGTTGCTTCTGTATGTTAAGACAATTTTTCTGTTTTTCCTGATTTGTCAATCCTAGACCACAGTGGCTAGGTCATGCATATAGATATCAATACAGTTACTGGAAATGGTTGAATCTCTCCCAATGGTCTCACAGCTTAATTTAGTATCTACTGTTCTTCCTGAGTGAAATTTCCCTTGTGAAGAAGACTTCTGGAAAAAAAGAAAAAAAAGGAGAAATTCCAAAAACAGCATTATGTGAGTCCTCAAAAGAGTTTTAAATTAATGTTACCATATTTTTGTATGTACTGCAGCTGTGCAGTCCTCACAATGCCAGAGGGAACATGCTGTGGCAGATTCTGTAAGAAATGCATGAAAAGAAAAAGTGCCTCCCTTAACAAGCTCACAATCCACCCAGATCAGGAAAACAGAGGAAATCGTCCCATTCTCCTTTACTCAGAGACCTGAGTCACTGAATGATTCAGTGACAAGTCCAATGTCAGACTCAACTTCAGGTTGGTGATTTATTACTACAATGTCTTTCATGTATTATATAAGCAAAAATTACAGGATGCACAGATTTTGGTGTGCCACTGGGTTAATTTTTCTCCATATGACATAATAAAAAGGAGGGGGCACTATAAAGGCATTATGCTATGAAGACATGACCTAGCTGCAAGAAGCTCTAGCAGATATTGTGTTCATATGCCCTAAGGAAACCTTTGGGCTCATGTTGAGACTGTAAGTAAAGGTTGGATGTGGGTTTTAGCTTCAAACTCATTGCATCTTAAAGTGGAGGAGTGATTGTACAGTTGTGAGATCTGCAGGAGATAACAATAAGTGGGAAAGCATCTCCCTTATACAATATGCTACATGACAGGGAAGGGTTACAGGTTTGCTCTCAATGGGGTAGGGAGCACCTGCAGACCCAAAGGAGCAGTGAGGTGACAAGTGGGTTCAACTTCATTTCCCCATGGCAGGGGTCAGCAGGTGGCACTCACACACAACCTCAGGAGGTGCCAATGCCACTGGAGTAGTGGCAAGTTTCTCTTTTTAGAAATGCTGCATCATTCTTAGATCTTTGCTGCAGTTCCTTTGTGGGAAGCTGTGGCAAACAGCTCAGGAAGAGCTTTTTTTCTGTCATAACATTTCTGACTTAACACAGAATTGCACTTTGGGAAGTGGTTTGAAGTCCCTGAAAGGCGGATGGTCCAAGCTCTGATTTGATAAGTTCTGTTAAATAAATAACATATATAATATCAATACATTATCAAGCTGAACCCTTATATAGAGGCATGAATTCTGCTTTCAGCTGCAAGATCAAGATATGTGCAAGACCAGGATATCTGCCTGCAACGAGAAGCAGCACAGTTCAATGTTACTCAGTCTCCTAAAAAACCCTCTTCTATGTTTTCTTTGCAAATATTTATTATTGTCCAATTTCTCATCTGTTTTAAAATAGAGAATCTTCTTGGAAGTCAATATTTTTTTTTCCTCATTGATGTGCTGGTCATATGTGAAGATTGTAAGTTTGTAGCTGGGTCAAGAGGGTACAAAAATACTTCAAGCCTCTTGACACCAGAAGTTCATCTCCTATGTAATTGACTTAGTGAGGGTCTTTGGCCAACAGATTTTGTCATTCTTTGCTCTCCTTCTCCTTTTCAATTGTTTTTCATTTTCTGTGTTGAGATATCTCTGCTTCATGTTTTCACTCATCCTTTCTTTTTCTGATTTCACCACAGCAAATAGAAAAAATAATCATGATAATTTAAAATACATTATTCTAGGTTTTGACTCAGAACAAAAGTCTTTTGTCCAGCTTTAGACTGTCAGCTTTGATTTGAAGGAACCCTAAGCAATCACTACAGTTAAAAAGATTATGGAAGCCGAAAGACCAATCTTTCTGCAAGACAAAACCCTGAATTCACCCTTCACTGGGTAAACTAAACTCAGGGTCAATAGCTAGTACTTGAGGAATTCATTCTGAATTATCGTTGCTTTGTATGACTGGTTACGTTTGTTTAATTAAAGTAACACATCTGTACAGTAAATAGCCTGTGATCAGGCAGTAACATAATACTGTACAAGCACAGCAGTAATTGGATAATGTAATGAAATGCATGGTGGTTTTTTGTTTTGTTTAGTTTTGTTTTTTAAGAAAATATAATGAGATTTCATCATTTTATACAAACAGGTAATTAGTTCTTAGAAATACAGGTACAGTAAATTATCTCCAGATTTGAACTGTCAGCAAGTATTTTATATGGCCCAGCTGAAGAGGTAAAAATGCTCTGTTTTAAAGCTCTTGAAATTCAAACCAAAATGAGGCCAGTATGAAATTAAGGCACTAGTAAAAGCTGAAAGGATTCCATTTATTTAAGGCCATCTGCCATAGTGCCTACCAAGCTTGCGGGTGAATTTGTGTAGGTGACAGGATGTTTCACACTGCCTGGGCAGCACTGCACATGAATGCCAGTCATCTCCCATCCAGGTCACTGTGCATGAGGTTCCTTTTCTTTAGACTTTTCAGATTTACTTCTTTTTAAGCCCATTCACTAAATGTACCACAATTTGGAGACACTTCCCATAAGCGGATGTTTCAAAACCAGGTGTTTGTGGTAACAGGCATATGTGTAGAACAAAGGTGCCAGGTTCTGGTCTAGAGCTGCAGTCAATGCAGACTTACTTCTGAGCTAACACTGAATCTCTGTTCCTCACTTTTGGAGAATCAATGCTGGTCCCTATATGTGTCATGATCACATCCTGGTAGGGAAGGGTGAGGAGGGAGATAAAACACGTTAGCACACGTTAACATTCAGAGGGCTTGGCAGGCAGGATCAGAAGTCAGGGGATGCGACTGCCTGCATTGTGTCCTGAAAACAATCCATCTTCCTGCTCAGACAGTCCTGATGTTTAATTGATACATTTCCGCCTTCCCCCTTGTTGTTAATATTTAAGCAGGTGAGCACAGCGGGCAATGGGCTGCTCGCAGTAGCCAGGTGGCCCTGTCAGCAGCCTGCTGCACTGATCACGTCCCCTGAAATTTGCATTGCTTTTGTTCTTCTCCTCTGAATGCACACCAACAGCCCCAATTTGAAAATGCAAACAAACAAACATATATCTAAACTTTCTCTGAAGGAAGCCTAACCCCCTTGAAGAAAGTTCCGCAGGGCCACCACTAGATTCTTTTATTCTTCTCTCTGTATTTTTTTTCTCTCTGCTTTTTTGTTTGGCTTTCACTCTTGTTCTCAGCATTGCTTTCTTTCCTTTGTACTTTGACGTTTCTTTGGGGATGTGAAGAAGAAAAGCAATAACAAAACAAAGCAAAACAACAACAAAAATGAAAAAAAAAACCAAACCTCTAAGGCATTTACAGTTTGTATTCACATTAACTACACCTACCAGCAAACATGAGGGAGTATGGAAAATGAGGAGAATATAATCCAGAAATCCAGAGGCAGGAAGACTGGGATACAGGGTACCATTATCTTTCCCTAGGGTCTCTACCCTGAGAGCACAGGCTTCCAATCGTCCAGAGTGAAAGACACTATGCCTGACTTACTGGCTGGATCATTTGCTCTTCCCCCACCCCAGTCTGGCTCTTTTCCAGAGCAGCATCCAGGTTGCAGGCAACTGATATATTTGCTCTTGTCTAACGGACAGCTGGTTCAGACTAAGAGCCTCCAGTGTTCAATGGTCAGCTGCCTGGTGCAGCTAGATTAATGGAAACAGTCTGTGGTTAGTGTTTGCCCAGTTGTCACTGAAGTGTCTGGGTCCAAATTCTCCATCATACAACATTTAGGTCCATAAGAATCTGGCCTACATCAATCTCCTAGTACTGTAGCTCAACAGCATGGACGCTTTGGACGTTCTTGAGCTCAAGTCTTCTGCTAGAAATAGTTTCATTTTGTACAGGTTTTTTTAAATATTGAAGGGGTTAACAAGGTACTGAAGAGCTTATTTTATCTTTATGTCACTAAAACCTCTTCTTTGTCAGTCTGGCTAAAATGAAAAGGCTGCCCTGAAGCTTTCTCAGAACTTTGGACTTTCTCAGTTCATTCATGAACACCTCTAAGAAATTCTGGGCACAAATATAACATTTCCATGCATGAAACAATGTACTGTCTTGAAGCTAGTACAGTCATCCACTACTGAGGAGGTTTGAATTTAAATCACTATAAACACAGAGGGAAGCCAGACTGTGATCCAGATACTGAGCCTACAGCAAACTTACAGCTACCAGCTCAGCTAAACTTGAAAGAGCTTTTGTAGCCGTGAATAGAAGAAGATGGGAATCATTTAGGCAATCCAGAATTAGGCTCCTCTATCCCTGAGAAAGGCAGCTTTAAGTCAACTGACCAATTTGCATGTGTTTTGCTCTGAGAACATGAACTCAACTATTTATCTTTTGTAAGTATTCATTTAAATTTATTTAGCCCTGCACCCTCAATACATGTTGCAGTTTGTTGTAAAAGCTGATCCTGTTGTGTTCATCACTTCAGCCATTTTATCCTTTGAGGTTTTAGAGCCCTGTAGAGAATTAAAATAATAAAATTAAAATAAATCTCAGTGCCTGAGATCTCCTGGTACTGAGAACAAGAATTGTCCAAAGACCTGTGCATACCCTGAGCTACAGACAGCCAGCTCTATCTCTTTTTCTGCTGTGATTTACCAAGTATCCTGGTGAGTCCCTGCCCTAGCTTATCTAATGATGTGAAAGTTGTCATCCTTATGACTGTATTGGTTGGTTTTGATTTAATTTGGTTTGGGTTTTATGTGATTGCACATAGCTTATGGTTGAGCAAAACAGGTTCCCAATACTCCTGTCCTTGTTTGACACAAGACACAAGACACAGTTTATTGTCCTGGCTAAGTCTGTGGACCTGAAAGGATGTAAAGATAGTTATAGTCAGCCATCTCTTTCTGTGGAATGCTAGGTCATGCCAAAGATGTTCCCATTGGTGTATGAAAGTATACAAACATGGATCAACCCAAATAGTGGAGGTTCTGGATAAAAACAATGTCACTTGGAGAAATTCCAAGTTTTAATCTTCTACCACATTTCTTTGCTTTGTGGCATAGAGTTTATACTCTTAAGGAGTTAATACTAGAAGAAGTTCTCCGACCTCTGTGGTTCTTTGCATGGGGCCACAGGTGGCTGGGTAGTGGATTAAGCAGGAATTAGCAGTCTGTGAGTGGGAGAAAGGACTGGAGTGGGTAGAGGAGTGTCCTCGTATAATGTTGAATTTTAGGAAGCAACTCAGAAAATATGTTTGATCAATCCCCACACACTCTCGTATACTTCTCAATTTTCCCAAGAATTATTTCTTTTTTAATGAGAGATTAGAAACTTCTCATTTCTATGAGAAGCAGTTACCATTGAGCAAAGAATATCCACTGAAATGAACATTCAGAGCTTTCTTACTTATATTAGTTAGGTGTGACAATGGTCTCTCAAGCCATTAGTAAAACATTCATGATTTTATTGTGTGTGTTTACTGCATTTATATCGGGGAGCTCAACATCTGAACCACAAAGCATCACTTTTACCACAGATCCATTTTACAAATCAGGCACTGGGCAATCAAAGGTTCCTTTGCATTCATTTTATTACATCTTTTGCATCCTCTAGTTCTTTGTATGATGGCAATTTTGCCTGCACTATGTGCTTTGTCTACAATGAAGTGTTTTCCCCCATTCTCATATTGGGATGCAGAAGGCATTTTAATAGCCCCATTTTATCCACAAAGAAAAATATAGTAAAGAACAAGTGATTTATTTATATGGACAAAATGGTTTGATGTTGTTCCTTGTTGACAGACTGATCTGGCCAGAATTACATTCTATTGATAAAACTGTGAAGGAATGCCATTCATCGACCACATGAAGTTAAGGGATTGGGGAAAATTAATTTGTCCATAGAACTTTCTTTCCCAAGCTGTCAGATGTTTCTGGAGATTTGCACAGCCTTGTGATCATATTTGTGTTCACATCTACTTTGTCTTTATTTGTTTAACCATTTTGTCCTTATGGGGCACACATTTCTATAAATGCAGCAAAATTTGAACAGTCATTCAAGTTTTCAGCAGATACCTACCAAGATCTAATACTTGAGACTTTTATCTTGGTGGATCTCCAGACCATTTTGAACTTTCCTTACCATTAAATAAGTAAATCCCTAGAGAACACAGTAGTGATTTTTTGAGATTATGTGAGATTTCCCTTCTCATATACCAGAATATACAATTTAAAGACTTGTGACCAGTTATTTCCACAACAGATTATCTCCATGCATGTCCCAGTTCTCCATGTACAATGCAATTCTTATAATTAGCTTGCTGTCCTCAGACTGAAAGGTAAAAGACCTCTTCACACAGAACACGATGAACAGATGCATTTCGAGAGGGTGGGAGACTCAAACAACTCTTAGTATCTGAAATCATACATTACATCTATTTGTTTCTTTTATCTAGTTTTCTCTTGGGCTCTGCTTATGATCCTTCAGTAAAACATTTAGTCTCACAAACACACACACTTGGGGACCTGTCATCTTTAAATAAGGAGTCCACAGGGAAAGGAAAATATTTTTAATTTAGATCTGTCTTAACCAGAATTAAACTGAGTTTTAGATCCCATGTGGTGGTGTAAGTTTGACATTTGCTTCTTGCTTTTTTCCAAGCTAGCGAGCACAAATGTGCTTTCTCTATAAAGTAACAGAAAAGCTAAGATTGAATGTAATTAAAATAAAATACAACAATATTAAAATAATATTAAAGGAAGGAAATGTAGTGCATAAACTAGTCATTAACCCCAGCGTCCTCAATAGATTTAACTTTGAGTAACTGTTGGTTGATTTGCCTACTTATAATTCCCACTCTAGTTTTAGCTGGATATTATATTCTTTTTCATTCATTAAAGCTTTGCAGCTGCTTCCCACTCCAGTGAGGGGTGCACTGTCATGCCGAAGGGAATGATTCCTAGACAGAAAGAAGTTTTCAGTCCTTTGGGAATTTCTGCAAAGATTCCAAAGGGGCCTAGAATTTTACCCATAGGCTCATATCTATGCTATAGGTTAACCTGGTATATTGCATCTACATTCTCCTGAATCCTAATGAAGTCACTTAAGTGAAATGTTAGTGTAAATAAGTGCACAGACTACCAGAATACCCCAAAGCTGGATTTTTTTTCAGCTATGACCCAAATTTGGATCCTGACACTGTATTACTGTCCTTTTCTTTCCCACTGCGTGTGCATATACATAAATGTATTTATGTGTGTGTACATATAGTCTGGTAAAACGTACTAAAATGCTTTAGGATGAAAGGTCCTGGATAACGTGTAGTCATAAGATGTTATTTATGCAGTTTCCTTGGAGGAAGATTAATTGGGCTGAGGTATGTACACTAATGCATGAGTCAGCTGTGGTATCATCACTGCAGATACATGGCTGATTCAGATGATTTAGCACACACAGCCATACTACAAAGCAGCTCAGGACAGGAAGCTAAGAATGATTTCAAAGCCAGCAGATACTGCAGGAGAAATCTGAGCTGGTAGAATATAATTAAACCAGTCAGCATGTTGTCTAGGCAAGTGAATGAATATTCTCCTTTCTGTGTGAGAGCCAGAGGCTTCTTTCAAATATCCATAACTCCAAGTTAAGACATGATTATGAGGATACTTTGGATTTAATATTGATTTAGAGAGCACAAGATACTGGATGGAGTCCTGCAAAGTAAATCTCAGGACTGACAATCCCAGTAAAGGCTCTTGTCACTGGAATAAGTTCTGAAGTCTGGTCCTGCAGCTGCCCTCTTTGTCCATAGGTTGCACAACTTCAGTTATGGCACTTGACACAGTTCCAGCACTTCCAGAAATGTATCTGTAGCCCAGCAACCTTCAGAAGCTCAAGGACGTGGCCCAGTAAGAGCTGTTTGGAGTGACTCAATCACTTATTGTAAGAACTGCACAATTTAAAGGACAAGACAGACAAAGAAATTGAAGCCACAGTTTTGAGAATGAAGATGGTGCAAAGGGACCATGCAGAACTGTCAGCAATTTGGAAGTATGATTCTGGATTCACCAGCCACTGGTGAAGCAGAGAGAAAACCTGTGGCTTTGGAGGCCCCAGTGGTTTCCTCTTAAAAGCATCCCTCCCTAGCTTAATTTAGAAATGCATTTAACAAATTCAACCTGAAAAACCTCTCATGAAACTGCAGTTTGAACAGACGGGAGAATCCAGCATGGGAGAGGGTGGGGACAGGGGTACAGAGAAGAGTCCCAAATTCGTAATGGAGATCCCGATTCAGCCTTCAGGACATCAGTCACCCTCTCAGCTACTTCACTATAAAGTTGTTGCATCCCTGTAATTTATTCCCTTAGTTAATGAGAAGGCATGCATAGTCTCCACTCCTCCCACCACACACCTTGCTGCCAGCCCCTTCTTGCTCCCTTTCATGCCCAATCAATATTATTTGACAACATACAGGTCAGCAATGATGGCAGTTATATCAGCAGCATGGAAATTACAAAAGAAACTATTGTTTGTCTTGAAATTAAGGGCTACTGAAATCAATAGTACATTTGAAAATTGATATCGACCACTCTGTGTTTGTGTCTTTGTATATGTGTGTGTGTGTATTTGCATGTTTGTGTACAAGAAGAATTTTGGGGGTTAACTCCTCTTTCAGCTACATAATTTCTGTTTCTTTTTGACAAAGCCAATGAAATCACCCTAAAAATTATACGCATATGAATCTTTTTGAAGCAATTGAAAGGAGAACAATATTGACATCTCATAATTGGATTTCCCCACTTATAATGGTAACAGCCACTGTTTTGTGATTATTTTCCAGGGCTTGTGTGTTGGTTTATTGTTTTCAAGGTTTGCTCTGGGTTTTGTTTTATTTATTTAAAGGTTTCTATTCAAGTCATATCAAGGAGAGGGGAGGAATAATGTCTGCAAATGCCATTTGGATCAAACAAGCCAAGAATAGTAATAGTTATTGTTTGGCATGTTTGAGAGCTACTGTGTGACAAATAGATTTGGAGTCATCATTTGTTTAAAAAGGCAGTAAATGAAACTTTATGAGATGGGGACAGAGTAACGACACAAAATTACCCATCCAGAACTCCTGATGGTGATCAGTAAAATGAAATAGATTAACTGTTTGTTTTTTCCCCCCTCCAAGACATCAAGAAAATAAGATGCAATCAAAAATATTTGTTATCCTTGACCCACAGTGAACCAAGAAATTGCATAGTAGTGGCTCATGACAGCAGAGTTTGATGGGTAATGACTGGATAACCAGAAGCAGATGAGAACATAACAAAAGGCCAACCAAGTATTGTCACAGTCAGAACAACAAGGGTTTTTTGATGAGAAAAGTGATACTGGTATGAAGTATGACAGTTGTCTCCTGGTATATGATAATTCCATGCTTCATGACTTCTCACTACCTGAATGGACAAGGAAAGATTTTTCTCTTCACCTTTTTCCCCACCTGTATTTAGTGAATAATTTAGTTTGTTCACCTTCTCTTAACTTCATCTACAAATCACAAGTGAATGTATTTGTATAAAACATGAGAATAGTGCTGAAGTACCTCGGGATTGGTTTACTCTTATGAGACAGGTGTCACACTCAGTGCTGGACCTGGAGACAGGAACCTTTTCCTAGGAAGGTTACCTAGGAAAAAAGAGTCCTGCTTGGTTTGTTTTGTTTTGTTTTGTTTTTTTCTCTTATGCTACTTGTCTTTACTGGAATTTTGGCTAACTAGAGGAAGGGAACAGAACAAGAGGTGAGTTTTAGAAGTCTTTGAGGCAGTGGGTCATACACAATGACTTGTGGATCAGATTATTTGAGATTATAAGGTTTCACACAGACAGTGGGGAGAACCTCTGTACTGTCAGTGCCGGGTCAAATATTGCACTGTGTGGTGCAAAGGATGTTGAGATACCCTCTTTACAGGGGAGATTATGGCAAGTCAAGGTGTTTTCCCGCATCTTTCCATAGCCTGTGTTTTTTCTTAATTTCTCTGCTTTGATTGTATCGATTTTTGCTGGATAAAATTTCTAGAGGCCAGTTATTTTTCCTGGAAATTCCACAAATGTAATTTTCTAACGTCAATTTCAAGTCACTCCAGACTCTTCAACCCCCCACAAAAAGCCAAATAAAAAACCAAACCAAACCAAACCAAACCAAAAAAAAATCCAAAAATACAAACCCCCAAAATAACCACAGCCACACAACAAAGCAAAAAATAAAAAGTAGAACCAACCAACCACTCTAACAAAATCTACATTTCATCATTATAGCTCATACAATTGATCTGTTAAACCTGACTTATAAGAAAAATGTCTACTCATGTCTTAATTACCAAGACAATTCTTCACACAGATGTTGTAAATATTATTATTTATTGATCACATAGCATGTGTCACCAGGCCAGAAGCACTTTTCCCTGAATTATAAGCTACTTGGCCAAATTTTGATCTCTCTTACACCTTGATGTTACAGATCCCCAGATGGAAGACACTATAAAGAGAGTGCTAAATTTGAAGAATATTCGTTTGAACATTGACAGACAGCAAGAAGACTCTTTCCAGGCCGTGGGCCAAACTGTGCTACGAAATTCACTGCTCCAAGTCTAGTATAACTCCCCTGAGTCATCACCACTCTCAATATTTCGAGTCTCAAGTTTTTTTCCTGCAGGTCTATCTGCTTCTGAGCCTAATGAATCCTTTTCTAGCTTTTCTTTGCCCCTCCTGATAGTCCCAAATCCTAATCCTTTCCCTTCAGGTTAAAATCAAACCACACAAAGTATTCCTTAACCTGAACAAATATCCATTTCCCTCAAACTCAGATCCTCACCTAATTATATAATTATAATAATTTCAGTTTACCAAAGTTGCTTTAACTGTTCTAATTTATAGCAACAGGAAATGCTACCCATAAATGAATTTTAAGATGTTGAAAACATATTTTACTGAAACACCCCTGAAATGGTCTTTCAGTAACCTACTTCAAATATATTGTATTTTGACATTGTTCATTCTGCAATTCATAATTTGGGTCTTTTTGCACTCCTATATGTTTTTTCTAGAAAACAACCTCTTTCTTCTTATGCTATATATTGATTCCAAATTTGTCTTGAAAGCTGTGTGGACAATCTTAAAGTCCCCTTTTTAGTTAAATTCTGACTGAAATAGGAGGGTGCATCAATCTTGGATTATGGAATATAAAGTAGGAGATAATATCTAACAAAAGCTTTAGTAGTTCGTTCTGGGTTAGTCAGGAGGGGTCAAAATCTAGGAAATGACCTATGCTGCAAGAAGGGATACAACTTCCTGAGAGAGAGAGCCAATAACCAGGTAGTTTTAAGGACTGATATGTAGGTAAACCAATTATAAGTTGATCCGCCTTTGAGGAAAAAAATCATTCATAAGGAAAGAGCCGCTGAGCCTCTTCCTCTTTTGGCCTGCTGCTGTGTAAAGAGGAGCATCTCCTGCTTCTCTCCTGGGTAAGGCCCTGTCCCCTTCCTCCTTCCAAAGGAGGGAGGGGAGGTTTATGGCAGCCGTGCCGCTGCAGCCGGGCATGGGGGAGGAACCGGCTGGAATGTTCAGCAGATCCAGCTCAGCCGCTGTGCCAGCTACACGAGACAGGGCCAGGCCCCTGCTCCGGGCCAGGCAAGGACCAGGCCGGCTCCATCCAGCTCGGGCCAGGCCCTGCCCGGTCACCCCGGGCCCAGATGGCCCCAGCAGGCCGAGCCAGCTCCACAGAGCCGGGCACAGAGACTCTGAGAGCTTCTGCCATCCAGCTGGGACCTGTTCAAACAGCCCGGCAGGGAGCACGGGATCATCACACTGCCAGAGAGAGACAGAGATTGACTCTATCCAGGCCTGGACTAAACTCACAGACACCCATCCTTCCTTGCAGAGAGAGGAACGAGTGAGGACATCGACATAAAGGCAGCATAGAGACTTTACAGTCAGTGAGGAAAGCAGAACCAATGCCTAGAGGGAGGAGCATGAGAAGTGCTTCGAGAGTGAAGCTGAAGATTGTTTTGGAGAACCATGGCTGGGGACTGAGCTAATAAATTCCCTGTAATATATGAAGAAATAGTCCAAAACAGGGATGTGAGGTTCTAATTGCAGCCAATGAACTGAAATACCTGGGTAAAGACAAGTAAGTGTTGAAATAAGTACAGCCTGATGAGAAACTGGAACCAAGAGAGAGGAGAGGCTGTGACCCAGAGCCCTGGTCCCAGGGGAATGCCAGAGAACCTGAGTTGTCAGGAGAACCTGTGTTGCTCAGCACAGAAAAAGGAATTTTCTTTGTTGCTGCAATTGAACTGGGCATCCTTAGAAAGGTACACTGTGGACTGTTCAAGACCCACCATGGTGGCTGTGGGAAGGCTGCTGGTATGGGAGGGAATCCATCACAAGCAAATCTTTCTTCCAGGTTGCAGGTGGTGGTGAGGCCGAAGACCCATAAAAAACTGTATTTTCTTACAGAGAATCCATGGTATAAACAAAAGAGACTTCTCTCCCTAAATGAGCTGAAACAAGAACTATTTCAGAGGTGGTAAACTGACTGGAGGTTGAAGTGCTGTCTTTTGTGTGTTGTCAGGGAGAAAGAAGTGGAGAGGTGGGGGAAGGAGGGGTGGTCTGAGGAGTTTGTTCTTGTTTTTCTTGGTTTTTTTCTTTGTTTTAGGTTTATTAATAAACTTTCTTTATACTCTATAGTTTGAGCCTGCTTAGCCTACTCCTAATCCTCATCTCACAGCAAGTTACATCAGGTAACTTTTGGTAAGTGTGCTGGCATTGGACCAGAAACTCAAATAGGCGAACTGAAAACCACTACATAGTTGCAGGCATTAAAAGTTTTGGGTTTTTTTCAGGACACCAGGAAATCAAAGAAACTTATTCTGCATCCTGGACTATGAGGCCAAAAGTTTTCCGTTTCAAAGTTCTGTTCTAGCATATTTAGGAAACTGGCTGTCTGGATGTAATTTAGGAATAGATTTGTCTACTGTAGTATTTATAGAAAAGGTCAACCTCTACCCTGAAATGGTTGTCCAAGTCCTCCTGGTTGTCAGTGAGAAACAAGAAGCCCTTCGCTTTTGGTGGCCTATGTTTGGAGCACGCAGTGATGGCAGGGATCTCTCCAGATGGGAGATTGTTACGTTCCCTGCTTTATCCCGCCCCGGTACCGGCGGCAGAGCACTAGTGCGAACCTGGGAGGCTGTTCGCATTCTGGAAGGCTTCCCCGGTGAGCCAACGACGGGCACCGCTAGTCCGCGTCCCGGTCTGAGGAGATGTTGCCCTCAGAGCACGGCGAGATAGCAAAGAACTCCCAGAGAAGGAGGGCTCTTAGTGTGTGATTTCAGTAGGTTTATTACCCCCAAGGGAACACAGGGACCAAAAGCCAAGAACAGCTCATTACATGGGTATTTAAGGGAGGAACAACATCCAATAGACTGAGGGCAAAGGGGCAATACAGGGGAGGGGCTGGGGTACATTGCTGAATGGGGTTTAGGGAGGGGAGGGGGAAGAGAGAACAAGGAATGAACAAGGGAGTGACAGGGAATTTCCCAGAACGGGGAAACATAACAGACAAATCAAGGAACCAATAGCAGGAACTTGGGGTTCGTGGCTTGGTGGTCCAAACCACTGTCTCTGGCAGCTCCGGGGGGAAACTCTCTGTCTGTGGAACATGCCACCGGAAGTCCTCGTCCTTCCTGGTTCGGAACCATCGCAACAGGAGATCAGTTGAGAATTGATATCCATGTTATCACCCAGTTGGGCCAGATGGGTTAAATAATTCCCACATCTAGGACTTTCAGTGACATACAGCAAGGAAATTCTGTCTTTTGGATTTGCAATTGTAACTTCTGACAGAGATTTTGTCCTATTATATCCTGAAGAAATATACTTTCCCTAATAGGAAATATAACCTACTTACATAAATTTCTTATATATTACTTATGGATTTTAATGTCAGTAAAAATTAGTGTTACTTTAATGTTCATTATGACACATTTTATTTAATATTGTACCCCAAACATTGAGTTGGAAAAGCCTAATGACCATAAAAATTATACCTAAATGACATCTGGAAAAATCAAAAACGAAGATTGAGCCAGGTAATGGAGGCAGAGTAGGATTTTTTTTTGTAGGTTGTTCTTTTTTATTGCTATAATTTTATTTTAGCTTGCTGAATTCAAGCTATAGAAAAATAATGGAACATAATCCAACTTACAAATAATAACAATAATGATAAAAATAAAAACTATGTGGGAGAAGTGGAGAACAAAACTGTTCAGCAGAAATGAGCGAGCAGCAGATTGGAAGTATGAACAAACCTGTCCAATGTCATAGCATGCCAAATTCTTGAAGATGACAGATGGTAGAATTTTCTTTTACTGCACTCTACAGAAATACACAATAAAGCAAAGTGCACCTCCTTCTCCTCCATCCTCTAGCAGGTCATTACTAGATTTCTTGAGACATTATATCCATCCTCCCTTGTTTTTCCATGACTTATTTTATATTGCGTCATTTATCCTATTTTTTGCATTTTTTTCCCTCATCTTTTAATTCCAGAATATTGATGTTTTGTTTCTGTTCCATGTGATTACAGCCTTTTATTCTATATTAAATAAAAAGGTTAGCTTTTTAATGAAAATTTTTCTCAAAATGGTGAATGTTAACATCTAAGAGGAAGTGTTTTAATTTTTAATGTGGCCCATACCTGTATTTTCATATTCCAGAGGCTACAGATCCTCTCTGGCAATAACTACGCTTGTGACACCCCTGCATTACCAATCTTTTATTATCTTTCCTTTCAGATGGTATTACTTATATGCATTTAATAAAACTCATATGTGTGGTGGTGTTCTTTCTCTGGCCATCCCCTGCGGGGACAGATAGGGAAGGGCTACTTAATGAGCAAAACACGTCTTGGGAACATTCACAGAAGCTAGAAGATGATTACTGATACTACTAAACAGAACAGCTCCAGATATGGGTTTGGATTATGACAAATATCAACCCCCAAAGCTATGCCTTGGCATGCAACTGGTATGGGTTAGGGACTGTTCTTAGTAGGCAGTTAAAGCCATATTTTAAAAGCTAAGAAATTGCTGTTGTGTGGATGAGAGCCATTTAATGACATTCAGACATCAAGGAATGAACCAAAAAATGTTTAATTTACATCTAATGATACTGTCTAAGGACAGTTCTGGAGCACCTCCACACAGAAAACCATGGGATATACCCACAAACACACTGAGGTGAGACCAGAGAATGAGGGAACCATTGCATGCATGTTTAGAACCAGTTTGTATTCTCAAATGACTGATACCAAGTGGAAAACACACTTTTATTTTGTTTTTCATGCTCCCTCTCAATTTTGTCTATTTTCTGCCTTCAAAAAGTATAATTTTCAGGTCAAGGACTATTTTTCACTATGTTTATGACTAACTCAGCATAAAACACCATACCTCTGTCATGGGTACAAAGTTATGATAATTGTTGTTAACCTGCAGATCTTGGTCTTGAACTCTCATTGCCAAAACAATGCAATTAGTACAAATAAAATGATGCTTCTGAAGATTTTTATGGAAAAGCCTACATTAATGCTCATCTTCTCCTTCTTTGTCTTGTTTGGTAAGAAAACACCATCCTTCTCAAACATATTTGCTTTATTTTATTAAATTACTAATTTGAAGAGCTTTATAACTCCTTCTAATAACAAAATAGCTCTTCAAGATGGATTGCTGCCTCCTTCTTTCTGTGAAATATCTAGAGCCTGACAAAAATTCAGAGAAAAAGGGGATAGAGAGCACCTTTCAAAGACTTCCAAGAAAATAATACTGCTAAACTAGTTTTGGGAGAATGAATGAAGCATAGTGGCACAGCAAACACATTAAAAGTTACCACACAAACAGATATTTTTTTATTTGTTTGTTTCTCTCCTTCTTGTGTCATCCGTGGCCTGTCCGGAGGCAAAGAGACTGACACTTGTAATATCCTCCCTCTCAAGCCGTCTGTCAGCTGGGAAATAATGAAGGGAATTGAGCTTGTTTCAGCAGAGATCAAGATTTCTAATGGGAAGCTGGTGATGGAGATTGTCTGAGTGCTTGTGCCCTGAGCATGGATGAGTTAGTCAATGTCAAAACATAAACCATCACTCAGGGAATGAGGATAAGCTTGTTTGGCTCCACAGCTGCTTGCTGTGTTGGGAAAACTCCATTATGTGCTATGGTTTTCTAATTATTATTTATTTTTAAAGGTAACCTTTTTTTTTTTTTTTTTTTGCAAATGTGCAGTCAGAAAAAAAACATCCTGCTAGGTGTAGAAGTCTTTGTTGCTATTTTGAACGTGTGAGAGAGATGGCTTATACAGGAATCCCATATGGAGTTTTTTTCTTTTCTACATATTATTTGTGCAATATGTAGTGGTTATTGTTAACACAAGTTGTGGTCAGCTGGAGGGTTGCCATTAGCTATTAAAAAAAAAGAAAAAATATGGATTAAGCTAATGCTAAAAAAGTTAGAAATTCCATATAAAATAACCATAATAACACATTATTTCCCTTGGCTGCTTTTTCTGTTGAGACCGAAGGTTGTTTGGAACTGGAATTGCCTCTTTCTACAAGTTTGCTCAGTGTCAGCTGGTAAGACTTTAATCTGGCCTGTGTTCTCCAAAGTCTGGTGTAATATATGTAAGTACATGGTTTGCAGTACATCACTGGTCATTACTGAGAACAAGAGATAGACAATCTTCTCTTGCAAATGGCTTAGAGTAGTTGATCCTGCCTTGGGGAAAGAACTACATGGATTACACACCCTCTTAAGACCCTTTGCAGTGCTGTTTTTCTGTGATTGCATCTAATACACACTCCACTGCCATTAAGGCATTTGGAATCTAAAGCAGGATTCCTCCTTTAACATAAAGGGAAGTGGGAGTAAGTCCATCTTAAAAACAAAACAAAACTAGAAAAAAAAAATCTCTATTTCTGTATTGGTTTAATAAATAAATAATTTTTTTAAAAGTTCCTGAATCTGGTGTTGTTCAAAAGCAGCCTTTTAGATTGCTGGATTGGATCTGTTTCTAATTGTACATCTATTGTTCTGTACTCTATTGAGTGTGTTTCAGATATAAAAATCACTTGCTGTGAGCTGGGGTAGGAAGGCATCTGTCAGAAAGGGGAAACATGCCCATGTTTTGAAGGGAGAAGCAATACCTAAAGGCTTCTGTGGGTTGCAAGTGCCACTGCCACAGTTGCAGAGATATTCTATCCATGTTCTGTCAATGGTTTCTTCACGTACTTTGCTCAGGGGCATTTCTCCAGCTTTAGACCAAGCTGAAGACACAATATTTGATTTACAGTAACTGCCTTTTGCTCTCCATTTCTGTGTGAAGAGCAATTCATTTTCTATTAAATTATCTAATCAGAATTGTGCAGTGATTAACAGATATCTGCCTAACAAACAGAAGGGAGAATTAGAAGACTAAATATGAAAGTTTAAAGTTTGTCTAGGACTGCTTAAGCTCTTGTTTCACCACCGAGCAGAGTCTGGTCCATCTTCAGACATCTCCCTGCAGATGCTGACAGACATTGGTGAGGTCATCTCTCAGTTCTCTCTTCTCCAGCATGAACAGGCACAGCTCCCTCGTCCTTTCCTCATAAGAGAGGAGCTCTAAGCCTTTAATCATGCTTGTAGCCCTGCACTGGAACTGCCACGGGAGCTGCACATCTCTCTTACCTTGAGGAGCCCAGAACTGGACACAGCACTCCAAGCAAGGCCTCACTACGGTCTACACATAAGCACAAAATTCTTTGTTGCAAGTTCAAGATGTGAAATTTTCTTTTTGACTAGGACAGTGTGCTGTGCTGGTCAGACTGTGTGATGACCTTGGGCCATGCTGGGTCATTACTCTAAGCTGTTTGGTATCTGAACTCGGTCTCTCTGACTGGCTTGGAGCTCTGATTCTGCATCTGCAGATAAAGCCTCTCTCTTATCTTCACTTTAGCGCAGAAGACTTGCATAACAGTGCACACTATGAGCTATGGTTAAACATTCAGAACACCTTCTTCTTCATGACCAGGCATTTCTCTGTCCTCCAGAACAGATAAAGGTCATATACAGAAACTTGAACTGTACCTCGTGAAATCATCATATGTTAATCGACCTCTTCAGATAGTGATCTGTACTCTGGATTATTACAAAATCTTGGATACTTCTTCTTATCACCACCCCCCAATGGGACCTTTTGAGTAAGAAAGAATTCCAGCAATGTATGAGGTCTTTATTTATTTTCCATGTCCATTTAGCAGACGCTCTTGCTAAGTACAAGTCCTCATTCTCAGGGGCTTCTCACTGCACAGAGGTTTAAAAGTTCAGCCACAGCCTCTAAAGGATAAGGCTTGCATCCTCTACTGTGCTTTTTGAATTGCTGGAAACTCTCTCATCCTTCATCTAATAATAAATAATTGCAATAATTAGTACTATTAATAATGCAGGATCTCAGAGGGCATAAGCACTGGTAAAACAGAGCATCCAAAAGATTTCTGTGAGCACAGAAATGCCCCCCCAAGGAAATAAAGTAATCAGAGGGAAATATCTTGAAAACAATGTAACTTTGGGAGAAATGTGTTGTTTCTAATATGCTTTTGGTTCTCTATGGAGCAACAAAAAAAAACCCCATCAATTATTATAATTGTTGATTATTTGTTAGGCACTAAAAATACAGTCAGGGTAATGAATGATTTTTAATTTTCAAGGCTTTAGGATACTTAAGTGAAAAGAGTTTGGTGGATTTCAGTCAGTCTCACTCTGGAGAGGTCACAGAGCACAAACACAGAATAGTGAACACTTCTTTTCACAGTGCTATCTATAAACTGTAGGCCAAATAAGACTGAGCAATTAATTTTCTCTTTTTTGTTGCCTGCCAGGAATACTTCAGCATGGAACTCATTCTGTCCAGAATATCAGTGTCCAGACTATTTTGAGCATCTGAGTATAATTGGTAAGCTTTGGGTATCTATTCCATGAATAGACCTATTTCATCCAATAAAGACAGGTACAAAATTTTACTTTCAAGGTCAAACCAAGAACTTCTGGAAAATATCCCAGAAGAAAACTGCCTTTATAGGCTGGAGGTTACCAGAAATTTTGTGTTCATATGGCTTCGCAGGTCTTTCCAGTGGTCAGAGCCCTCCACTACTGTTTGTAGAAAAGAATAAAACCTACCCCAAAGGAAAAAGCTCATTTCAGGCCAGAGTAGATTTAACAGAGAGAAGGATTACCACAGGTTATTATACTTTTATGAAGACATGGAAAGAGAGGGAAAGACAGAGGCCCTGAGTAAGTCTTAGAGCCCAAGGTAGCATTGGCAGGAAGGACAAGGGAGAGAGTAGCCTACTGGACTTTGGTGAGGGGCACAGGTGTGTAGCTCCTCCTGTTGAAAAATCCACCACCAAACCTTACAAATCAAGGCTGGAATTGGGAAAACTCCAGAGCAAATGAATCTCCTATCCTTTTGGATATATAATTCAATTTCCTTCTGAAATTCTCGAATTGCCTCCCAAACTCTTCTGAACAACACAAGGAAAGCATTTTCATGTGCAAATGTGAATTTTCTGTCCAGTGATTAACAGTACCCTTTAGTACCCCAGCCTCTTCATTCTTGATCTCATGCTACATCCATGAATCCTAACCCTATGCTATTTCATCCCTCTTCTGATCTCATGGGAAGAAGGTGTTTTTTACAGTAGAAACTCCTGTTTTCAGCTGGAAAAGTGGCAACACTGGGCGTGATTGTCAGCCTTTCTGGGCTGGTGAGGTTTTTATGAAATTAGACATATTTGTCTTGATGTTTAGTAGAGAGCATGAAATTCAAATCTCTGTGTTTGGCATTCCGCAGGCCGGCGCTTTAATATTCAATGACATAACTTCATTGCGGTTTTGACAACACTATATAGGAGTTGTGCTTACCATTGAAAATTAAAGCCACTGAAAGAGTTGACAACAGCAGAATTGTGAATGCTTCCAGGCTCCTGAAGTGATTGTTATTCCAGTTTGTCTAGAAGTGCTTATTGTGTTTGTAATACCGTCAGTTCCACTTAAGGGCTACTTGAAGGCAATGCAATACGGGTAAGTATTACAGAAATCTTTCTTTCCTCCTGAACATTTATACCTCTGTGGCTCATTTACATTTTCATTTGCCCATATGTTTATTGATTAGATTTTTGCTTGAAATTTTATCCAGGGTTAGTGTTTATATCTGTCTATCCTATCTACCAAGATTCTTATCTGTTCCTTGTCTTCATCATATTTTAGCACCTCAGAATCACTCACAGGCTTTTATCCTCAGCTCTGAGACAGGGAAGTGCTGTCTGTGTTTCAAAAATTGGAGATTTGTATGCAAGCCCACGAATTATGAGAACTCTATCCTAATTTCCTGTACATGTTAGTTACACAGATTGATCTTGCTATGGCTTCTGCAGTGAAAAGGGATTGTGTACTGAGCATCCAAACTAGATTCAAAAAACAACAGCAATTGAAAACATTATAAAAATCAACCTCCTAATCATAATAAATTCAAAGCAATGAGGCTATAGAGCTGCAAAATTTATATGCATAAAAGACAGGGTTTTAAGAATTTTGGTTTTTTCTGTGACTTTTACATGCACATCACAAAGCAAAATTGTTTGCTCAGGTTTACTGTGCTGATCTCAGTTCTACATATTGTATCATGTAAGATCTCTTCACTGATATGTAGAACCAAGCCTAAATTTATCCTTAACCAATTTGAGGCATGTGCAGCTCCTCAGCTTATCTTCATCGTATGTTGCAGTTCAATGCAAAGATTTGCTGACAGAATTTATTTCTCAAGAGTGTCATTAAGATGCAACCCATGATCCTCTCAGTGTTAAAAGCCCAAATCTTTCCTAGAAATTAATCTGAAACACAATTTTCTTATTTTCATTAGCTGCTCTCCCTGTAGACCTGGAGACCCTGAGGGGCAATGGTCAAATGCCATAGAATATGACAGTTATCCAGATCCTTCCACTAGGAAAGTTGGAGCTCCCAATCTGCTTGACAGCCTCGATGGCTTGTGCATACTCCAGCTCCTGATTTTGAATTTTAAAGTTCTCACTAACTTAATTTAAACACTTTAAAAATTCAGTCAAAATTTTACTTTTATTAACATAAAATGATACTCTGCTCGTTTGTTGCAATTATATTAACATTTAAACTGTGAAATAAAATAAGTATGCAATGAATATTCACATTAATGAAGAAAAAATATTAATATCCACAAAGTTTGTGAAATGCATTGAAACAAATTTATATTAACTAAACTCTTCATATACAATCAGTATCACAGGAATGTGGAGACTTTCTGTTCACAAAATGCAAGTACCACATCTGAAAATTGCTTTTATTATTTGTTGAAATAAAAGAGAATTAGGTTTTCTTTTCCTGATCCTCATATTACAAGGCTGAGAGATCCAGGTTGTGAACACAAATCAAAATTAACTCTTTTTTTGGCCAGGAATGTTCTTTCGCTTTCCATCCACATTTATTTATTGTCAATTTACCTCCAGATATCCTTGTGCCAACAATGCCTTTTAACCTAATAGTTTCTTCTTCCTCCCTGATGTTTATTTTCCTTTGCCCTCACTCACAGGCATTCCAAAAAGCATCCAGATTTCTCATCATCCTCTAATATGATGTCAATGTTGGTTATAAACTTATGGAAGTTTTGGGATGGACTTTATGTTACTAGTGATTTAATCTGGGCAAATTGCTCAAGCAGTGATCATATCAATGGGAAAAACATCAAGAGCAATAGAGATTGACATCATTGTCCAAAATAGGACCTGTAGGTCTCTGCATACCTCCCTCTACTGAATCCTTGGAGAACCTAGGTGAGCCATTGAAGATACAGCATTTAAGTATGAAAAGCCTAGGTGAAAATCTGCCCTGTTTTCCCTGCAGGTCACAGGTGATTGTGCATCCTTTTCCATGTTTTGGCGTTATTTGGATGATCCATATGAACAAAAGCAGATAATTCATAATAGAGGAACACAGGGCCCATTCTGCTGACTCAGAAAAAGAGCTAATGGATTCAGTGTCCTGCCTCCTATGAAGAGAGACTTGCTTGACTCAAAGAAAAATCACAGGCACCAGCACCAGACAGAAAATAATCATAAATAAAAAAGACAACAAACAAATAAACAAACATCCAGATTTAAAAAGGCTGTTATGGGTTACTGAATAACCTGCCCCCAGGAAAATTCTTTCTTAAAGCCTGAAAGATAGCAGTTGGTAAACACTTATTATAATTCTTTGTATCCATCTTATTTGAGTATCTGTCTCAGCCTTTGAGTCATGACATCTTCTAGGAGAAACAGACTATCCAGCCCCATGGCCTTAATATTTCCAATTCTTTTGTTATTTCTGGTCCTCTTATTCCTTTGTTTAAGAAGCTGCTATCTTATTACTTGGTGCAGATGATCTCCATGCCAAGATTTTGTTTTCCCAAACACTGAATTATTCGTGCACAAGCAAAGCATCTGAAATGGTCTTCAGGCATGAAAATTGTTTGCAATTCCCCAGCCACAGATAACTCAAACCATGAGATTTGAAAGCATTTTGTGAACAACAAAATAAACCCCAAACTATTCAGCTCAGAAAGTGAGATGCGTTTCAGCCTAGAGAAATTTTTTTCCCATGCCAGAAGTTTTTTAAACTGTTAAAGGTGCTAAGTCTACACTGTAAGGGTCTTAGTTGGAGTTTAACCAGGCAATACTCTCATGAGAAGTAGTGGAACTCTGCAGCAAATGATCAAGTTCAGAGCAGCTGAATGTTTCTAGCCATGCTACTCATGAATGTCCCTCTGTAGACTTCAAAAGCCTGGAAGTCTCAGAAACCTTGTGTTTTCAATCAATTCCTTTCCAAAAAACATTTTAACAGAAATTGGACAGTATTTTCCCTTGTTGGTGTAAGAGTTGCTCACACGGCTTTCACTTTCTTCTTTGCTGTCAATCTCTTCCCAGTGGTTCTATTGAATTATTTTAAATCCTCCTGACAAAAGGCTATGAAAACTCCTCCACAGGTTGGTTGTTGTTTGGGTTTTTTCCCCTTGTTCAGAGACATAAAGTGGTTTTAGTGCAGAAAAAGAAATCAGGCTCCCACTTGGAGTGATGGGTCAAATTCTGGGGTCCTCAAAAGAGAGACATGGATATACCACAACATGTCCAGCAAAGGACCGTAATGATGATGAGGTATGCAGAGCATTTGGCATATGAAGAGAAACTGAAAGGGCTGAAACTGTTCATCCTAGAGGAAGGAAGGCTCAGAGGGATCTTATGTCAATCTGCTTAAATACTTCAGGAGACACAGTAAAGAAGTCACAGTAAACAGAACAAGACGAAGTGGGTATGAATGAAAACACAGGAAAATCTATTCAAACAAAGAAGAAGCTTTCTAACTGTAAGAGTGGTCAAACACTGCATCAAGTTATCCAGAGAGGTTAGAGAATCTCCATTCTTGAAAATGCTGGAATCACAAATGGATGTGGTCCTGAGCAATCTGTTTAAGGGAACCCTGCTGAGCTGGGGGTAAGACCAGAGGAACTCCAGAGGCACTTTCCATTCTCACCTATTCTGTGACTTTATGACTGTTTGCTGCCGTGAACACCCAACACATGCAGAGAGGAAATAGGTTTCAGTCTGCTTTTCTGTAATGCTCTTGTTCCCTCTGAACAGTTGCTTCTGTCCTTGGACATTCACCTCTGTGCCCATGTTGTTTGAAGAACAGTGGCTCCCTGTGTCAAATCTTAACTAGTTACCTTTTGTTTGTGTGACGTTTCTCACAGTTTTGCTTTGTCAAAATCATAGTGTCGACATATCATCCTAATTTTTTTGTTAATTCTTTAAGTCAGTTTTCAATCCCACTAATTCTATCAGCATTTTTGTCTTAGTACTTATGTAGAACTTGATCCTACCTGTTACCTTTCATCCTGTGAGTAATTTTGTCAGCATTAATGATTCCTTCCCATTAGTCCACATAAAGTATGCAAGATTTGGCACAATTCGGAAATCAGAAATAAATCCTGAATGGTTCAAAAAAGTCCTATGAATTATCAGGATGTATTTCATGAGTAAAGTCTGAGTAAATGCTTAGTGAATATGAGAAGTCATCCAGGAATATCTGAGCAGCCTTATGGTTTCAGACTGTTCTCACAGGAGCTACTTGTCATGAATTCTAGTCAGCAAGATTGCATTTGTATTTCATGTTGGTACATGCATGGTGCTTATCGAAGAAAAAGATCGCTCTTCTGACACCAATCTCCAAGGCTTTGGTTTCCTGTCCAAACACTGACATGTTGACAGATATAAAGCTCCCCATTTCTCAGGCAATATTGTTCTGATCATGATGGTTTTGACGAAATTCCATCTTTATCCCCAATCCATTTTATTTTTTATCATGGCGATCGCTTCCTAGTTTCCCTCAGATTACTTAGTAGCTCAGCATCAATAGACAGTGGTACTAAAGGGAATACACTTTAGTGCTTGTACAAAGACCATCCATCATGGAGAGATGGATTTGGGTATTTTTATAGGATTCTCCTCCATGGTTGGCTGAGTGCTGTTCTGCTGCTGTCTAACATGGGGGGATTATAGGTGTCTCTCTCTTGTACCTGATGCTTTCATATTGCAAAGCAGGGGGGTTATTAATAGCCATTGTTTTCAGCCGGAGCTTTTAAAGCTTGTAATGCCAAGACATAGGATTGAAAGTTATTAAATGAACTGCCAGTGCTGCAGCAGAGATGATAGTGTCTAGCTCTGGGTGCTTTATTCCTCAGTTTCTTCCTTTTTCTTGGGTAAGCAGACTTTACATTGAATCCTTTTTCACCATACTTCTCTCCTTTAGCAGACTGCTTTCTATACATAGTTTCCAAACAATGCTAATCTTTCTTTAATTCCTTTTTTTAACCTTTCCCCATCTTTTATTCTCTGACAAATTGTACCCTTGGCATCAGGCTCTTCATCATCTTTCAGCTCACTCAGCCTTTCTTGTAGATAACAGCTTTCTGTGAGGGTTTTCACTCTGAACATCTTGCCTAGGATCATTATCTAAAGGTATTACTGTATCCTAGAACTTCTTGTCCCTTACTTTCCTTTTCCTCACACAAAGAGCTCAGCCCCAGGTTTTGCTGATGAACCTGGGAACAGAAATCTTCACTTTATTTGTGCCATGATGGGCTCAGAGCTATTTGGAAATGAGGTCTCAGGATGATAAAAGATAGTGCTAAGAAAGTATCACCTCACCAATAGTTAAATTTAGGAATGCAAGAGAGAGAAAAGCACTGCAAGTCTGTAGTATCCCTTAACAGGATGCTGTGTGCAGTTCTACTTTTCCTCATATTTTAGAGCAAGTAAGAGAACTAGAGAAGATATAGAAAAAAGGAAACAAGAGAGATCACATGTATAAAATAGCATCCATGCATGAAACTCTGAGGCCTAAATAAAGAGATGACTGAAAGATGTTATGATAAGGGTCTGTGAAAACAATGTTTATAGGATCTTTCAAAATACAAGCAAAGGCATGAAATGAAACTGGCAGATGGGAATTTAGAAATTAACAAAAGAAAGCACTTCTTGAAACTCCTTACCACAGGTTGTTGTGTATGCTGAAACTCCAATGAAAAACAGATAGAATGAGTCGAAAATCTGTTGATAGTTATTATTCCCAAAGATACTGCCCTTGAAGCAGAAACAAGAAATGTTTCTGAGACAAGAAATCCTTGGAGATATTCAGGAAAAAAAATCACTCTCCTCTTCTCATGCAACATTTGTCACCCTATAGCTCTTTAGTGGAACTGGTCAGAAAAAGATTTTTAAAACTTAATTCCATCATAAATATTATTTTAATAGGACTATTCTCTGTGTGTTTGTGTGTGTATGCATGTACATCTGTGAAATGAAATGATGATGAATATTTTTGCTTCAAGTACCTTAGGAGAAACTTTGAGTAGTACATTTTCTGTTCGAACATCTTAATGGAATATTTAAATTAAATATCTCAAAATACAGTTGAACAAAGGAAATTACCTTATTTCATATGGAATACATAAATGCACAAATATTCAGAATTATATATTTTTTAAAATGTTTTGACAAACTCGAAATAAGTATGCTTATGTATATTTCTAGGGGAGAATTCTTAAAAAGTTTTTTTTCAGGTTTGTATTGATATTACATGACACTTTTTCTCCACAATGACATTTTGTACAGTAAAGAATTTACACTTGTTTGTGCATCAAAAAAATATTATTACCATATAATCTTAGCAGGCAGAGATCATAAGGACCTCACATTATTAAAATATTCCATTTCTCTCCCAGGGTAGGATTATTATCTGCACTTACATTGTCTAGTGATTTTCTTCTATCTCTAGTTTTAAAAATCCAAGCAAATGAGTTTACTAGAAAAAAAAAAACAAAACAAAACATAAAACTGCTCAAACTATTTTTTACATAACTTTTTTTTGCTGCTTGAAAATGCCATTTAAGCAAAACCAAAATGTTTCTGGAATGTGCTAATTTTGATAAAATTCCGCATGGAAACTTTTTTAAACAGTTCCAGGTGGTAATGATAGCTGTGTTTGCTGTGCTTCTGACATTTCCCTCTGTAAATACTCTCTTCCACATGAAATTTCAGACTACATTTTGTTCCAAATTAAAATAAATTTTTTAAATAAAAGTGTTTCAGAGTGGAAATCTTTCTGGAAATTTCATTCATTCCAGGTGAGTTCTATGTATCACTTAAAGAACAAAGTAAATTTTATTTTTCTTTTTTATAAATCATGATGAGAAGATGAGCTTCCCAATTGTTACAAGTTTGGGTGGCAGCTCCTCCCATGAAAAATCCTTTGCGAAAGGTGTCATTTTCCTTATCGTTACCAACACTGTAAAGATGCCAAATCCTTTCTTATTTGTGTTTATTAGTTTTGTTCTTACTCTTTCTAAGCCAATCCATTCCAGCTCCACCTCTCATACAGTTTGCCATGGTGTGGACCAAGTTTGTTGGAACTGATGAGCCAGACCAGAGCCCCAGGTGAGAGGACATTGCTCAAAGAGGTTCCCAGAGAGCAACCATCTCTTTGACCTCTGAGCCTTGAATAGAAATGTGCATGTACTCAAGAGAGACCATGGAAAAAAACCCAACCAGGGTGTCACTGAAAACTGGGAAATAAACTCTCCAAACAATTTGCTATTAGAGAGACAAAATTACTTCTTTAGCACCACTGGATGCATGGAGAATTCTCATCAAAGCATGCATGCCCAGTAACCTAAGAGACCAGGATATATTCCTGAAATTAATACATGTTCAGCACATTTTCTGAATGCATGCATATATGCTAATGATTTCAGTAGGCTTATTTGGATATGGTTCCAGATCTTCTGATTAATCTTTTTCTCCTTGAGAGTATTTCAAATAGGAGGTCAGGTCATAATGTACTTCCCTTATTGTTCTTTGTTCTGACACACAATCCTTGTTCTCAAAACTGAGACATCTACCAGTACGTATTAGTCACTGATATAAGTAAACAAGGAAGCATTAACTGGCACAAGACTTATTAGTCACAATGTAGAGAGTTAACACAAGGCCACATTAATCTCTGGCATTTGCGCTAAGCACTCCAAGTACAAACCTAAGCATTAACCATGAATATAGGGATCATTCACTATGTGCTAAAGTTGAAAGAATTTTCCAACATCTTCCCCCACTGCTGCATAGACACCTTCTTAAAGAAATGCAAATTGTTCGGGGACAAGGGTATCCCAGATTATATGGGTACAGACTGTAAATTGTGCTGGGAGAGGGGATGCAGTTACAGACTGAGGCCCCAGAGAGCCTGGCTTAGCAGTGAGAGGGATGCCTCCACATGAGCAGAGACAGGGAAGGTAAAGCTTAAACAAAGATGTAGCTGCAGCTACAGAATCGCAGGACACAGGCCTATCTGCACCCAAGGGAGGATAAGCAATGCAGTCTGGCACTGACACTGTCTAATCTCTTCTTAAAAAGCTCCCAAGCAACAAAGTTTCACAACATTGCGTCTCCATCACAAGAAGTAATGACCTGACATTCACTGAATGATTGTATCCCCATTCCCTCTCCTTTCCAATCCTTCATGCGAGATGGGAAAATGCTGTTAGCCTTGCTTTGGAGGAGACAGTGAAAAAATAAATGTTTTGGCCAACATCGCACTGAAAGGCAGAGCAGAAAGCTGAAGCCATTGCCTGAGTGTCACGCTCTGTTCCTCCTGTTCTTCCACAGCTCTCTCTGCCTCTGAAACATGACTATTCTTATTACACTTTCTTCTTCTCTTCTTTTTGCAGTCCCTGCCATGGTTGCATGCATTTCACTGTTTTCCACTTGGCCATCCTCCCCAGGCTCCTGTGTGGGTGCCCAGTGCCTCAGCCCAAAGGGAGCAGCAGAGCAGGAGCTCAGCCCTGTGATCAGCTGGATTACACCAGCCACATACAACAGCTCCCGGATCAACTCTAATTTCTCTCCAACCTTCAGCCAACGAATTCAGAGAAAGATGAAGTATCAGGAGGGGGGTGGAAGAAAGGTGAGGCATTTTGTCATTAACAATATAGCCTCCCTTATCACTTACAACTGGAAGTGCAGATAGCAGTTATTAAAAGATGTACCATTAGTACAAAAGCTCATTACCGCACTGTAATCCTTGTAAGCATTTGTGACTGATACCAATGCAGCTGGCAGCATGTAGAGGGTTTTTTTCTTTTTTTCCCCTTTTTTATTTTTTTGCTACATGTATCTGGGATTGGGAAAGGAATCAGAGATTCCAGTATTGAAATGCGCTTAGAGAAAATCATGGTTGCAGCATCATTCTAAAGAGTGTTTATATGTTTATAGAGGGGCTGAAGAGTCATGTGAATATTTTTCCATCCTCCATAAAAAGGGACTAAATTCCCCTTTCTGGTAAGAGGTAACATCATCTAGAATGGGCCTGCTCATACTTTTTTGCTTATATCTGACACTTTCTCCAACCACATTTGTCTCACTCTAAGGTCCACAGTCTTTTCTCTTTCTAGCTGTTATTATGACACTTTCCTTTCACCCATTGCCCCATATTCTTTCTTCGTATTTGAAACAGAGTTTTCTGTCCTAAAAAAGAAGTCCCGATATAAACCAGAGCACTTTGCCAGACATTTGACAAACTTACACTGGAAACTGCTATTCTACGCTGTTGACCCTTGAACTTTGTCTGAGCCATGGTTTATTTCCAGCCACTCCACTAACCTCCATTTTAACTGTTGGCAAATTATTTCATTATTTCAGTGCCTCAGGAAAGCAAGGATAAGAACATTTCCTTGTTTTATGAAGTTCTCTAAGATATATACAAGAAAAAGCTATAAAGATCTAAGTAGTACTACTGGTAGTAATAATAACAATCATAATGGAGCTAAAATGATCCTGTGTTCCAAACTTTGATGCTTTTTTTTTTCCTTGAAAATATCATTACTGAAATAGAAGGGGAAATAATGACAGAAAGGAAGATGTAGTTCATTCTATTAATACCAAAAAAAATAGATCTTCATGAGATTGGCTGCTCAAAGTAATATTTTGTTCAGCACAAAACGGTATAGGTGGAAGTTAGTATTCAGACACATGGAATGAAGTATTACAAAATGAAGATCATATATGGAAGTGAAGCATCATATATGCAACTTTTATCTGCACTTAAGTCACTTAGAAAATAGAGATCTCTTGGTTTCAAGGGTTCTCCTTCACTGCAATTTAAAATCAATGGGTCAATTTAGTAAAATCGCCTTGATTCAACAAGGCAAATAAAAATGTTGGTCTTTTTCTCTTCTGAAGCCACAAATAGGACAGAGAAAAGAAGTCTATATGACTGATACCCAGCTACTTGCTGTGGCTTGTTCCTCCTGTCTTGAGGAAAAAAATGCATTTTCTTGGTTATGCATAAGTGAACTCCAAGGGAATATTTAATTCATGTCACCTTAATGGGTAGAAACACTCTTTGCAAGCTTGAATTTCAAACAAATAGTCGAGACCACAAAGCTGCCAACAGCTGACTGAAAGGCTGAAAGGCCACCATGGGTGAATTTTGGATGCAGATACAAATCTCATTAAATGTATTGATGTATTAAAGCTAATGTTTTGGCCAAAAAATATCCTTCAGGCTCAGCAAAAACAGGAAACAAGCTGTTCTTTGCAGTATAACAGCTGGATTGTGTCAAGGATCTGAAACTAAAGTACTTGACAGGCTGGGGACAAGTAAAATGGAGGCTTCCCGTAGGTAAAGAAAGTACCAGAAGTTGCATTCTATAATCCTTGAAAACAGAAATAAATAAGCTAAGGGGCTTAGAGAGTGAGCCAAGGGGCTGGGAGAGCGAGCCAAAGAAAAGACAGAGGGACAGGACCTTTGGCACAGAGAATGTCCCAGTGAGATGGACATATAGACTTGACAAAGGCAACTGACTTTATTTCCAGTCAAAAATGTTTTAGGATGGCCTGTTGGTAATGTTATGCAAATAGTCTTCTCGAAGATTTTACCTGCCCATGATCCCTGAGGTGTCAGCACAGCTCTGGACAGCCCAAAGGCTGCCTAGCCCCAGAGAAAGGGTAGGAGATGTGAGGTGCATGCTTGACTCTGATGTGGCTCTGCCTGGCAGTACTGAGAGATTCACCATAGGAGACAGACCCACCATGGGGAAAAGACTCCAGTGCTCCAGTGACACCAGCAGTGGTCACTGCTGAATTAAAATGAATGGCTTCAAAAGAGACATCACTGGCCAGGGATTCAAATACCCCTTGACAGAGAGCAAAGCCTAGGGGAAAGCCACTGTGTGCTCCTCATTTCCCAGCCTGGTAGATGTGCTTGCAGATCCCCAAGAGCTGTCACGTAGCATTCTACCTTCCCTACTCAGATAGCTCAACATCCCTGGCTGCCTTATCATCAGATCCTGCACCTCATGCTCCTAATAATTCCTACAAGAGCTCTTCTCTTTCCCTCCCCTCAGTTTTCCCCTCCTCCCCTCATTCCTCTGAGTGATTCATGTTGAAGTTAGAAGGATTAAACAATATGTTATCTCAAATGCTGGTAATAGCTTCAGGTTAAAACCATGCAGTCTGCAAGAGGCACCTTGTTGCTTAAGTTATGCAGAGACCAGAGGCTGCAGAGCAATAGAATCTTTTTTCAGACTTTTATCATGCCCACTCCTGTAATGTATTATAAATCATTACCTTCCCACTCAGCATCCTGGAGTCACCAATATTCAACAGCATGCCTTTCTTTTCCTAGAAATAAATTAATATATATTTTAAAAAAAAATGCTGACTGAATTTACTGCTTGGAAAAGTGAGGGTCTGAGAAATGGTGTGAATGGCTGCTGTGTGAATTCACACATACAGCTCTGCAGTCCCCTCACCACCCTGCCAGCTTCCTTCCTACCTCTTGATATTGGAGACTACATCTTTCACCCCGCTACTGCTCCATTCTTTATTATTCTGCTCTTTTTCATCCTTTCCCTTCAGCCCTGTCAAAGCAGTTGAATTCAAAGCCTAATTCAAAGCCAACTGAAGCCTAGTAAACCTAAAAGCAGTTTTTGCATTGACTCAAGGGGGCTTTTGATGAGGTCTTCAGTGGTTCAACCCAAGGAGTGACTGCATGGAAATCTCATCAGGTTTGATAGGACCAAGTGCAAGGTGATGAACCTGAGTTGGGGCATGCTCAGTGTCGGTCCAGGCTGGGCATGAACAGGGAGCAGCCCTGCCCAGAAGGGCTTGGGGGTGCTGTAGGTGGGAGGCTGGACAGGCCCCAGCCATGGCACTCACAGCCCAGAGAGCCAAACGTGTCCTGGGCTGCATCCAGAGCCCCGTGGGCAGCAGGGCAGGGAGGGGATTCTGCCCCTCTGCTCTGCTCTGGTGACACCCACCTGGAGCTCTGCATCCAGAGCTGGGGTCCCTGCACAGGAAGGACAGAGACCTGCTGGAGTGAGTCCAGAGGAAGCCACTAAGATGATCAAAGGGGTAGAACACCTCTCCCACATGGAAATTCTGAGAGAACTGGGATTGGGAAAAGAGAAGACTTACCAACACCTGCAGGGAGCCTACAGGAAAGATGGAGAGGGACTATATACAAGATCATGTAGTGACAGGATAAGGAGAAATGAGTTCACATCAAAAATAGCACAGGTTTAGATTAGATATTAGGAAGAAATTCTTTACTATGAGGGTGGTGAGGCACTAGCACAGGTCGACCAGGGAAGCTGTGGATACACCATCCCTGCAAGCGTTCAAGGCCAGGGAAGAGGAGCTCTGAGAAACTCAGTCTAGTGCAAGGTGTCCCTGTCAACAGCAGGGGAGGTGGGACTTGTTAATCTCTAAGGACCCTTCCAACCCAGGCCATTCTATGTTCCTATGATACCACCAACTATTTTCCCAGCAAACCCTATAACTGTTTGCTTATACTTGGAATTCCTTAACCCCTAGGAGCTACAACACCTTTTAGAGTGGTAATGAAGCCTGTTCCTCATTGCTGTTCCCAGTTGTCAGTTTTTCAGTTCTTGAGGAATCTACAACTCATGGAATCCGGGCAAAATCTCTTATGTTTTAATTATTAACTTGTGCAAAAGAGTAAAAGCTCTATGGATTTCTCTTGTTAAACAAGACCAAAAAGTGCATTGTTTTTATTTCAGCTTCATCATTTGAAGATTACTTCCTGGTGATGTTTACTTGTGTTTTTTAATTTTTGTCTCTTATGAATCCAATTAGTTTGAGGAATTTTGAGTTGTTTAAAATGTTAGGTCAAATTTTTTTCCCCCCAAAACATCTTATGGAAAGACAAATTATGGTAATACAGAGAGGGAATTATTCTTAGAGTTTGCATTCCCAGATAAATTTTAAAACTCTTGGAAATTTCATGAGGTGGTGCTGTCATTAAACTGTCAGCATTGAGTCTGGGTAAGGACAGTTGAGCAAGTTTGAATATAGACTGCTTAATAAACCCAAGCTGGGAGATATTTTAAGCACATACAAAAAAATCTTCCATATTTTAAAATATTGACTAAAATTTGGTGGCACACAGTCTTAGTCCATGACCAGCTTTCCTGCCTGCTATGGTCAGAGACATACGAATTAACTGTGCACACATTGAATGTGCTACACTAAATATTAGTGAAAGAGCAAGGACCTGGAGGCTTTCAGTCTCAGAGAGATTCAGCTATTGTGTGGGCCACCACACAAGCCTTTTGGCTGCAGTGCCAGCTTAGAAGCCCCTCTGAGCTACTCCTGTTTATTCTGGGCAAATTCAGCGTACAAGGACAGTTTAATGAGCCCCACACAGTGGAAGAAATCACATTTCTTAACCACTTGCTGCTGAAAATCTCTTTCCTCATGTATCTCAGACAGATCTCTGTAAAAGGCAAAAACCTAGCTCTGCCTTAAGCTGCTCCAGGATTCCTTTACACAATAGAACTTCCCAGTCACCTTGTTATATCCCAAGGTCCTGTTACATTACCAGGTTTTATTTCTGTGTTACAACAGAGAGGACAAGAAAGGCAGGAGGAGGCACATGGCTTTAAATGAAAAATTAATTTCAGTGTAGTCCAGAACCTGGTAAACTGTGGCATAATTTGAGGGCTATCACAATTTTTCCTTTTAATTTTGGGTGATGGTCTTGGGCCCACATAATGCTGTTTAATTTTTTAAGTTTATCTTCTTAAGATTATTAACTATCCTATTTCTCCCCCCAAAAAAACCTAACAAAGAGACAGAGAGAAGTCTCTGGAACATTGTCCAGATCTGGATTGGAGTCTCAAGTCCCAGCGCTATCTCTGAAGAATACTAAGGAAAATCCCACTCCTAATATGGGCACACCCTCAAAGCAGATGGATTTGACCTGCTGCTTCACAGTGTCTGCATCCCCCTCTCTGAAGGAGACTGCCCAGCTCCTGCCTCTGCTGCCTGGTGCTCAGGGACCCTGACAACACTGGGGGTAGGATGATTTGGTGTTTCTGCAACACTGTTCCGCAATTCCCCTGCTGTTCTGCCTTCCCCCAATGTTTTCTACAGTGTTTTGTTGGGGTTTGTTTAAAGTGTTATTGCATGCAATGCTGAGAATGGATTATTCCTTGTTATGAATTTATACAGCGCCCTAAGGGTCCCCTGATTTGTACTGTAGAGTTTCTCATGAATAGATCTCAGCTGGGACCTGAGAGCTATGAAGTGAGGCTGAGCAGTTCACTCTCTTCTAGATGAACTGTGAGCAGGGGACTCAGTGATATACAGAGAGAAAGGCTTACTGCTGAGGGGAAGACTTGAAGGAGCCTCTTCTTAAGAGACCAGCCAAGAAAGTGCTCAAAAATAAAATGTGCATTTCTAGCCTTTTCCTTTGAGCAAATAACACTCCCCCCAAAACAAACCCCCACTATAATTCTCTGCAAAGCAGCCTGTAAAGTTAAGAAAGCAGAGACCTCCTGCAGCAAACTCAAATGGCAGCCAGCCATTCCCTTTCCATATACACACGCTCACCAGCATACAGCCAAGGATTATGGCTGAGTGGGTGCTTTCAGAGATCAGAGGGAGCCTGTGGATGGGAAGATGATAAACCAGTTGATGGCAGAGACTTGGACCTGTTTTCTCCACATGTGAAAATCCAAAAAGGAACAAGCCCACTGACTGCAAGCTAGCAAGCCCCAAAAAGAAAAGTTCATCTGTATGGACTCTTCCATACAAAGTTTAGGTACTGGAGTTTCTGAATGAAAACTACTGGAAGTTTATTCCCCAGACATGTCCTGAGTGCATGAAACCAGTGTAGCACGGGAAGTCAGGGAAGTGAATTCTCCCTGAGACTGCTCTGTGTGTAACACTATGTCCTTATTTACTCTCTGCTCCACTGTCTAACAGGTCTCTAAACTCTTGAGGACATGGGCTGTCTCCACCTCACAGCTGAGCTCTGTTGTCTTCTTTGGATATTGATTTTTCTGTAGGCATAACTTGCTAACATCTCACAGAGAAATGGAGAAGCAGAAGGTCAAAACTGGTGTATAATTCCCAGAAAAATGGCTCGTCAGTGAGACTAAAGTCATGCTTTCTCCAGCAGCTGCTAAGTAGCATAGGAGAGGCAGTAGCACCCCTCAGTAAAGTCATCCTAGTGATGTATTTTGACACTTTAGAAAATTTGGCACTTAGAGTGGCACCTTGTAATAGCCACCCCCTAGTGCAGAAAGCTTTTCTAATAAAAGGACCAGGCTAAAAAGGACAAAAAAAACCCAAAAAACACAAAACCAAAAAAAAAAAAAAAAACAAACCAGAATGGAATTTAGGTTTTGTGGGAGTTAGTTTTTAAATTTTTGTTTGTTTATGTAATCTAATTATGTAGAGGTTTCTACCAGCACTTGGAGTGAGATCATATGTCATCATACTGGTAGTCAGCATGGCTGGTGCAGACCAGCTTCCCTCCTTCTCCAGGAAGAAAGTTCAAGTCTGAGTTCAGGTCTGATAACCCAGATACTACCAGCCTTTTCATATACTAATCCCACTACATGGACCCTCTAAATTCTCTATAAATCCTCTCATTGTCCCCTCGAAATTATGGCAGAAGGGTAATACAGGGTTTGTTTCTGAAATGGCTTTTGATGAATGCTGGGAAGCTCAGCCAAGAAAAAAACCCAAATCTTGGGTTCACATTAGAGTGAAAGTGTCAGACCCTTGTGTTGAATGTATTCTGGCACAAATATTATCCTCACTAATGATGCTTCCATGAAAACATAAAGATCAAGGAAAGGAAAAGGAATAACAACATCTTTCATTGTGTTTCTGTGTGTCTGATAAAGTCATTAGGGAAAACAAGAAAATGGCTTTTTGATGCTGATGCTGCATAAACATGTTTTCTGAAGGAAAATGTTTTCACATTATCCTAAGAGGTGAAAAAGAAGAGAGATTAAACTGCCAAGCCTCTTAGACTGAGGGGTGATTTCCCTTAGCACCATTGACAGAGGGAAGAAGTGCTTGGATAAATGACAGCAGGGGTTGGTAAAGGGTGCCATGGTTCTCTCTGCCTGGAGGATGTCCAGAACAGGAGAGGGGTGGTGTTTGAAGGCCAGAGGAAAGCAGAGTCTGTGAAGGGAGCAGCAGAGAAACCAGACAGCTGAGCTGGATTGATTAGCTGGACATGATTGAACAAGAACATCATTGTGAGGCCGGCACATCAGAGAACTTGCTACACTTCCTGAGACTCTCACCAAGATACCTATAGTCCTTTGCTGGGAGAGGATGGGTTCTAACTCAGACTTTCTGTTTTATACATGGACTCCAGGCAGGCATAGATGGGGGCCAAGATCTGCAGTTCCCCTGCTAGTGAACATCAAGAATGTTTTCTCCTCTCAAACCAAGCTCTTAGAAGACACACTGGCTGAACAGAAAATATAGGCAGGACTAAATGCCCTGCAGTCCGTCCTTTCTGTGCATGCCCTGAGTTCAGACCTTTTCACTGGGTTTATATGTTTTGAGTTACTGAGACAAACTGGTAGTGGAAAGGCCAACTATCCCAGTGATCATTGTGCTGAAGGACACTACTGAGACAGCAGTTCTACTGTTTAAGGTTATATAGACTTCTTCTTGCTTCATACATCTGATCTTTTGTTGTTCTGTGACAGAGACCAATATTATGGCTTCTGGAATGTGAAATAACTTTACTGAATTTTTGTTTTGTTCTGTTTTCCTGTGCAGTGACTATTGTTTGAGGAATGTACAACAAACAGGACATCTTGGAGCAACTCCATGTGATGGAGTCATCCCCAAGTTCTGACTCCAAAGCTTGCATGGTTAATGTATTTTGGACATAATGGCTGATTCCCATCATATTATATCTCTTACAGGCATAAATTAGATGATACCACATCATGAAACATATTACCATTTCTTCTTCTTATGTCTACCTCACTTAGACATGCCCTGGAGAATCTTTGGAATCACTAGGAATGATGAAATGAGGAGACCTCACACTGAAAAGGCTAACAGATTTAAAAGATTTGTTATTTTTTAAAATTTACTACCAAATCTAGACTTCCAATAGCAGTGAAAATTCATGCAAACAAACAAATAAAAAATGGATAAAAACTAGTCTTATTTCAGCAAGTTGGCCTAATTCTGCTTCACGGAGTAACCCCAAGGACAAGGAAAAAGCCCTGGGTATCAAAGTATTGGCAGGCCAATTAAACTCAACCAGACACTTTTTGTTTGCCTGCAAGAATGAGATGTGGATGGGGTGAGCTTGAAGGAACTCTTTTAGGGGATCCTAAAAGAGTTGATCTCATTAACTTTTCCACGGGGGACAGAAGTTTTTCTGTGTTATGTTATCTGATACCCACAGTCCAGGACAGAAGTAACCTCTTTTGCACCTGCAGCTAGCAGGCCCTTTAGATCTTTAAAAGCACAAATTAGCTCTGTCACATTATGGGGGTTCTAGGAACAACTTTTTTTTTAAAGGCATTTTACTCTTCACTATTTTCTTCTTCTTTTTTTTTTTTTTTCCTTTTTCCCCCAGCAAATCAAGCCTTAGCTTCATTTCTTTTCTTCCTTTTTCTTCCTTTCTTTTTTTGTCTTTTTTCTTCATCTTTAACCCCTTTCCTTTGCCTCTCTTTTTTTTTTTTTTTTTCTTCAACCTCATTTTGGAGGTCTGACAGCTCAGATCTGTAATGGGTCTTCCTGCTGGACAGCTTTATAATTGGGACTGCAGAGTTCTGAAAGCATGCCAGATGTGTCGTCATCAAACAGCAAAGTCCTCATTAGAGCCCCTGTTGTAAGTGCATGTGTATGTTTTCAGAAGAACTTTTCCATTAATGGCTAGTAGGTGTCCAGGAGCAAAGATCATTGTCTCTTTTGTAGCTGGCCTTTATATAAAGGATTATACCTAGTGAAGTGAAATATTTTCTTTTGTCCCACTGTGTTTTCCATTGTAATGGGAACTTGTCTGTATCATTTGGTTGCTGAAGTGGTGCTTGATATGACAAGAAACCACTCTCCAGATGCTAATTGCCCCTGGGCTGTATTATTTATGCAGGAGAAACAAAAATGGGATGTTCCACTATTTTTTTTCCTCCTAAGTGTTTCTTCAATTCTTCAATGTGATGGCTTTCCCTTTATACTGCACATGCCTGAGCTGTAACATTTATCTAAAAAATACGAATTTTCTTTTATTTTGGAAAAGAGAGGTAGGAGTATATAATGGTGCCTTATTTGATGTTTCAGTCCAGAGTCTGTATCAAACTAATTTCATTTTTGCAAATTTAGAATCTCCATATCTTAGCATGTTAGTGGGAAGATTACTACAAGTATATTAGACTGTCCTTTGGAGCTGTTTTGAGAATAAAATATATATGAGGTAAAGTTCTTTAAATTAAAAATATTTTTAGGTACAAAGTAATTAAATCTTTCTATAGAAGAACTATAGTAGATAAGTGTCTAGACAGAACTCAAATGAACTGATTAGCTATTTTTTGGTGGGGTTCCTTTTTTTCTTTTAATATAATACAGAGATTTTAAAATGCACGTGGCAGAATGTCCTCTACCAACCTTTCTTTCTTTCTTGCAGAAAATGCTTGTCGAAACTGCATGCTTGTGTGAAAATCTATCAATTCTAATAAAATTTCATTATGAAGAAATCTGAGAAGATTGTTCTGATGAGCTTGTAATGGAACAGAATGTTCAGATGTTTCCATTTCAGTACAGCCTTTTCTGTATATCATTTTAAAACTGTTCATAGTGTATAAAATCAAACATGAGCATTACAATGAATCATTTCACTTTCTTTGAAAAAGCAGGTTTCAAATAAAAATCATTATTATTTTATTTCAGGTTCACATTCCCAAGTAAATTTCACATTTCTCCTATTACTATTATCCAGCTAAAAAGGGTGAAAATTATGGGAATAATGTAATTTTCTGTGAAACAGAAAATACATTTACAGCCAGGTTCTACTTTTAAAAGTAAATTGGTCAAACCATGAGTGAGCAATTTTGTAGATACATGAAGTGGGGTTTATGTCATCTACTGTTAGACATGAATAGTTCTAAGAAAGTATCTAGACTATCTCTGGGATCCATGGAGAAAAATAGATGTCACCACAGGATTTATCTCATGTTACTCAGAATGGCATGAAATTCTCATGGCAGATATATAGTTATAGTCATATATTCTGGTTCTTCAGCAAATAAATGCAAAGAAAATATTATAGAGAAAATTACTTTGTTTTAATAAGAACACAGGACAGGAAGAGTTCTGTGTATGTTATTTTGGTCTTTTTCTTGTTATGATTTGTCTCATAACTCAAGAATGTTTAAGCTTTTTGCATTCCTTAGCACCTAGTTCTGCTGTTCTGGACCATACCCCACGCCCTGGTTGGTGCCATAGAACAGAAGTCTGACTGCTGTTCTCCTGTCACTAAAAGCGTGCAATGCCAGGTGACAACTGTGTGAATTCTCAGGTCAGTTTCAGAAACAGCTAGATTTAGTTTTATCTTTTAGTACATGTTAAACAAAACTGAAAATGTCAGTGCTATCCTCAGCCAACAGAGCAGAGAGAGCAGCACAGTGTCTCCTGTACAACAGGACATGTGTCACTCACTTCTCCCACATGATCCTGATCCCAGTTGTAATAAAACAAACCAGCTCTGTAAGGATTTTGGATTCCCACAATAGCAAGTAGGACCAGAAACTAGTCTATGTCTGTTAATAAAAGTATATGTGTAATTCACAACAGTGAAAGATATGGTTCATTGCTCTTTTTGTCTTTGTCCTTACTCTCTTTTCTACTCTATTCTGTCCTTTCTGTCTCTCCTTTCTTTTCTTCAAACCAGTTGTGATTTACTGCATTATAATTATATGTTGTCTTCTGACTACTAATAATTCCAATATCCTATCCATCCATACAACAGTAATTATTAGCTATAAAATGTTGCTCAAAACAAGGACAAACAGACCCTCTCTTATTTTTTTCTTTTTTTTTTAAGCTAGTTTCTGAAGGCATTCTTGGTAATGATGCCTTTGCCTCATCCCCCAAGGAAACTAACAAAAAAAGAAAAGGAAAAAACAAATGCCTACACAAAGGAAGAATGAGAATACAAAGAAGAAATCCAATACTGTATATTAACTCACAAAGAGAAACAGTGAGTACAGTGCTGGGCTTATCATTGACTGGAATGAAAAAAGATTACCCAACAAATCTATCCCTTCTGTTGATGCAGAGCTTTTTGTTGACTTGCACCAGAAATTAATCTGGACCAACAAAATTACTTGTATAAAAGAAGCACTAGAAAAAAAACCAGCAAACCACTTCAGACTAGGATTATTTATTTAATTAATGCATACATAAATGCAAGGATTAAAGAACTTGCATTATATTTATTCTTGACAAATGTTGTAAGGAGTAGCACTTTTTGTCTTTCCATTCTGTTTAGAAATTCAGATTTTAATTACGGGACAGGTATCGAAAAAGCACCACCAATTCCAGTCTTTTAGAAAAGCAGGTCCTTTTAATAATTATAAAACACAGCAAATTTGGCCCACAGTGCCATGATGGATTGATCCACAGGTCTTTTGTTAATAAGATCAAAATATGAGAGATTTCCTAAAATGAATTGCTGAGACATGAATCTCAGCTCAGTTGAAAACAGTGGCAAATGTCCCAGTCATTCCAAAGATTTTGACCCAAGCACCTTAGAAGCTTACTCCACCAGGACCCTGTGACAATATTTTGAAATATTCTAATCCATCAAACCAAGTGGCCTCTCTAATACTGACAATTGGTGGATGTCCAGGTAGGATAAACATACAGTGGCATTTTGTCAGGGTACTCTTTCAGCCTCCAATGCTAACTGCAATTTGCTGTGCAGAGATTTCTAAGATAAAGAATGGCCTTTTTATGTTAGCCTTGATGGCTTTTTCTTTCATGAAGGGCTTTTTATGAACCTATATAGATATTTAATCTTCAAATGTTCCTGCAGCAGGGAGTTCAACAACTCATCAGGCTTTTAGTCTTTACAATCAGAACACTCTTGATTTGTTAGATTTGTGTTTGCTTTTTAATGATTGAATTTGATGTCCTCTATTTTCTGTATTGAAAAAAAGGTCATCAGCTGTAATCTGTAGAGCATAAAGTCTGAAAATCTTCTTATTGACCTCCATGTCCTTTGTATTGGGCTCATAATAATTTCTGCTAGAGTATCTCAGAAGAGGTCCAGCACTAAAACACAACAGAAAGCTCAATACTTTTCATTCATTGTTTCTAATACTGACTCTTCAATTAGAGACTATGAGATGGTGGAGCCCAGAACCACAACAGGAAGGGAAAAAAAAAGCCTAGCAGCAGGATCACAAGCCTGGATTTCAGGTCAGCAAACTTTGATCTCTTTGGGGATCTGCTTGAAGGAATCCCATGGAATACAGCCCTGAAGTGAAAATAGGTCCAGGATTAAGGTCCAAACACTAAAATAGTATATCTCAACTAACAGAAAACCAAGAAAAGACATCAAAAAGCCAGTTTGGGTGGACACCAACTTGGCAAAACTCAAGATATGGAAATGCAGAAAAAATTGATGCACAATCTGGTGACCTGGGAGGAATGCAGAGACTGAGTTCATACTGATCATGGTAGGAAAGGCCACTCAGTGGAGTTGACTCTGGCAGAAATACAAAGGTCAAAAAGAATTTAGTAAAAAAAAGGAGAATTTATAGAAAGCTTAAGTCTGCTTCTGAATGGGGTAGGGGGTTTGCAATATGATGAAGGCTGAGGTACTCAACACTTTATTTGGTTTGGTTTTTAGTAGAGAGATTTAATATCAGGAATTCCAAGGCTCTTGAGGCAACCCCAGGAGCAGTGGAAAAGTCTGAGCATGGACAATTTACTCTTGGTGGAGGAAGATCTTAAAGCACATTTTAACACACTGAAAATACACAAGAACTTGGGACCTGATGGGATGCCCTGCAAATGTTGAGGTCCTGGTCAATGCCATTATGAGGCCACTTTTAAATAATCTTTGAAGTGTCATGGCATTTGGAGGAGGTTCATGGGGAAGCAAACATCACCCTTGCAGAAAGGCAGACAGGGGGATTTGAGGGACTGCTGTAGGATGCTCAATGTTATGTCAGTCCCTGGGGAGATGATGGAGAAAATACTCAGGGAACCAAGCACACAAGGGACAAGGAGGTGATTTAGAGTAGTCAGTACAGACCTGCAAAACAGGAAATCACGTCTGACAAACCTGATAACCATTAACATGAAAAGAATAGTTTGGTGAACAAGAGAAGAGCTGCAAATCCTTGTTTTTCTAGATTATGTCTAAACTTATGACAAAACTCTTCCACTAACAAACTGATTAAATGTGGGCCAGTTAAATAGACAGTGAGTAGCCTGAAATCTGCTTAACTTCTGTTCTTAAAGAGTTGGTGATCAACAAAATCACTTACTAGTGGTATATCCCAAGGGTCTAGAAAGAGGGTCAATACTATTTAAAATTTGCATTAATAAACTGAATGATGGGAAAACGAACCCTTAGCATGATTGCTTAATAAACAATGGGCACAAATGGATATACAGGAAATTCCATTTAAACATAAAGAAAATATCTTAACTGTGAGTGTGATCAAACATTGCAATAAATCGTTTAAAGAAGTTACATAGTCTCTATCCATGGACATACTCAAAATCCCTCTGGATCTAACCTGACCCTGATTTGATCAGGGAGCTGGACTGGGCAATCTCTAGAGATCCCTGTCAGACTCAGCTATTTTGTGATTGAGTTAAATTTCCAAGTGAGCAGGGGTTTGTGTTACCATTTTTTTCCTATCTCTGACATAGGTTAAGGGGCTGACCAGGGGATAAACAGACCACATAATATGCTCTGGAGTGTTATTAATCCCCAGTTCATAAATGTTAATGACTTTCCTGCTCATGGCTAATCCAGACAGAGAAAAGTGGTTTTGAGATTAGAAGATAAATCCTTACCTTCATGGCAGGCCCAAAGGACTCTGAAACATTTGGGAAAATGACATGTTAGCATCAACACCAATTCTGCATCAGAATGCACTAGCACAGATTTATGTTCCTGAGAGGCATCCCATTTATCACGTGTGTGCTGTAAGATCCCATTTTGCATAGGTTTTTCCACAAATGTTCAAGCCATGTTAAGGCTGAGAATATAAAGAGCAAAAATATCAAGAGAGATTCTGTAAGGTGAAATGACAGATACCTCCTGTACCTGTTCTCTCACCACTCATTTCACTCCCTTTCACTTGTTATTTTGTCAGTGTGGGCCATGTTCTTGCAGTCCCTCAGACAGCCCTTCACATAGACAGTTTGAAAGAAACCCAGGTTTTATAGTCTTCCCTGAGCAATCTGAGAAACACAACTTCAGGAAAACAGATGTGTTTCTACTCTTATCTGAACAGTTGAGAGAAGGGGAGAGATATCAGGCTGATGCATATTTGATCTGAAATTATTTATATGCATGTGCATATATTTTTGTATTTATATCTAAAAATACATGCAGATACATGTTGATATACACATGTATACACATTGGGAAAGAAGAGATTTACTAGGTAAATATTTCAAAGTGCTATAATAAATGTCTGTTCAGACTACTGTTATGTGGGTTTGTGTGTTTTTGATCATGAGGGATAGGGTTTTTCAATACTTTTATATTTTGCCACCTCCTGTCTCTATCAAAGAAATGAAAGTTAGGTTGGGACAAAGGAAAAAATATAAGCAATTACCACAGCAAAGTAAAGTCACCCTAAACTTCTTAACTGCTCAGGCCCAAGGACTGGTATCACAGGATATTGCCACGCTGCTATTGAAGAGAAAGATATTGTGATGACAATAGTTAAGGATCAAACTCTTGTGAAAATGGTCGTGTCTTCAACATATTTATCAATACAATCCATCAGGAGATGTTCAGAGTTCTTTCTGATTTTTGCCTATAAATATTTCCTTTGTAAAATATTTATACATGACCCTCACGGGAATCAGCATTGGTGATGAGTAAGAGTCATGAAGAGATCACAGAACAATAGAATTAAGTTGGAAGGGATCTTAGACGTCATTGAGTTCCAAACCCTTGCCATGGACAGGGACACCTTCTACTAGACCACACTGCTCAGAGTTCCATCCAACGTGGGCTTGAACATTTCCATTACTGGGGTATCCACAGGCTCTCAGGAATCTGGAGGTGTTCCCTATTTAACCAAGCTGACTTAGCATATATAAGGAACAGAAACAGAGGTTGCTTTCTGCAAAATGCTATGAGTAGGTCAGCTTTAGGTTTCCAGATAGCCTTACCAATGGGTGCATCCAAAAACCCAAGCACGCACTTCCCATGAATAGACATTAATCCCCTAAGTCTTTTGTCTTTGTTGTTCTAAGTAGGAAAAAATTGCCAAATATAAGATAACAGGTTGGTCAAAAATATAAATTTAAAAGAAGTGTTTCTCACCATAGATATCCATTCACTTTTTCAATTTTAGAATGTGTTTTGCACTACACAACCCTCACAGTCAAAACCACTACTCTTTTGCATGTTACAATAATCAATTAACAATTGAAAAGCTTGAAAAATTAATATCTGGAGTGGCTCTACACTGGAGACATTCCCTGTGCTTGTAGTAAACTGAAGTTCATCTGAACCTGGTACAGTCAGCACTAACAATATGTTAACAAAATATCCCAGTTATGAGTATTTTGGTTTGTATTCTTGCAGAGCTCAGAACAATAAAAACAAAATGAACAAAAAAATAATTTTTCAAGTATAGTAGGAATAAAAAAGATTTGAAGAGTGGAATATTTCCAATACTAAGTAGTAATAAAAATTACAATAAGGATGGAAAAAAGGATATATTTTATATGAAAAGTTAGCTTTCATATTTGAAAGAAGCAATATGAAGTGCTTGTAGCAGCTGAGGTCAATTAAGCACTTTTCAGTCCAGCAGCAACTAATAAAGATAGAGAAATATTATTTCTAGACATGGACATTTACAGACCATAACACTGAAATTCTCATATCAGGAATGTGAGTGTGTTCCTCAAGTGCCCATCTTCCTGTTAATGTGAATTTGTAGTTTTTTAGGGGAAAAAACAAAATAACAGAAAAACACCACTGGATTTGAAAGATAGCACTATTGTTCCTTTATATATATAAAAAAAATTAGGTATCAGTTCTGGACAAGACAATGGAGAATTTTACCAGACACTCAGAAAGTAGAAAATTGAATAGTATATAATTGGTAGAAAATTGGCAGATTATGATCAATAATTATGAATAAAACCAGAAATAGCAACAATGCTAATAATAACAACAATAACAACAATAATGATAATAATAATAACAACAATAATAATGCTTTATTGAAAATAAGTTCCATAAAGCAAACCTGGTTTAATATTTGGAGGCACTTACAGTTTGCTTGATAATTCTGCCACTATGTTATGCATTAAAGTATTCCTTATTTCAGAACACCATTTTGATTAAAAATATGTACTCCAGAGTATCAACAACACACACACACACACACACACACACACACACTTCTTTGTGCTATCCTGCCAGCTGATTAACTGACAGCTGTGAAAAAAAAATTGTTATCAATAAAAAGTCACCGGTGAATATGAGAAGGTTAGAAAATGGTTTTGTGCTCATTAACATTTTAGACAGGGAACCAGAAGGAAATATAAAGTCATTACTGGTGAAATGTGCAGATGACACAATATTTGTCCCTCCTTTATCTGATTGAGGGATAAATATTAACAATATCCATGCAGCCATGCAAGGGCATGTGGGTTGCTTGGTAAGCCAGTCTCTGCCACCCATGATATTTAGTTTTGCTGTGTTTGGTCCTTAAAACGCAATCATATATTTGGGAACAACAGATGCACCCCGGACACAGGATGCTGGAAACTGAAAACTTTGAAAAGGTTAAGTGTAAAGGATGATTTTAAGAGAGGCACTGATGGAAGAGAAGCTTCTGTGATGCTAGGCTGCATAAAAAGGGAAGAAGTAGGAAAGAGTGGAGAAAATTTTCCATTTCAGCATTCAGCATTCACAGGACTGAGACTAGAATACAATTGTGGCATCTGCATGAATAAAAATAAAGAGTTTATTAAAAAAAATGAGGTGGGTGCAGAAAAGAGCCATGGAAGTGATTTCAGGTCCAGAGAAACTGCTTCACAGAGAGAGACTTAAAGAGCTCAATCTGTTCAGCCTAATAAAATGAAGACTGAGAGGTGACTGCAGCACAGCGTATCAGTACCTTCACAGGGGAAGAACGCTGGGTATTAATGGGCTCTTTAATCTAGTGGGGAAAGGCACATCAAGAACTAATGGCTGGGAGCTGAAGCCAGACAAATTCAAATTAGAAATTAGGCACAATGGAGGAGATGATTAACCAGAGTCACAAACTACTGAGGGAAACAGTGTTTTCTCCATTGCTTGATATCTTCAAAATCAGAAGAGACGGTTTTGATTTGTTTTTTTGCTTCTTTTTTTCGGGATCTGTTTTGACTGAAGTTTTATTTCTTAATAAAAAGACATAGCTCAGCCCAGTTTGTGTAGTTTGACAGGGTACAGGTGGCTGGGAGAGGTCTCTTGATGTGCAATGAGATGACAAAAAGCTAAGTGAGTGTAGTTAGCACAAGGATGAGTCTGAGCTAACTAATCTGGCCCATATATTAGAGCTCCAGTCTCAAGAGCCTTTTATGCATTCCAGTTGGCACAAGGAAATGCAGCTTGTCTTTTTTTATGTGAAACACCCTACAGAAATATCCTTTCTTGTAAATAAGGATATGTTTTATATCCCTAAAGAGGTGCAATATTAATATAACTTTGTCCAGTTATATACATACAACATCAGAACTTTTTTTTCAGGGTTGCCAGTTCACAAAGCTCAATCTTCCAATTTTATAGATCAATATTCTATTTTATTATATATATATATAATATAATATATATATATATTATATGAATACCATTAAGTAATTGAGTTCTAGATCTCCTTTCTGAGTTTTTTTATTTGCTTTGAATGTTTTGTGGGGTTTTTTTTTGTTTCTTTGGTTTTTAATGAAATGCAGAGAAAAAATGGGAGACACAATACAAAGGAACTAGAAAATTAAACTTGAATAGATTTACAGAATGTGAACTGTGTTGCTAGAGTTTTGAATTTGTTAGCCCCAGTGTCTTGAATAAAGGGACTGCTGCCATTTTCTCAACCAGTTATTCCAGGAAACCTATGTACCATGCATAAGTGTGGCATGAGTTGTAATACGCTGCTAGACACTTGCTACTTTTCTCATTACAAGCAGACAAACAGATACCAGCGATGGTGATTATACAGAATATGTCTCCTTCTATTATTTCCAGATGGCTCTGCTTTGTTGTGATTTTAATGCTATTGCAAAATGTATTTATTAAGAGTATGTGCTCTTTCTTCTTTTTTTCCTTCTTTTTCTTTTTTCTTTTTTTTTCTTTTTTCTTTTTCTATTTCTTTTTCTTTTTCTTTTCTCTTTCTCTTTTTTTCTTTTTCTTTTTCTTTTTCTTCTTTTTCTTTTTCTTGTTCTTTTTCTTTTTCTTTTTCTTTTTCTTTTTTTTTTTCTTTTTCTTTTTCTTTTTTTTCTTTTTCTTTTTTTTTCTTTTTCTTCTTCTTCTTTTTACTTTTTCTTTTTACTTTTTCCTTTTTTTTTTCCTTTTTTTGGTTCGCTGATACACCAGAGTGCTGCAGAGTGCTGGGGAAGAATAACACCATGCACTCCATGCCTCAGTACACTCTGGGGAAGCAGCTCTGTGGAGAAGGAGCTGGGGGTCCTGGTGAACAAGAACCTGTCCCTGAGCCAGCAGTGTTCCCTGCTGGAAGGCCAGTGGTGACCTGGGTTACATTAGGAGATGCATTGCCAGCAGGTTAGGGAGGTGATGCTGACTCTGAAGAGCCCTGTGTCACCTGGAGCACTGTGTCCAGTGCTCAGCTCCTCAGGACAGGGGAGACGTGGAGCTCCTGGAGCAATTCCAGTGGAGAGCTTGCAAGGATGATCAGGGACAGGAGCATCTCTGCTACGAGGAAAGGCTGAGGGAGCTGGGGCTGTTCAGCCTCAAGAAGAGATGATTGAGAGGGAACCTCATCACTGTCAGGGTCTGCAGGGAGGTGACGGAGGATGGAGCAGGCTCTGCTCAGTGGTGCCCAGCAATGGCACCAGAGGAACGGGCAGGAACTGATGCCCAGGAAATTCCACTTGACCATGAGGAGGAACTTCTTCCCTGTGCAGTGACAGAGCAGTGGGACAGATTGTCCAGAGAGGCTGTGGAGTCTCGTGCTCTGGAAATACCCCAGAACAGTCTGGATGCAAACCTGTGCCATGTGCTCTGGGATGACCCACTGTGATCCCTCCACCCTACCCCATTCTGTGATTAAGCATGAGTCTCTTCTTTTTCTGGATTTGATATTTTCAGAGTAGTTACTTTACTGCCTCTTTCAGCAGATCTGATTTTTTTTTCTTCTAAAGCACAATATAAAGAAGTAAAAATTAAAAATACTGCTTCAACTTTACATTTATTTCTTTAAAGAAGGGTTACATTTCTGTTCAAAAATTGCTTAAAAATTCATTCAGTGTGTATGAGATTTAGTCCAGCTGTTTAATTATTTTTTTTATAAGTGTTCAGTGTTTATGGTAGCCATTTCAATGAAAGGTAGTATTTATTACATTTCAAATTTGTGGACAAGAAAAGTGTTATTAAGTGTGGCCTCTTCTTTGCCTTCTCACCACATTAGAGAGGATTCTGATTTCAGAATGGCCTTTTAAGATAAATAATCCATTTTCCCCATTTTTTTTTTCCAGAATTCACGGTAAATCATTGGAAACAATTCATGTCAAGGTTACAAAGAAACAGTAAACATCAGATCATGACAGGAATATGATTATGGCTGGAGTCCCCAGTTAGGTTTCAGTCTCCTCTGAGTTATATCCAGACCAAACACACACAATGTAATGGTGACACCAAAGGCTTTACAGCTGAGGTAGAATTGGCCAGCAACTTCTACAGGAATAAATCATTGATTTAAGACTGCATGGATCTGGATTTCAATAATAATTTAAAATTAGCCACTTTACTTTTATGGAAAACCTTTGTGGAGAATATATTTTCAAAAGAATGGAGCTTAGACTGAAGAGATGAAAAGCATGTAAAAGGTGATAGATGTTACAAACTATTTTTTTATTTGGTTTTGTGCAAATGTCTCATGATTTTCTGTAACACTAGAAAACACTTGCATCAGTTCTCATTGTTTCTAGCCTCTTTCATTTTGTAAGTCCTCAAGGAGCCACCTTTCCAAGGATTTGGGCAAACTCAATATATTCCTGAAAAATGAACTGGTTCAAGCCTGAGAATTTCTGCCTGAGATCACAAGTCCTGCACCAACCTGATGTAAAACCTTTTGAATTAACCTGAAGAGAAAGTGATGAAACCTCACACAATTCAGTAAAAATTTGTCTAGAATTCTCCTTTTTACATGTTTTCCAATCAAATAAGAGAAAGTTTTAATATTAGTATATTATTTTTCTAATTTTATTTTATTTATTATTGAATTCAATTTCATTTCATTTCATTTGATACATGGTTGACTGTATAGAACACAAGAGCATCAAAGAAAAGTCTTCACAGGGGGATGTGGATTTTCTTCTACTAACCTTAAGTTTTATTTTGAAAATATTAGAAAATATTAATGAAATTATAACTAACAGATCCACTGGAAGTGCAACTTTAGCAATCCAGGCTGGACAGTGGGAAAAATATCTGCTATTAGGGATTGTGCAGCCCTGGAGATAATCACACAAGAAATTGAAGGAGTTTCTATCCCTGGATGCTTTCAAGACTAGGCAGGTAAAAATGTGCCTGGCCTAGCATGATACTCTCTTACTTCAAATAGACAGCTGGACTAGAGGCTTCAAAAGATGTCTCCCAACCAATGTATTCTATAAATAGTTAAATAATTGCAACATGTATTGGATCACTTCTTCTTGTAAACTAAATTTGTTAATCAAAGCCTGATAAGTGATCTGAAATAAGTCATAAAGACAACATAATTTGTGTATTAAGAGTTCTCTGACATTTTAATTCAGTATTCACATCTTATGCTACTCTATAGAAAGCAAGAAGTATTTGTTATGAACAATTATCAAATAATCTGGATTTAGAAGGAATTTCTAAGATTCCTAAAAAAGAATTTTTACAGGACCATAGAGTCATTTATGTTGGAAAGAACCTTTAAGATCACCAAGTCCAACAGCAGACCCAGCACTGTCAGGCCCACATGTCCCAAAGCCCCACAACTGGATGGTGACTCAAGCCTGGACATGCTGTTCCAATGCTTGTCAACCCTCTTGATGAAGAATTATTTCCCTAATCTCCAATCTAACCCTCAACTTACAGCTATTTCCTCTTGTTCTTGCTACTTTTAAACGTGTTTGTTTTATTTTATTTTGGCTTTATGAAAAAAAAAAGTAATCTGAATAAAAAAAAAATTTTAGTGCCAATTTTGTTATGATACCACATTTTGACATATTTCAGAATGAAACATTATAGCTTTCAATTTCCAAAATATCATTTCTGTTATTCCCTTGAAAGATTAATCCTTTCCTTCCTGCTGCTTCTTCAAATAAAAGAAAAAGTTTAACTTTTTTATTTGAATATTTTCTTTGGTGATCCATTTGTGGTACTTTTCATTTTGTGTATTCATATTTGAGAGAAAATAAATTAAAATAATGAAAAGAATTTCATATTGATACATTTTAGTTCTTTCCAACTCTGTAGTCTTCTATTTCAACCTTCAAGTGCAAAAATGAAAAACAATTGGTATTCTAGCACTTTTACCAATCAGTTACTTATTACATTAATCCAAAAATACAAATTATTATCCTAAATGTTAAAAAAATAATAATAATAATTTCTTTACCAGGTTGATTTACCTAGAGCTTCTGTATCCACCTTTAAAAAAAAAAAAAATAAGATGGTACTTTTCTGCCACAGTCTTTCAAAATTTATACATTTAGAATGCTTAATACTATATAGAGTTATTTCTAATTTACAGCAGTATGACCCTCCTAAATAGAGTGCTTTTATTGTGATTTACACACTGTTGCTTAGTTCTGAATCACAACCATGTCCATATTTATGGTTTTCACAATCCCTTTGGTTGTATGTAATTTTTACAATAGAATAAAAATAGCAGACCCCTACTTAAAGGACCTTATCATCATAGATCCTTAATTACAGCTATGCTAAAGTAACCTCTACAGTGGCCCACGTGCCAAGGCAATAATAAATAATAGGGACTGTCAAGTGAGTAGCTTCCTCCAAAGGGAAATGTCAGCCTGCGCAAGGAAATGTCACCAGTGCAATAACATTTCCCTCTGCAGCACGGGGTGGGAGCCAAGCAGAGAGAGGAGCTGGTGCTTGGTGAAGGGTGAGTGTGGAGAGAGGCTGGGGACACACAGAGCTGCCTGTCCACCAGGCAGAGCAGGAGGAGCTGCCAGCTGGGTGATCAGGGCTACCCATGTCCTACAAGAAGCCTTATACACAATTACCTCATTTTCCTAAAGGCAGCAAGTCTATCTGCAGTGCTTTCTTTCTTTCTAAATCCCTGCTTCCATCTCCAGTAATCTTTAAATGGTGGTTTCGATTTTGCTCTGGATCCAGTTTGATTTTGCCCACCCTCCCACCGCATGGGCTGCGTACACAACCCTTTAGTCCTGGGTTTGAAGAACCACACTCTGGGCCAGAAAGCTTCCCCCTTTTTTCTCTCAGGCATCCATCTCCCGGGATGCTAGATCTCTAATCTTTTGTTATTTTCGTTGCAGGGAGAGGTGTTCTTGCTTCATTTGTTGAATCTGAAAGACCATGCCTAACACAGCGTCTGGCTTTAATGAACTCGGTGATTATCTCTGTTGTGAGAGCAGCTGTAAGAGCTCTTGGTGCAGTAATGCCAGTGAACAGAACACTCAGACCAAAAAGAAAAAGGGAATCTGCTGATTCCAAACAATCATTAAGCTTAGTACCTGTAAAAAGCAGTAACAAGGCAGGTAAAATTTAGTTAATCATCTATGACATGGACTGAAACATGCTCAGCCACAACCCTAGGAAAGTCTAGCTAGTATGAAGAAGTAGTACTTATACAGAGATTTCTAGGCTGAAGATGGGAATTTGCATGGCGAAACAAACTGTATTGCATTACATACTACATATAAATATGAAATAACCTCTGGTCAACTGTACAAGACATATGATTCCCTCTGCATATGGCTTTAGCAGTAAGCATTAAAGGTTTGCTGGGACTGTCTTTCCCTTCACTAACTGACCTTGTTCAAAGGTGCAATGAGAATCAGACCCTTTGCTTAGGGGGAAATCAAAGGGGAAATCAAACCCAACAAATGCCTCTGGCCCTACCCCTCCAGTTTGTGCCACATCACACAACTAAAGGATACAACCTTAAATCTCAGAAGAACTAACCTTTTGAGGTTGCTCAGAGATGATATCTGCTGCCAATGTCCTTTAACCAATTTTTACTGCCAGACTCCTCACCTGGAAAAAACGGCTTCATTTTCCCAGCAGAAGTGAAAGTTTTTTCTTCCTCCTCCTCCTCCTTCTGCCCCCAGCTCCTTTGCATCTTTTCAATTTATGAAATGCTTTGGGATCATTCTGGGAGAAAAGCTCCATGCAGTATAACCACATTAGCTTGTAAAGCAAACAGAAAAAAATGGCCTGTTGGTCATAAACAAGCTGTCTGCAAATTTGTCATATGCTATCTCTGCACTGGATCTTATTCAGGACTGCAAGATGTGGTGGTTTGTTTTATACTGATGGGCACTGTTGCCAGGGATTCCATCCCAATATAGATGTTTGTAATACACATCGTGTGTCAGTCTCTTCAGTCAGTTGTCGGTAATAGAGTTTGAAAGGCATATAGTGACAGTATAAATGCATATGGTATATCTGAATATTTTGTTAGAAGGATGATGGGTCCTGGCTGCTTAGGATGCTACATGGACTCCTGTGCAACCTGCGTTTTTACCAACTCTGTCTCACAAACTGGAAACAAAGACAAGCCAAGCTGGTACCTCTTTACTGTCAGCAGAGCAAAATCTGGAGGGCAATTCATCTGACCTGCCTTTGACCATTGTCTTAGAATGAGATGATTTTCTTTCTGTATTTCTTTCCACTGACTCTGAAAACAAGACCCACATGATGAGCTTAAGTACTGGAGCTCCATGTGGCTTCTTAAACTTAGGGCCTGCCTACTCTGATCAACCTCAGTTTTCTGGGAGCAACATCCTTTTGGTAAAATGTGGTATCTGCCAGCCCTTTGGGCAGTCCAAAAGCATTTTGAGTGCTACCACTTTTTACATGAGCAGCTGGCAGTCACAGGTTAAGCTCAGTGCTGGGGGATCTTTTCAGTAGACCACAAACAGGTGGTAGGGCACAACATCTGGCTTCCAGATCCAGGTGGTTCTAGACATCTCCCTAAAGTCCTGCTCCACACAGGCCAGCTCTGTGTGAGTGTCTCCAAAACGCAAGGACACTTCAAGTGTTGTCAGACTTCTATTTTCAGACAACTGACTCAAGCCACTACATATCTAAATTTAGGTGTTTGCATATGAGCTAGGTGTCTAAGCTTGGAGAGCTATTGGTTGACCAGATATAGACATTTGCTTCATCTCTTTCTAAACCACTAATTGTATTGACTAGACCTCTCCTCTCTTTAATGGGTACCTGGCCATTTATCTTGCATGCGAACATCTAAAATTAGATGTCTTAATCCCTGAGCCTAATCACACCACTAACTTTTAGATTCCTAATTAAGATAAATTAATTGAAAACTACAAGACCTTTGCACCATTTTCCATCTTTCTTTGAGCTTTCATCTACTCTTACTTGGAAAGAGTAGATGACCATTCTTCTTTCTCCTTTGATGAATTGCAGGAATTTAAAAAACAAACAAACAAACAAAAACAAAAATTCAAGAAAACTATTAAAAATCAGAAACTGGGCTTCTGAAGAAAAAAACAGCAGCTTCATGTGCGTGGAGATTTGCTTCTTCATTCTGAACAGTCATGAAATTCCAATCAAAACTTCAAGATAGATTGTTCTGTTTCGTCATCAAGCTAAGTGTGTCTGGGGAGGTTTAAGCTGGATATCAGGAGAAGATTCTCCTCCCAAAGGGTGCTTGGGCACTGGAACAGACTCCCCAGGGCAGTGGTCACAGCACCAAGCCTGATGGAGTTCAAGAAGCCTTTGGAAAATTCTCTCAGGCACCGGTTGGAATTCTTGAGTCTATCCTGTGCAGGGCCAGAAGTCAGACTCAGTGATCCTTGTGGGTCCCTTCCAACTCTGGATATTCCCCGATTCTGTGATTCTGTTTAGAGTTAGCTAAAGAAGTACCTTATTTTCTCCATCCGGCTAGCAGTACTGGCCAGACCTGACTGAGGATTTGGGTAGCCTTACTACCAGAGTTTCATGCTAGCACTTGTAAGTCTTGTTAAGCTTGAGCATCAAGATCTGAATCAGATCTGCTCTGGCTGCTCTGGCATGAAGGCTGAGTAAAGTAACATTCAGCTCTATGCAGCTGCATGTGTGGACTTTACCTTGTTGAAAGTGTTTACTCAAGCTTTGTCCTTTTTGGGGTTTTTTTGGGTTTTTTTTGGTTTTGTGCTTAATTTTTACAGTTGTTACTGGAGGATTTGTTTTTGTTTGTAGTTGGGTGGTTTTGTTTGGTTTTGCTTTTTCAGAAATACCAGGAGACAAGTTATTTTCTTGTTAAATAAAGAAGATACAAATTTTTGGTTACCAGCTTCAGATAAGTCTGGTGAAGTTGAAAGATTGTAAGCATGATATCAACATTAAAAATTTTCAGAAAGCAGAGAATGCACAGGGACAGGATAGGACAGAAGTGTCAAAAATATTCAAAAGATTGTACAAGAATTGAAAGTGCTCATTCTAACCTAATTAGAAGTTATTTGTGCCTCCCTATAGAAAATGTCCTCTGAAAACCGGCTGTGTCAAGACTAAATAGTGTTTACTTATGTAAATTGTTGTTGGGTTTTTTTCTCAGAAATGGCATCATAGCATTCATGTGATTTCATTTCTTCAAAGTGACACATATTTTCCATTTCAACAGCTGTGGAAGGTAGTGAGAACATTTGTTTCAATTTTACATGAAAGAAACAGAGACAGAGAAGGCCAAACCAGAAAGGTATTTAACCTCCTACTTCCTTTTGAAATCATCATATACCAATATCTTTGGCGATGTAGCTATAAACTTTAAAAGCAATATTCAGAGTACTCACTTTCACATCATAATGGCCAAAAATCAATTTCATTGATTCTTGGCTGTTGAGCAGGGAGAACTCCTGATTCTCATGTCAGAGGCTGTGTGGGAACTGTTCAAGAGTCACCTACAACCTGTAGATGTTTTAAGGATACACCTTTATTGTAAAAATGGCTCACTCCTTGCATTGGGACCTACCCCCTCATTCATTTAATCATTTGGATTGTAAAGAGCATCTTGTTGCAAGCCCCTGCCAAGGGCATGGACACCTTCCACCAGACCAGGTTACACAAGGCCCCATCCAACCTGGCCTTGGACACTTCCAGGGTCTTCCACAATTTCTGTGGACAACCTGTGCCAGGGCTACACCACCCTCACAGCCAAGAATTTCTTGCTAATATCTAAACAAAACCTGCCCTCATCACACTGCCTTAACAATACCTTGGTACTACATGGAAAGACATAAAAGGTCTCTTTGCAATATATCAAAAAACATTATTGAGAGGATGAGCCATTCACAGATCCAATTCTTAAAAACAGAATGATGATGAACCCTCTGAATTCCATCCCAAGTTATTCACTTAATGGTCACTGCCATACCTCTACAGAAAATACAGGCACAAATCGGTCTGCACCAATCAGCTGAGGGCCTGATATTGCTGGACTTTTTTGGGGTTGTTTTTGTTTTTCTTTGTTATGGCCCAATAAATTCTTTTCAAGTTGTGCCTTGAATAACAGAGTAATGGGAGGCATTTCATGTTCAGAAATTTTTCGAGGAAGCCCTTGTATGTGATGGGCCTGACTGCACTCTAATGCCTCAGGCCAGTCAACGCATGCTTGTCCTGTTCTTTCTAAGGTCAGGCATCATGGAAATTTGCAGTGAGATTTGTGAGGCCCTAAGCTTAGACAATCCCTTGAAAACAGCTTCCTGGAATTTAAGGTTTTAAGTTCATTCAAAGCCCCATTTGGACACTGAAATAAACACTCTGGACCACATCTCAAGTGCTTTGTTCAAGGTCATCTGAGAGGAGTTCAATGGATCTTGGAAATGAGCCCAGATCTCTGCTTAACTCTAGCCATAGATCCATCCATTTTCATTCCATAGCAGCATAATAGGGATTTGGAAAACTACTCTAAAACCTTGAGAACTGAATAGATATCAAAATCCTCCTGTATGTATTTGAAACCATCCCACAGATTTCAGTAGAGGAATATATTCTTTCTTATAACAAATTGAATTGCTAAATACATATCGAAATCTCTCATTACTTGTTAAAGTAACTACAGCTTTCTCATAAATATTGTAGAGATACATGCAGAGGGTTAAAAAGCGACAGCTCAGTGGTCTGGAATTAAATCTGTTGCAGGTATATAATTTAGTGTGACATTAATTGGGTAGTGGGGAAGCATAAATGAGGAACACAATGCGTATACATAGGAATTTTTTGTTAAAGAGGGAACACTGCAAATGCTAACCTCAGCAGCCCAAAATCAAAGAAAACAGAGAGGAAGGGGAGGAAAGGAAAAAAAAACCACCCAAAAAACAATTTTCCCTCCAAAGCAACACACAATACAACCAAACAATTGTTTCTTTGGAAAGAAGTTTAAATTAGCTACCAGGGATTAAGATTTTCAGCTGAAAAAGATCAGTTTAGCCCTGAAAATGCAGGTTTATCTGATTCTAAGTCATTGTAACTGTCTTTGTCCTGGGGCAAGTAGAGGGCAGCTGAGCTTTGTGTGCATCACTTGTGACCACCAAGCCCCACACAGTCACTCACTCACTCCCACACCAGCATGACTGGGGAAAGGACTGGAAGAGTAAAAGCTGGAAGACTCATGGGTTGAGATAAATACAGTTTAATAGGGAAAGCAAAAAGCCACACACACAAACAAAGCAAAGAAAAGCAAAAATTAATTCACTGCTACCCACAGTAAGGCAGGTGTTCAGCCATCTCCAGGAGAGCAGGGCCCCATTATGCTCAGCTGTGAGTTAGTAAGACAAACTCCAAATCATCCCCTCTCTTCCTCATTCTTTCCCCCACTGTACATACTGAGCACAATGTGACATGGTCTGGAATGTCCTCCTGGTCAGTTTGGGTCACCTGTCCTGGCTGTGTCTCCTCCCAACCTCCCAAGCACCCCCAGCCCCTCCCCAGCCTGGCATTACCAGAAGCAGAAAATGCCTCGGGTTTGTGCAAGCCCTGCCCTGCAATAACAAAAACATCTCTGTGTTATCAACCCTGTGTTCAGCACAAACCCAAAACACAGCCCCACACCAGCCAGTGGAAAGAAACTTCTCCTTACACCAGCCAAAACCAGCACATGCATTCTCTATTTTGCCCTCGCTGGCTAACCATTGTTGACTTGTAGAAAATACATGATGCATTGATTAAAGCTGGCAGAATGGGTGAGATCTTAGGGAAATTGAAGTGTCAAAGAGGACAGAGTAACTGGGCACCACAGGTCACGTGAAGACCAAGAGGAACATATACTTCGGTCTCCTCTCAGGAAAACTTGTTTTAGCCACTTACATGACCAGAATTTAAAAAAAAAAAAAAAAAAAAAAAAAAAAGAAAGAAAAAAAGGTATAAAAACCTTCCCAGCACTGCACATCCTTGCCCAGCTGAATGGATCCCAGCACCACAAGAAACTGAAAAATACAAAACATGCAATTTGCCACTACAAAAGAGCAGAAGGTAGAAAGAATATTGCCAGTACTGTAAGTCTCTTCTGCCCTAATTGCATGTGTGTTATTCCTGTACTCTTTGTACTTCTCTCTACCTCTCTGTTTCTTGAGTCATTAGAGATAGAATGTCCTGGTTTGGGTACTCAACTGGATGTTCAGGTACCGGCCTGGATGATTAGGTCATTTCACCTATCTGCTATTCCTCTGGGTTCTTCCTTGACTGTTATGTTCAGGGTAGGATCTGTCTTGTGTATAACAGATACTGCTGTGGGACCTTGGTCTCTGCTAGGGATATTAAATGTTGCTACCACACAGGCATTAAGTGTGCCTGCAGTTAGGCACAGGTAATGTTACAGTGGAAACCAGGGAAAAAGAATAAATTCAATGCCCTACCATATTAATTTGCACAGTCGCAGTTTTGGAGATTAGTCTTAAATTATTTTGAATTGCAAATCCAATTGGACTTTAATTATGATTATGACCTCTACTTTGTGGCACATAGTTCAGTCTGCACAGCCACAGCCTATGGTAAATTACTATAATGGTGCTGTAGATGATGCACCATAGCACAGAGCCTTGTCCTATATCTGTAGACAAAGACATGCATGCACATACACAGTTTGACTTGGAACAACCTCCTAATAATACAGATTTATTCTCCTTTGGTTTTGCTTTTTTGGCTTCCCTTCACTCCACATGCAGGGTAGCAAGGACTCAGTGACTTGCTGGAAGAAATCTGTAGAGTATGTTAATTTCTGTGGAACTTAGGCAGCCTCATAAGTCTTAGAGATTAATAAGAATCTGGGAAGTATCTATCTTCTGGTGATGCTTTCATTTGCGCAGTAATAAAGCTCGCCTTTCTTGTTTAATAAAAACAATGAGGAAACAAATGGGTGTGCAGGCATTGGAACTTTTGAGGAATTAATTCAAAAGCACGGAGGAAAGTTTTTTATCATGCTGTAAGCACCAGAAAGGTGAAAATTACTCTTCCCTAGAGCTCTTACCCTCTGTGTGCCTTATCTTCAAGTTACACCAAATTTAAGGCAAAACCCTCAGAAGGTGCAAAGTGTCTCTTAGAAAGTACTGATCATTTTCCTCAAGGGTGGTGGGCACATTTCAGTGAGACCATTAGGAGCCTGGGAGAATTTTACATTATTCCCCTTCTTTCCTTGCCCACTGGAATGATTTTCTGGTAGAGCATTCCCTCTCCAATCAAATGATGTTCCCGTGAAAAATTTCAAATCAGTGAAAATATCGAGGCTGTTCTTTTCTTTCTTATCATACTCTTTTGGTTTTGGAGAGATGGCTGTGATTTTGCCTGGCTGTTCCCTTTCTCCTTCCCCCCAAGAAGGTTTTTGTCACTTTAGCTTTCTGTGCACAGACAGGCAATTGATGAAAGCAGGAGCCTTGCAGCAGGCAGGAGGCCAGGGGCTGAGCACCCAACTCCTGCCCGGCTCCCAGACTCCCTACAGCTCCAGCTGCCAGAGAGGCACAAACCCAAGTCACTTAGCATCCCCACATCTCCTGCAACTCTGGCTGCCAGAGAGCTGCAGCAGAGTGAGAATTTGCAAAAGCAATTTGCTTACCCCTCAAAAAAAGAAGAACTTTGCAAGTTAGCAAAATTTTGTTTCATTTAGGCAAAAGGATTTAACAAAAAGAAGGAGATGTTTCAAGCCTTTGTTTTCCTTTGATGTACATTTATGAACATTTTATATTAGAAGTGTCTTTGATGGGTTAAGAGCTGCACCTTTGGCAGCTGGGGTTACACACCAGGATTACACCCTCCTCCTGTGGCCACGAGCTGACCAAGTCTCTTTGCAGCCACCAGCTCCCAAACTCTGTTTCAGGATGAGCACAGCTGCCTACAGGGGCCATATTCAGTACCAGAAACAAAAGGATTGTGCAGCAATTACTTACTCAGGGTTCTGAGTCTCCTTATCTTGCGGCTGTGGCACTTGGTGGCCTCAGGAAATGGTCCTATTCTTGTCTTTCTACAGGGGGAATTTCTCTTAAAGAATACTGGCCAATCTGGTACTTGTCTCACTTCTTAAGCAGGCCATTGCTTCACCACTTATAGCCACACAGACGAAAAAGCAACATAAAGAATTGTTTCTTGATAGATGCAGCATGCAGACATTGCTGCCTTTCTGGTTCAAGGATGGACTGGATGTTTGGGTTCTTCTCCTCTCATCTCCCTGTCCCTGAAGTGAAGTTTGTCTAAGTGGCAGTGAACTTTCCTATTTATCTCACTTTGGCAACCTGAGAAATAAAATTAATTCGGATATCGTTCTTCCCTGCAACAGCTTCATCCAGCCTTACTGTATAAACCTACAAAAATTACTTGGTGGGCAGACCTGTCCTGTGAGTTGCCAAGATTTGTACTTGTTTTGCAGCTGGATCCCATGTTAACTACAGTCTTTGTCTTCCACACAATTGGTGTGGTGGCACCTTTAAGGATGATCCAGCTCTGCCTGGGTAGAGAATATGCAGAATTTTTACTCTAGTAAGAACACAGTTGCAGTCAGGAAGCTTTTGCCTTTGCTTCTGATCTGGAGCTGATACTGTGGCACAGGTCTGGGTCAGGATATTATGTTTGTAATCATATTATAGTGGATCTGTTTGGGCCCTGACTTTAACCTTCACTTAATAAAAATGTGTTCTAGCCACAGGCTATGAGTTCTTATGACTAGCAAAGGTAAGAACCTTTGCAATGTAATAAAACAGGGAGGAAATACTTTGAGATACAGGAAAGGTTCTGCTCTCCCCCTCCCATCTTCTTGCATTCTGAAGTGAAATCTTTGTTTTAGAAAGAAACAGTTTGGAACTTAAATCAGTTTTTGTTTAATCAAGTCCACTTTTTAAATATTCTTAAATAAAATACTACTTAAAATGGGTAATTTTACATGAAGTGGGAGAGAGATAGTGCAAGAACCTACAGTATATCAGACTGAATTAGTTTTTCATGCTACAAGATGTAAACAAATCTATTTAATTAGAACACCTTGTTCTTATTGCATTCAGAGTCATTTTTTAAACAGGCAGAGAGAAAAAAAAGGGTTTGGCAGCAAATTTCTGCAATACTACAAAAAACCCATCTGAATTGAGCATCTCCCTCGGTGAAACGATGTTTTCTACTTGTTGTTTCAATCAGGTTCTCAAAGTCTAACCCCCATCTACAAAGATGATCCCTGGGCTAAGAACATACATTCCTAGAGACCAGCTTTGATTTGTAACCCTTCCTTTCTGCTTCATCAGTGGATCATTGGCTGTGTAGTCATGCAGGGGGAAGCTGATCCTTCAAGTAACTTGTTTAGGTTATGCATACCAAGACCAGACTTCACTCACAGAACTGCCTGCCTCTGTCTGCCAAGGCCATGAGATCTCCATGTTTGCTGACCTCTGGGGTAATCTGTCCAATTTTCACCATTATTCCATATGTGTAACCCAGAAACATCAATGACTTTCCTCTCTGCAGTTCTTTTCAGTGTTTTATAAGGGAAAATGGAAACTGGAACAGCAACAGGAGGAAAGAGAGAGGCTGTGTGCTCGAGGGCTTTATTAAGCCCCATAAAAACTCCAAGATCACCTTTCTCTTTCCTCTCTGGTAGCCATGCAAGGAGCCCACTTGGCTATACAGGCTCATTAGTCACAACAGAGAGGCAGCACAAGGTCCCACAGTGACAAGCTGCCACCTAAATCTAGGTAATGTGCCGTGCTAAAATGCTGTACGCTGGCTTGCAGCAAGATCTCAGTTCCTTGCTAAGGTGATGTTTCCTTTTCTCTCGGAATTCTAGACCTGGATTTACCACCCTTGTGGCCTGTGCTTTCACTGATACACATTTTAAAACGTGTTGCTTCCTGCCCACACACTTCCAAAGCCTCAAATGGGCAGTAGGGGCACACAAATGTTATCTGGGAATATTATGCATAATGCCAGTCCTCTAGATCCAGCACATGGAGATTCTCAGGCCAAGACAGAGGCAGGTCGAGCTATTAAACAGCAACATGGGTGTTTTACCTCTCCTCTGTACATAATAGCCAGGTCTGTTCCACCAGATTACTGCTACAAGAAAGATTCCTTGTTGTAGAAAGACCTTGTTGTAGAAAGACCTCATTCCTTGTTGTAGAAAGACCTCCTTGTTGTAGAAAGATTCCTTGTTGTAGAAAGACCAACTCTCTGAACAGAGCTGCACAGTGCAGTCAAGGAAGTATGTCTTCATCACATGAAGAAGCCATGTGTTTTGGTTCCTAGTACACTGGACCGTCATGTTGCATGCTGGTCCAGAAGTTTATGGATTAAGCAGAGCTTCAGTAATCAGGGGATTTTTGTATTTTCCATCTCTCAGCCAGGGACCTGCTGTGGCTCCTGAAAGAAATACCTTCTTTGCATTTGTGGAAGGCATCCCTGCCCATGGCAAGGAGATTGGAACTAGATGATACTTAAGGTCCCTTTCAACCCAAACCATTCTATTATTTATTTTTCCCCTCCTACCTTTCCTTTGACCTGCCCATTTATACAACCAGCTCTTCAGGACAGTCTGTTTTGTTCCATTCTGATGGCCAGTGGACCTCCATCTCACTCGAGCAGTCCAGAAATGGTAATAGCCTGTAATCACAATAATCACACTGAAAACAAAATGCCAACATTTTTGTACCAATGTTTTGTATTCCTCTGGCTTTGTCCCTTACATTAATCATGCTTAGAGGCAAAACAAAAAGCTGATCATCTTACCACCATTAAATTCTTTCAACAACTTTCAAACAGTTGCCGGTGAACTTAAGTGCTTGTGTAAGTGAGGAATTAATAGTCCTGGTTTAATAAATATCTCAGACACTGGCACACCACTTATGGGCCAACTGTCAGTGATGCCTGGTTTCAAAAGTCTCCATCTGGAGAAGCAGCCAAGCATCACACAATGACACTGCTGTCTGAGCCACCCTCCTTACTCCCGCCCAGGAGCCACAGCTCACTTTATCACTCCTCCAGTCCACTCTCTGTAATCCAGCCTTCTCTCCTCCCCCATTCCTATTCCATCTGTGGTTTCCCCCTAGTTCCCTCATACCCCTCCCAAAATATTCCATGCACTTCCTTCCTAATACCTGCCCTATTTTCTCATCTGTCCTCCGTCAGACAAAGCACTGCTCTGTGCATCAAGAACAAAAGAGAGTTACAGAATCAGTATGATATGGTCAAGGAACACACCATGACTGTGTGTGGTCTTGGAAGAAATGCTCTGTTCAGTTCTGGGCTTCTCAGCACAAGGAGCTGCCGGAGAGTGTCCGGCAGAGGCCATAAAGATCTGGAGCATAAGGAATCTGGAGCCTCTCTCTTATGAGAAGAGATGTGAGAGCTGGGCCAGGTTAGTCCAGAGAACAGAACACTGGGAGGGGATCTCATTAATGCATATGAGGATCTCAGAGGCAGCTGTCAGAGGATGGTACCAGACTCTTTCAGTGGTGCCCAGTGACAGGATGAGGAGCAGTAGTCATAAACTAAAACACAAAAATTTTCACCTCAGTATGAGGAAGAAATCCTTTGCATTGAGGGGGTCAGAGCTCTGCAACAGCTGCCCACAGTGGTCCTGGAATCTCCCTCTTTGGATACTTTCAAACCCCACCTGGATGTGGTCCTGTGTCACCTGCTCCAGGTGGCCCTGCCTTGACAGGGAGTTAGACTAGGTGTTCTCCAGAAGTCCCTTCCAACCCCAACACTTCTGTGATTCTGTGAAATAGAAATCACTGTGAGCTTATGGCAAAATCTGTGGCCTGAAGAGCACACCCTATTACTAAAGTGACCCAGCATATAAAGACAATGATGTCACTAGAAAACCATGCCCGTATATTAGATTATTAACATTTGTGTACCCTTTCCAAGCTCTGGAAAGGTAAATAAATGTTGTTATATTTATTTCACCTGTGAAAGTTCGGTGTAGAAAGGTTATTTTGTCCAGATTTATAAAAGACGCTTTATGGCAGAACAGAGACATTAATTCAGTTCTTTTTGCATCTTGATCACTGCTCTTTATTTCCTCTCTCACTGTGATTTCTAGTCTCTAAATTTTCATTAATTCCTAGGAGGTAAGGTTTTTTTTGTGAGAAAAAAAGAGCTGTGTCTTTAGTGGCTGCATGAGGAACACGGTTTAATCAGATGATTTTCAAAACAAATCCCAAATGCCTTCCACAGACTTATTATCTTCCCTATGGTCTTACTTCTGAGTATTTACTTCAAGAAAAAAAAAATCCACTCATTTGCTCCTCTCACTGGTCTCTTCAGTTCTTGCCCCATGATGTCCCTTCTGCTTGGACCACATCCCTGAAACAGTTTTATTGCCCCTTAACTAACTACCCATACAAACATCTGCATTGCCCCCAAGGAACAAAATTTCCTTCCTTATAAGCGCAGCAAGAAATAAAACCCAAATCTGAGCAAAAACAATGGCCCTTTCCTACTGTGATGTGTGAAATACTTTCCCGAGGCTGGTATCAGCTCTCTCCATTTAAGTCAAGCTCATTTGCAGTCGCTTGCCTGTTCATAGTGGTTGGGCAGAGAGCAGAGCCAGGGCTGCCTGTCACCAAGACGGATAGACAGATGGCACGAACAAAAGTGGTCACATTTGGTCCGAGCCAGGGGTGCCATTTTTAAGGTCAGGTCTTCATCTTGTAGTGGTCAGGAGGAGGCCTGTGATGATGATGATGACAGTACATTTGGAATGATACTGCTATTTGTTTATCATGGCTTTCACACAGGAGGTACCAATTTTAGCAAACACAGGAGGAAAGCAATTGAGTTAGCCCTGCAGCAGCATCTGAGGATCTTATCTGCATGGATGCCTCTCTTTTTACCCACTGCATATCAGAGTCTAGGTACAGAAACAAAAGCTGTTTTCTGTCCTGGGGCAACAGTGAGTACTTCCTAGACCTAGCTGAATTTCTTCCCATCTCTAGTTGGAAAGAACTGTCCATAACTTCATCAGAGATTTGCTTGCCAGTTTGAACGACACATTAATCAGAATGGCTGGATCCTTCACTGGTGCTTATCCCAGTGTCCTGGTTCTATGGACACGGATTTATATGGAAGTTTTCCACCAATCTCAAATGGCTGGTCAGAGTTTTCCCTGGTTAAACTGAAACCACTGCAAAAATGGCTTCCTCCCTCTTCTTCCCCAGCTGGATCCCTGTGCAGACAGACGCTAGACCACAAAAACACTCCTCAGTCAGTGAAAGTAAATGTAGGTTCTCAAAACACAAACATGATGTGTCAGTTTACCTTCAGTCAAGACTCTGAGCATAAACAAATTCCAAATATCTCCCACAAGTGCAAAGACCAGAATATAATTAGATTTTACTTTACCAACAACCCTAGAAGAGGGCATTGATGTCTAATGCATTTTCCTCATTAATTGGAGACTAAAACTTGACCTGAACTACAAAAAGCATATTTATTTACAAGTTGGAGATATGCTTTAAATAGGAAATTAAAAGCAGATAGCCGTATAATCTTATAAGAATAAATGAGGAGGAAGGCTGATAAAAAACCAAAGAAAAATAAAATTTCTTGCAGCTGTGTTTCACATATGACCTCTTCAGAATGTGATTAAGAAATAAAAACAAACAAAAACCTTCCTTCTGGTATATGTAATGCACTTATGAATAAAGAGTAGTTTGTATTAGTGCTATGTTAACCCACTGCAAAACATGAATCTCTGTATATTTACTTTTTAATGTTAGAAACCAAATTCAACAATGTGATGGCAGGAAAAGAGTCTCTTCCAGGATGGGAAGTAAATCAAGTTATGGTGGTTCTGACATGATCCTGGTGTTATGGCAGTGTAGAGCTGGAGTCTGGAAATAGCCAAAATATTGTGTAACCCCTTATACTTTACAGCACAGGGTAAAAAAGGAAAATAAAACCCACTGTCTCTACCTTTTTGCATGGTGCACATCCATCCCAAGGACTTGTTTTGGTGGACAGGTACCTACAGTCTCTCTGTCTGACTGTCAGGACCAAAAGAGGAAAGAGAAACACCTGCCTGCCCAGGTAACCTCTTACTCTTCCAGGGCTCAGTTCTGGAGCTCATTGCAAGTGGAATAAAAGCAAGAATATATTTAGTGTGCTTACAAATGATCCAGAATACATTTCCTTGCTGTTCTGCAGACACAAAATATAAAGAGTATAGTGGACTGAGTCTGTCTCTGCCTCCTTGGTGCAGAGCAGAAAAATGCACTACCTTTCTTCTGGCCTAAGTCCATTCCCTTAGGCTGTGCCCCTTTTCATGAGAACTCCCTTCACCTGTGCCATACTCCCTGCAGCCTGAGTGGGCACATACCACCAGAAACCTAGGCTGATGGAATTGTCAATTCCCAAATTGTTAGCGGTTGCATTTCCTTCTCTTCATCCTTCCTCTCTAGTGAGTGGCCTCTCTCAGTGACCTCCAGAACAGTACTCTATTCTTGGGCTGCTCTGGGCATCACAACAGCTTCTCCAGGGCAGGCTGAGCCCCTCTGGCTGTGTGTTGTCCTGACCATGTAAGAAATAACAAGTCCATTGCCCCCTCCCCAGCTGCTGAGGTAAGGATGGTGCCACCAGCGAGGTCAGCCTCACCTGATGCCTGGTGGCACTTGTCCCCATGTGCATCTTGGCTACCACCTCCTGGTGGGAAAATGTTTTTATACGGAGCAAAAACCGCTTCCTGGGGAGAGCATTATTGTCTCCTTGGAGAGAGTCCAGTACCGGAGGAGGCTGCAGTTTATCAGTTCTGTCCTCACCACTCCACTCAAAGTGTCTATGTCGTCAGGGGGATTGATGGAGTTGGGAAAGCCCCCAAAACCATATAACTTGACATTAAAGGGAGGCTGTGAAGCTCTCACAACCAAGAGTACCTTTCAGGGAGACATGCAGAGAAAACTGCTCTGTCTCTTTGGTAGATGACTTTTATCGTGAAGCTGCACAAAGCCATTACTAAGAAAGGCACAAATTTGCTGGAGCTTGGAGGGGAGAGGAAAGAGGAAAGAACCAACAACAATAAAAATAAGACACATGCTGCTCTCTTTCCTCTTCAGAGGCTTTGGGAGAATCTCCTGAGGACTAGAGGCAGCTGCGGAGATGTTGTAAGGAGGGAACAGTGCACACAACCCACCTGTAATTTGACCCAGCATGAAAACTGCAGTGGAAATGATTCCTGGTCTAGCACTACACATCCCACCCCAATAAATTCACCTGGATAATACCTCCTAGAGTCCCTATGTTACAAATCAGTTGATTCTGTCAGACTTAGGGCAGAGCAAGGGTGGGGGCAGCAGAGACCTCATGGCAGCTCAGCAAGTGACATTCAACATGGACTCTGAAATCACAAGCAGAAGCTGGTACTTGGTGAGTTTTGTGGTGCTGTGTCTGGCTTGCTAACCATGTAAGAGCTTTCAGGCTGCTCAGGTGAATCCACACAGGAGTGTTGGCCCTTCAGCAGATGGATCTTGTGGCTTTATGCAGCACCCTGGACCACGGGCAGCCTCACATGGGGGCACTCACTGTCAATAACATCGTGGTGCAGTGGTTTAGGTGAGAAAGGGGAACTAGAGGATCTTTTTTCTTTTATTTTTTTTTAAACTTACTGCATAAATAGAATCAAGGAAAATATAATGTAATATAAATAAAAACAAATGGCTCAGTCAACTCATCTTTAATGCTTTGCTGCATGACATCTATTTTGTCTAATGGAATACGACTTTCATACACCAACTGGATATTTAACCTTGGCCAAAAGTTATGATGTACATTACAATACACTTTTATTATGTTACAATCTACTGTTGTTGTTTTTTTAATCTATTGCTAGGCCCCTAACAGTATGTCTGTGTCGATGAAACCCATCTGTCAAAAGCACAGTAGGGACAATATTATGTAAATGTAGTTGGGTCTTCCTTTTGTGAAATTGGGGGCAGGAATTTAATATACTGTCCTAATATTCCAGCCAGAGGGGAAAAATATTTATGAAAAAATCTTCCTTTTTTTTTTAAAGAAAAAATGTCTAGCTGAATTTGGCTTTTAAGAAGTTAGATCTTTCTCTTCACCCTTCCCAGTAAGATCTTTAGAGCTAATGATACAGTTTCTAATAAAAAATAAAATAAAATACATGAGAGACTTTTTAAGTGCACCAGGAGACAGATAGGTCATTAATATCAGCACTGCTATCTTTTCTATATTACACTCATATTTCAATAACTTACATTTTGGGGTTATTCTTTTTTTTTTTTTTAACAAATGCCATTTTGGATTATTTCTTTATTAGGGTTTGTTTATAATATATGCACAAAGGTATGTAGATTTCTAAGAGAGGCGTGGGTGAGGAGGAGATTATTTATTACAGCTCTTAAATATCAGCCAAAATTCATCCATCTAAATTGTCTTGCATTAGATGCATTCTGCCAGTATTTGCAAAATTAAGACATTTGTCCCTGCTCAGAAAAAGGGCTAAAATTGAAATAGCCACTGTAGGAAATGAAATATCTACACAGGCCTCCCATGGGCAAGCTCCCAGCAAGAGGAACAGGCTCCAGGAGGCTTGTCCCAATGTGATGCATGAAATGAAGTGTATGTAGCTCTCTAAATCCAGATTACCAGCTGATTTCCTCCCCTAAATTCAAAGGCACCATCTGTTGAAATCACGACAGCCTCCACTATGAGGATCTCTGAGGTGGGAAAGTGTTGTCATCTCCTTCTCTGCAGATGGGGTGCTGAGGAGCTGAACAGCTGAGTGTGTGTTTGCACAAAATTAAGGTATATTCACAGCATAAGGGAAGGCACACGCATGCTGGCTGCGTCTCCTTAGCACAGGTAATGGAAACAAGGAGCATATGACAGCGGAAGGGTTATCATGGACAACAAGTATTTATGGCCCACTCACAGTCTGGATCACCCCTTGGATCCTGAGACTTGCCTCCTGTTCAGTGAGTTTTGGTGAAAGCTCCTCCTGCTTGGGAATCCTTTCTCGTTTCTTTGCAAGGTAAACTGTGAGAACAGCCTGGTTTGGTTGAGAGACCTTAGCAAAGCACACAGGCAGCGCTGTGGGACAGGAGGCTTCGAAGGAAGTAATAGCCAGCACCAAGAATGAGGCTGTGTATGCCCCACAGGAGTTTTATTTAAGGGGTTTAAGCCTCTAATTCCAAGACTGAAACCTAAAAAGGCATGAGCTCATTATATCTTTCTTATGCCCTTTCCTTGATTGATAAGAAAGATTTTAAAGTATGTTATAAAAACCCTTTTGTTTGGTGCATTCACTTGGCCATAAGAAAGACTAAATTTTCATCATCCATGGTAGACTCAAGCCCTCAGCTTGAGTTTTGTCAACTCAAAACAAAAGCATCTGTATTCCCAGGCAAACTCCAGGAGGAGACAATCATCCCTGGTCCCAGATGGGCCACTACACAAAAAGGAATGTAAGAAACACAGGTGATGTTATTACCTACTGATATTTTTGGCAGAAAATGGAAAACATTTAACTCTGAGTACACTTCTCTCTGTACAGAGCTCTTGGAACTCTTGGAACTCTTGGAAGGATTCTGTTTGCTAATGTAAAGTGCCACAGGATATCCACATAAGTTCCTAGACTTGACCAAAAATGATGAAGTCCTGGGGATACTAAACTGTTGAGTGTCTGTTCCACATCTAAGTCATGCTCAGTAAACATCTTGAAAGCATTTAACAAATTCTTCTCCTAGAAAAAGCTCTTCTTGTCAGAAGTACAGAAAAGAAAGTGTTCACACAGGAATACAGTAACTAACTTTTAAACCCTCAGTCTTTTTGAAGTGATTTGAAGCAATATCTTCTTCTTTCCAGAAGTTTGGACTAAGGTAATTGGAGACAGTTGGGATGCCTGGTGCCCATAGTGCAAATATTCTGTACTCTAAAGACTGAGAAAACCATTGAAAAACTGGAAATCTACACTACACTGCAGGCTCTGTCCCTACTTATTAAATTGTTGTGCGGACAGGGATTCTATCTCAGTATTTGCATATTATGGTACACAGAAACACCCAACTCACTATGTTTGGCTGGTCAGGCCCAAGTCTCAGCTCTTGAGTGTAAGTTGAGCCTGTCTCTCATTTAAAACACATTAGGGTGAAGCAGAGCTCCAGTGGGAATGGCTGCATCTGACAGTGAGTGTCGAGGTTCTGGTGTCGACTGATGAGCTCACAGAACCACCAAGAGCTGGAAGGACCCTATAAGTGTCATGTAGTCCGACCACACACCAGCAAGATGTTGCTCATGAAGTAGACTTTCAAAGCATTTCAGCCTGTCCTCTCTCCTCCCTGCTGCTGCTGCATGTCATCCTCTCTGCCAAGGGAAGGTGAAGCTCAGTGCTGAGTGAGGACAAACATAATGACTGGGCTTAATTGGGCAGCATACAGTGGAGACAAACACAGTGACTTTTCCTCATCCATAACTAAGTCTCACTGCACTCAGCCACTAACATGCTGAACCTGATCAGCAGAGCTAATTTTCATTAGCTAATTGAGCAGACTCACAGTATTCTCCAGCTCCTACTGCTCCCAGCTGCCCGCTGAAGGAGGTGCACGGAGTGCAGGTCCCATCTCAGAAGGGTCAGTTCAGAAGGGAGCAATCTCAAGAGAGGAAAGATAACCAGTGCTGTTCCTTTTGCATGCCTTTCCCTCCTGCTTTCCACAGACACCTGCTTCTTCAGATATTTCTTAATTTAAACTTTAATCAAATTTTCTTTTAACATCTAAGCCCTTATGTGACATTAATATCTCTAAAGACTAAAATCCAGATCTATAGATATATCCAAGTCTAAAAATACTTATCCACTGTTAGTCCAAAATGTTAAATAACTATTAATTCCCCTTCAGGGCCAGGTATAAAACCAGGCTGTAGACATGCATTGTGTGAAGGAGGATGTGAAACACTGTCACATTCCTTTCACGATACAGCACAAGGCTGAGAAGATAAAGCGTACTATTTAGTGGTGGGAAGGATCTGAAAACTGGCTTGTGAATCTTTTAAAACTCCAAGCTAACTGGCTAGGACCCATTTGGCAGGCTACAGTGGAAGAAATGGCAGGGATGACAGGATCTGCTTAGTACTACTGAAGCTGGTAAGAAAAATGGATTATATGCTGGGCTTTGTGGTTTTGTTTTGTAGATTTTTTTTTTCTGAAAACTTTTTACAAATTTTTAAAAATAAACATCTGAAAAGTTTGTATTCAGAATATCACCTGGGTGTTTCATAGGTGTCACAGGTTCCACAGGTTTTATGGGATTTTTAGTGTGCTCATTCCCCTTAATTAGCTGAATTGTCTGGTTAAACTACATTTCCCATTGCACCTCAGAGCTTCTACATGCTGAGAGAGTAGAGACTAAGGCAAAAGAGTCCCTGAGCACAGCTAACCAGGCAGACACAGTCCAAGAGGCAAATCTGTGAATTAAGGCACTTGTGTTTGTTCGTATAATTGGGCAAGGGGGAAGAATAGCTGTTCCACAGAATTATTATTGTTGGAAGAAAATGCAATGTTTTATTTGCAAAAAAAAAAAAGGTTTTATTTTTTAAATATCACATTGTGATACTTCATAATAATAGCCATTTATTATTATTATTTATATATGTATATAAATATATATATGTATATACATGTATGTATGTATATATGTATAGGTGTATATGTATTTCATATGTGTATTTGTACATGTATAATACATTTTTAAACCATTGACTGCAGTTTGCTGCTCTTAGGTGGGAGATCTTATGGAAGACAATAGAGATCCAATGGTGAAAAAAATAACTTGGATGCTCAGCTGAACTTTACTGTGGGTGTTTTCTCCACCTAAGTGCCTTTTGCACACCAAAGTAAGTGCCCTCATCCACAGGCTGGGTGTGGTGCTGTCCTGAGGAGCCCAGAGGTGCCCCAGCAGCAGCAATTAGGGATGGCAAGGAGGGATGGCAGGGAGGCTTCACCCTATGGTTTGTGAAATTTTCCAGGCTGCAGAAAGTGCCTTGAGCAGTTTTGTTTTCACATGTGGAAGAGAAAGGATGGTGTTGCCTCAGTCTGGGGACAGGGCACAGCTGCTCTGGGCTGACAGTGGGTAAGTGGCAGACTGAGAGGCAGCTGGGGGAAGGAGCCCATCTCCAGTGGTCCTGCCTTTCATGCCTTTGTAGGTTTTTCCATTCCTGAGTGAGCTGCACCAGGCAGCAGCTGGGTGTCCCAGCAGCCTCCTGTCAGAGCACATCTTGATGACAGCATCCTCACATCTTTTTAAGCACTTCTGAGGCACCCAGGCCATGAGGAGGTGGCACGGGGACAGCTCTGGAAGCAGAGACCGGCTTTCATAAGGTCAGCACTGCTCCTTGATTGGCAGGGCGGCAGCTTCTGATCAATAACTGCAAGGGGTTATTGATTCAGCCGCCAATCTGAACTCTTAATTACTGATATTAAATGTCAGAAACTTTCAGAGTTTAAGCCATATATGACTGTAATCTCTTATTCCAGAAGCTCTGCGGTGGCAAGCTCTCATCAAACTTTGTGTGGCAAGGGTGTGGTCTCAGCTCAGCTGCTGCACGCTGGGAATGGTGTGGCTGGCTTTGCTGTGGTTGCTCAGGGTTTGCTCAGTGGGAGGGAGGTTGCTGTCTGGCCCAGTGCATTTTTCTGCTGCACATCACTCAAAATTAAAGTGGAACAACAAAGAAGAGCCCTTCTCTCCTGCTAGTAGAAACTGGAGTCCTCTGTCCAGTGAAATCCTTTCTTTAAGCACCTCAGAGGGTCAGGAGTTGAAGCTTTCCTTGTTAGACCCATATAAATATATGCATGTATAAAGAGAAGCACAGCAGGTGAGCATCTCATAGATATATATTTTTCTTATGTATGTACTATGAACTTCCATGCAGAAAAGGAAAATAAGTCACCTTCATACTTTATATCTACAGGTACACGTCTGTTTGCAGGAGTTAAATGCATACAACTGCTCTGGGGATACCTGTGATTGTCTCTAACAACTGCTTAATTGACTTTTTTTCTGATACTTAGTAAAAGTTTGTATCTCTTTACTGTTCATGTAGTATCTTGCTTTCCATGTCCAATACTATAATTTTTTTTTGTCTTTGTAGAATCATAGAAGAATAATTTAAGCTGGAAAAGACCGTTCAGATTCAAACACAACTGTAAATCCAGCACTGCCAAGCACATCCTAGCACAGTGTCTATATAGCTAGGTATTTTCTCCCCCTTTTTAATTACTTTGCATTTACCAGCATTGAATTTCACCTGCTTTTTTTTTTTTTTTGGCATATCATTCAGCGTCATGAGATGTGCTTCTAGCTGTCAGATTTATTTTAGTTACCCTGGTTATCTCAATCCCATCAACAGATTTTTGTCTCTACTGCAAAAGAAAAGATCCCTGTGGGATTCCTTTGGTCACCTGGCTCCAATAAAATTTGAACATTTATTACTACACTTCACCCCTACTTCCTTAAGCAGTTATTAACCCAAGAAAAGCATTTCCCATTTCTTTCTGCAGTACCCTGGTTTCTTTACAAGCCTTTGGTAAAGGACTGATCAAAAATCCAAGTGTGTTTTTACCCATATGCTTGCTGACTCTTTATAAGCGCTATAATAAATTTTGCAAGGGATAACTACCTCCTATAAAAGTTGTGTTGCCTCTTTCACATTACATTATATCCATCTACTTGCCTGCCAGTTCTGTTCTTGATTACAGTTCTTTCCAATTAGCTTGATACTGTGTCACACTTGCTGGTTTGCAGTTCCCCATTTCTCAAACTGAAAAAAATTCCCTAATAAAAAGGTTTCCTCTTTAGCAAGAAGTAATAATCAAATTAAAGATGACCATGGAGTACTCTTGATTGCTAATAGCACTTGTGAGTTTAGAAGGAGGAGTTATTTCAAGTTACTGAGTATAGCTTCATTTTATTTAAATTTTTTCAGGCTATTTATACTCTGAAGAAATCATTAAAGGTAGAAACTAAATCTTAATATCTGTCTCTCTGAATGGTGAATCAGGGTTGATTCCCTTCATTTATTCTCTCAAACCAGGTTGTTTGTCATGTCATAATTAGAGAAAAAAAATGGAAAAATGGATGGTTCTTTGCTATGATCATTTCATTCTCAGAAAAAAGGAATTGCATTAAAATCAAAACAGTACACAAACAGTGATTATTTCAGTCTCCTGCATATTTTTTTTTAAAGGGTTTTTGAAAGATATTACACCTTGGAGGGTCAGCTGATTCTTGAGGGAACCAAGTACTCTATTACCAAAATTAGTAGCAGACAAGTAATGCTGTATCACAGGCAATTAAAATAGTTTATAGATGGGCAAAATTCATTAAAGGCTTGGTGAATCCTGTTTGGTGCATCATGGAGAACTTAAGCAATTTATAAATGGGCAAATGTGACTGATCTTAAATAAATCCTATGAAACCAAAGAAAGCCTTTAAGTCAGTTAATCAAAAGAAACCGGTCAAGCAGGTAAATCAATGAATATCAAGAACCTTAAATCTGTATTAAATCCCATTACTTGTCTTTGTTTACCAAATTTTAGCTTCAGTGTCCTCTCCAGGAATATATGTTCTAAAAAACTGGCATTCAAGAGTAGAAAACCCTCAGCCATGCACACGGTGGTAGCTCTTCCACATCCTGGTAGAATTGTTCAAAAAGAATTTAAATTAAGTTCTGTGGCAAAACTTTCCAGCTGCACATCACCTCTTCAAATGTCACCTCAGTGATGTCATCACATGGTAGGAATAATGCTGAGTTATTGAATACTGCTGTTTTATTTTGAGTTGTACTGCCTTTTGTTCTCAGTCCTTCTTCTTAGGCCTCTGGTTGCTGAAAACTCCCAGGAGTGAACTGGAAAAGCTGTTGGCCATACTATAAAGCTGAGCAGTAGGAGAGCTGCCTCTTTATTTCAGAGGATTTTATAACCTTCTCTCTTACTTTAGGCAGGGAAAAATGTGCATCTCTTTCAGGCTTCACTGGATTCAAAATCAGCTCTTTTCATCTACTCCTTAACACCTCCATGGCTTTAGAAACACAGCTCAGGACTATGCAGTCAATTTAATACGTATGTAGGACACTTCTAACTGGCTTTTGTATGTATGTGTATCCGGAAAGAATGACTCAGAGTTCTTTTCAAAGCAAGGTTTTAAATTTTTGCATTTATTTCAGCCACTTAGTTACGAGGCTCAGTACAATCTGAAATTCTGCTTCAATTTAAATTGCAGTTAACTTCCCTTTTATAAAAGAATAAGGGAACAGTCTAACACTTCTCATAAAAATCTTCTAAGACTTGGTTTTCAAGAGGTCTTTCCAAATTGAATGACCATGAAAAAACACTGCTGTTTACCTTATTAACCTGTGTGAACAAGCTTTAGCTCTTTTTATTTCCTTTGATTTCCCATTTGGTAAGGAAGGCTATTGCTGTAACATCAGTTGCTGACAAGAAAAATGATTTGACTTTTCTGCTAAGTTGATCAGAACATGTAAGAATTTGGTTAAAACACACTAAGCCTAAATGAATAAGCAGAACCAGGAAGGAACATTACATTTTGTACAGCACAGCACACTTCTGCTTTGCCTGAACAATGGGCATAACAAGCTCTCTCCTCTCTCAGCCTAACCTTCAGCATAGGTGTACCTTAATGAGTACATCCAGTGCTAAACAACAAATACAAAATCTTCGTGAAATATTCATCTAGTATTGTATACACTACAGAACAGCACAGTTTTATATTTGAAAGGTTTCCTGTTAATAACCAGTCATGTCACAAGTGCAATTCCTTTCTGCCCATGAGGCTGGATAAGGCTTCTGTAAACTTTGCAAGTCAAGGTAAGGCAAGTTTTAAATTATTTGCCTCCCAAAACCGCACACTAGACAGTCTCTCGTTTCTCTGAGGGTAATAAAGAAGCCCTTGAAAACCATTAATTAAAGATAAAGTCTATGCAAGTTTTGGTGTTTAAGGTATCTGGACACAACCTCCCCTTGGAAAGAACCCCATGAAGAAACCAGACTTTTCTTATTGACCTGCAGGAATGTTCATCTCACTTGTCTTCAATTGTGTGGATTTAGCATCTCATTGGATTGGTCATTTAAGATGTCCCCTGTGTCAGATAGGCAGCTGAAGGAGATTGTGCTTTGGTTGGCTTTGTGTCCTGTGTCAAACAAATGTCAAAAGGGATAAAAACATCCTGTATTCACTACAGGGGGAGCCTGCAAGGCTGGTTTAGGTTAGACTACTTTCTCTTAGGTAATAAGACATGGTAAAATTATTCACAATTTTATTTTATAATAACTGCCTCAGTTACTGTTAAAGGTTAGGCTCATATCATGTACAAACTAAAACATAACATTTATAGATATATGTCTCAGAAGAATTTTACTATTTCATGGTTATCAGGAGAACAAAACAAAGAATAAGAGAAAACATATTTAATATAGAGGTAATTGCCTTCTTCTCTAAAGCCTTTTTGAGTTATAAATATGCTTCTGAAGGTTCAAAAGTTTAGAGCATTTTTAGAAGAAAACATGTTCAATAAGAAATCATCAGGAAGACTTGATTTAATTTCAACAAGAAGTTTTTTTTAGAGTGTTGAATGAGAGTTGTTTGTGATATATTCTGTTAACATATCCCTACATTACTCTTTGCTCTTTACGTTTTTGAAAGTCAGGATTCTTTCTAAAGCATATTTTATAAAAATCTGTTTTTGCAAGATTGTGATAATATCTCTACCAGCTGGATGTCTAGTACAAGGAGTCTTGTTCTTTAAGGAGACATTCATACTAGTAGCTTGATTCTTGACCAAATGGCTCCTTGTTTTACAACTGCATTGCATTTGCAACATTATAATTGTGGGCTTTTGTTTAATGTTCGGTACAAAGCAGAACATATAATGCTTATATCCATTCTAGTTTAAAATCCAGTTTAAATCTCCTAAAAAAGATGTTAATGCTATTCTTTTTGAAAGTGTTTTTTGTTTTTTCTTAAGTGCTATAAAATATTCAATGTTTATAAATATATTGCCAAGAATAGCTGAAGACAGTGAAGGCTAAAACATGTTATAATTATACAAGTTAATTTTCAGACTTCATATAATACTGGCTGTTCTATAGCCTGTGGTATTATCCCCCTCTATCATGTACAGCTGATTCTTGGATGAAAGAAATAGGACCAGAATGGACTATTTTTAATTAGCTTGAATATTTGAAGAACCTGAATATTTTAGTAAAATACACACCTAGATACTTTTAAACCTATTTTAAACATATGAGATTTAAAACAATTACAAAGCTATCTTAAAATTTTCCAGCAAGCCACTAACCACCCGGAGTAAATTCTGCTAATAATATGTTCCAATGCTATCTGCAGGTACTCAAGTATCAGCAATGATTGCATGCCCCCTTTAGAATTCTGCTCTCCTTCAGGGTAGTGCTAAAGCAAAAAAGCAGTGTCTCCCAGAGTATAAGATCTAGTAATTTTACTTATTTAGGTATCTATCCAAAAACAAGGAAAAAATTACATTTTATGTTTTCTGACAGTTGGAAATTTTCATGCATTCTCTCTTTGGATGGAATTAAACATATACTAAAAGGAATAGAATATCTTGGAGATCTAAAGGTGATGATTTTCTTTCTGGGTATAAAGATGGAATAGAGGTAGTTAGAGGGGAGGAAGAATACTAACACTTTCTGTTTCTTTGTTTGTGTGTATAAAAAAGACCACTATTTCAAAAAGTCAAATGTAATTTTTTTAAAGTTTTTAGTGTCTGACTCAAAAAAAGAGCCACCAGTGCATATGGGAACTTAAACAGATATGCCACCAATAATGATATTCCTAGAAATACCTTTTCCTCTTGTATATATGTACCTGATATTATCTGAAGCATTTGAAAATGTGTTTGTGTACAGCGGCACTATAATGGGATTTTGTGAATTGTTCTTATCTAAGCGTTATATATGCATCCAGAGGGAAAACTTTACTTTAACCAGGTACATTATCAGAAAATAACAATCTGGGGCATAAGCATCCCAAGTGTGCACCTTTTTTATGGTGTCAAACAAAGCAAACAATACACATATTTTTCCATTATTTTATGTTTGATTTTTTTTTCATTATTATTATTATGTTAAGCCAACTGTGTTGGATTTGTAAATGGGCTATGACTGTTACACTATAGCATCTGCTTATCCAAACAAGTCTCTCCTGATAATGGTGCCCAGCAATGCAGGCCAGGAAGTGGCAATGGGAGGTGAAACAAAGGGTATGTCTCCGCCAGTGGCCACAGGTTTCACCTCAGGCTGATTTACATGAATGCAATAAGCAATTCAACACAAAAGAGTTTTTTTTTTCAAAAAGCTATTTCCAACAGAAGAGCATGAATACAGCCCCCCAAGCTGTCCAAAAATTAAGATCAGGGAGGCAATGGTTGTTTCTGTTAAAAGTCACATTACCGTGAGAGCCATGCTCTGGAAAATAGAAGAAACAGGAATCAGCAATGAAAGTAGGCAAAGGTAGCAAACATTCTTCATATTTTTGCTATGTACAAGAAACTTTATTTTTTAGCTTCAGCACTTCTTCACTGCAGTGTTATATGTGTATATTCCCAACAGTAGAAGACAAGCTGAGCAAGTTTTCATCAAAAGAAAGTTTGCAGGACTGCAGTGCACAGGAAAGAAAAATTGGTCTAACTACTGAGATGAGAGAAAAACACATTTTTTGGAGAGTTTGTGGATAGACAATTACCATTTTCTTGGTGACAATGTCTGTGTTAATCAGTTTTCCATCTGAACTTGGAATAGAGGCAAAACAGGTTTATTAGAGTCAACCCTTTAAGCGAGTGATTTCTGTGAGTAGTAACCAGATGCTAGAATCTTCTTAATCCAGATGGTGACAGAAAAGAGATATAGAGAGATGTGGATGATCAAAAGTCGAAAAGATTCCATCAAGGTCATCATAAATATTGCTTTTCATTTAACACTCTTGCTACAAAAAATGTCATGCTTGACTTGAACAGCAGCTGTCAAAGCCTCACGGTGGCATTTCTTTTCATTAGTTGTAGGGGTAAGTTTTCCATTTTTCAAAGAGAGGGCAGGTTGACCCCTTCTGCAACCCAACAGGTAAATTTAGTGTTAGAAGTAAAATAAATATGAAGTTCTCCATGTTTGAGGAAGCATCCTTTTTTTCCAGACATCTAAAGCAAGGAAAGCAGAGACTCCGTGTCACACTTCCAAGAAATACCTATTTCACTGCATGATAAGAGTGTTTATGCTCACTCATTCTTTACACTCATGAAAATTAACAAGATTCACTGAAGCTGCAGTGGTGAAAGCCATACATTTTCCAGACAGGATGCCTTCCTACTTTGGTCTCTTAGTGGGCGTGGCTGTAACTGGTATTTTACTTTTTGGATGGTCTTTCAGATTTCTCTTGGCATGGTAAGTTCCTGGTGAGCTCACAACATTACCACAGCAGTTCCCATGCTAGAGTCCTCACTTAGGAGAAAATGCTTATTCCTCCTCTCCCTTTGCAGTGAAACATTTGGGAAGCACCACAAAGCAACTGCACAAGGGCTGTTAAAAAGTAATTTGACACCTTTACACCATGCAGATACAGGAGTAATTGGAGTCTGGTTTTTCAAGCTCTCATGATGGCTCAGTCCTGAGGTTGAGAATAAAACATCCAGGTAATTTATTACTTTTCATTTCTTTCCTTTTCCTGAAGCGGAACCTTTATTCACACATGCTGGTTTTAGGTACTTACTGCATCTGTCTGTCCAAAAGAGGAGTTAAAAGTTTTGTGGTGCAATCCAGAAATTAAATTGTTTGTGTATGATGAGATGGACTGCAGTCGAACAGCCCTCAAAACATGATGATAATAGCTGGCATGAATCACTGGTTCTGGAGAACAGAAGCACCTTGAGCGCTTCCAGTGCATGTTAACAAGTCTTCTGGAGTCTATAAGGTAGTTTTGATTCCATGACCCACATCCATAGCACAGTAGCACCAATGCCTCTGTCCATTGATTTCAGTAAGGCTGTTTTCCCAAGTAATTGTTATCCAAGCTGAGTAAAATCTGCAGAGTGTGATCAGTGGTTTGTGAAGCTACTAAGTGCTTTGCAGTGGAATTTTAATATAGCTAAGACAAATGATGTAACAAAGATATCTATTTATATTTAAAAGTGATACTGTAAATAGTTAGGATTCAATTTAATGCATTGCAAAGTTAGGTAACATGAAAAACAACCTGATAACAGGCAGGCTTTCAAATCCATTAAGTGTGTTTGAATATTGCATCCTAAATGTCCATCACTATTACAGGACTTTATGTGAGAGTACAAGTATATAGGACCTTAAAAAATCTACACTGAATAAAAAGGCAGTAATAAAATAGAAGCTCACTGAGTTTCTTCTTTGACTACTCTTTCTTCTTCCTTTTAATTTTTATTTGGCGCTTTATTAAAAGTCCAGAGCTCAGAATTTCAACCCCTGGTTAATCACCACTTAATCATTTGACATAAGTTGAAGACACATCTCTGCTGCATTGGTTTTCTCCTTATACTATTCTCCTGATTAACCATCAGGCATTGCTTCCTTTTCCTAATCTTATCTCTAATTCAGATGTGGTCAATCCACCTTCTAAAATACTGCCAAGTGTGCATACTATAGATATGGAAAAAAATTACGTGGAAACATGTGCCCTCCTTGAAACAGATGCCACCATAAACTGTGTTGTGAGCTCTGGAGCAAGGATACAGGAATGGACTGGGAACAACTCAGTGTTTTATCATGCTCACATAACTAAAAGATTAAACTTTAAGGAGCTGCTTTGTACCAGGACCCATCTGGTGGCTAAGCTGGACAAGTTGGGAAGCTGTGTGAGACTGCGTAGTGTTTCAAAATCGCACAATTACAGCTTGGAGTAATCTTTCACAAATACCAATTTGATGCTGACCACAATTAATAGATGGATGTCAGGAATCATGGCTCCCCATGGAACTGCAGAAGTAGGGCTGGAACTAGTTTACCTTCCACCTAACTTTTGTTGCCTTCTCTGCATGCCACTTCTCCCTCTTGTGAGTTCCAGAATTAATTTCAGCAGCAATATGTGATCAGGAATGTAGGAAATCTTTGAGCCAAGATGGATGCTTGACATAATGAGTTGTACAGCGACACCATGGAACTCGTCAACTGTGATCATCGCCAGGGCGCTGAGAGTTTGGGATATTTTCTGTAAACACACACATCTTTATTTTTCCATGTGTTTTGCAAACCCGTATGGTGGAAGGCTTTTCACACTTTTAGCCTGCAGACTTTTATTGAGTGTGGAAGCAGAGTTTATAAATAGGACTTCGCTTTTTTCTTTTAATGCCACTTAGATCTCATTTTAGCGGAGTTTATAAACAAGCTACATTTGTTCTTTTTATTGGCTCAAGAGAACAGCTGTCTATCAAGCATTCCTGTTTACATGATCTCCTTTGGTAAACCATGCTTAGAGACCTTCTGTGGGTTATCAGTAGCTGTTATATAAATAACAGCATATTGGATGAAATCTGTGATATTATTTCATGTGCATTTTCTTCCCTTACACTGAAGTTCTCTTGTAGGCAGTGGCCCAGAACCAGATCCATTCACCTCTGAAATGTCTCCAAAGTTGTCTTTACAGGCATTGTGTTAGATCCTGGCAGACAATGCCCCAGGGTTGCACAGATCATCTGCTGGCTATCTGTAGAGGACTGCATTTCAGCCATAATGAATTAAGTGATTTCTTTCTTCAAAAAGCAGGAGATGTTTGACAGAAAAGCTAAAAAACACAGTGCCAAAGTGGGAGGTCTGTGCTGTCAAGAGGTGTCAAACTGACAGAACTGGAGACCTAAACCTTCTGTTCCCCTGCAGCAAAAAACAGATTTCAAACCACGTCACATACTAGAAGCACTGGCAATGGAAGCATTTATGTATGTTAGCCATGATATAGAGGCACCAGATGTAGAGACGTGAGGAGATTTTAGTTGCCATCTCAATTCCAGTCTCAACTTCAGAGATCTAGAATTTAGTTCCTCAGAACTTTGTCCAATACTGCACCTTTTATTTCCGTAACACTCTCCAACGCTTATCCCCAGTGCTCATTCAAATACAGGATTTTGATTCCAAAGCAGTTGAAGATTCTACTTTTCATTGCCCAAACATTCCCCAATTATACAAGTGAAGTAAAACTTTCAGCACATGTTGAACTCCATCTTTCAGAAGTAGTAAATGTTCAAATTCCTAAAGGGCACAGCCCAAGTTAAGCATATGTTTAACCAGCATCCTGACTCAGTTGCTGCCCTGCATGTGGGGGCTCAATGAAAAAATAAAAAAAGAAATCCTAATTGTAATCCTGACTTTGGGCCAGGATTTTATTGAAATATTTATAAATAAAGACACGGTGGTATTTAATTATTTAAGAAACAAACTGGTGGTGGAAATTTCACAGAGATGTAAGGTCCTTGGACTTGTGCAAGAGACAAACTTGGCCCACTTTCCTGTGACTAATATATACAGTACAGAAAGAGAGAAGGGGGAAGGAAAAGCCATTTTCTTTCGCAACGGGAGCATACGACATTAAGGAAACTGAAAACTACATTTCTAAAATTGTTTCCATTTCAGTGTTCTTCTGCCTATGGAGAATCAATACGCCAGAAGAGCATAGCCTTAAACATTAATATTACAGAATAAAATTTGTTTTTGATGGATTGATAGGCACATTTTCTTAAGGCCAAGAAATAATGAATACAACCTTTTTTTCCAGATAGTCTATCTTTCCCCTCTCCCTGCACAGAGGATGTAGAGAATAATATGATACCACTTGCCTGTATATAGAAACATCTGTTATTAGGCACCAAGAGGTTTCACTAGGACGCATGTCCTCAACCCCATATATTCAATTGGAACAGCAAAGGGAAATTAGAATACAGGAAAATGCTCTTGTATGCTCTGAAAAGCTTCAGAAAGCCAGTCAATCAAGAAAGCTTGGCTGATGTGACAGTGGCTAATAATTCCCAGGGGATTTTACTCTGCCCTAACTACACAGTCCCTAAGCAGGCTGAGCTTAAAAGCAAATCCATGTACACCCTGATTTCAACATGTAGTTTTACATCATGTCACACTTGCTTTTCTTTCTGAATCAGCAATAAATAGCAAGTGCTTCCCTAGTAATTCTGATCTTACACATGGACAGAGTAGAAATAATAATTTATCTGTTGTCCTGACATTTGGTGATTTTTTTGTAGGGAGGAAGCATGGGCCCATATTTCTGGGGCATCTTTAAATTCCAGTGGTTCTGAGAGATGCTTCCAAGATCATTGAGTATAAACTGAAGTTGTATTCCAAATTGTGTGTTCTTCACTATCACAGACATTTTTATTCACTTTTGTACTTACTGAGGAGGTAATTCTGATTCCACATAATCCCCCTTTTCCTTCCTGTGTCCTTCCCACTTAACAATGACATATTAGATACCCAAAGTCAAATTAGAACATCCTGCAGAGGGAGAAGAAATCACTGGACCCAAGCAAAAAGAGCTCTTTGTAAGGTTGTTTTCTATTTAAATATATGTACAGAGGGGGTTGGTAATGTGGAAAAAACAATTCTGCTCTCTTTTGGATAAGCCAAATAGGAGAAAGGTATGATGTTAGGACATAATCATATGTAGTTTTACTCTATCAGGACATACTTTATGCAGAATTCAGGGAAAGGGCTGACCTTTCATTGAATGTCACCTTGTAACAGTTCACAGTTTAGTCTAATCACATTTTTAATTAGGAGTAGGGAGGAATATTCTTAGTCTGCCTCAAAGGAAAACTTTAGGGACTCTGTTCTAACTCCCTCCAGCATCCTTAGTTTCATACAGCTGCTCTGACAGAGGCAAAACCAATGGAAGAAAAAAAAATGAAAGTAAAAACCTTCTTAAAGCAAAACTTAAAGTCAGTGTAAGAGTTCCGTTAGAAATCAGAACTGTGCACAGTCCAGAGGAACTTTGCCATCCCTTGAGATTCTTGGCAGCTTATCAAGCATCTCCCAGGATTTCTGCTCACAAGAACAGAGCATAATATTGTAGTCATTGATTGCATTTTATTCTTGTATTCTGAGTGCTGACTGAGGGACTGCATTAGTGCAGCAGACAATGAAATCTGACTCACCCAAAACTTATAATTGTCTTGGATGAGGTTAAAGATATCACCACAAAACTGTTTGTGCTACGTTATTGCTGAAAAATCCCAGGCCTCTGGCAAACTCTGGAGCACTAGTTAGTGCATGGAACAGAGAAGAAACTTACCCTTAGGTCCCAAGAGCTTAGAAACTAAAGCTTCCTTAAGAAGACTACAAGCTAAAATTTAATGCTGTGGTATTACGTGTTGATTCGCAATAATATCAGCACTTGCACATTGTAATATGACTTAGGGATATGTTATTGATTTTGTTTCCTAAGTATCCAGTAATCAGCATCTCGGCTAAGGTTCCTCTATCCTTCCATATGTTGTACAGCAAGTCATTGTACCTCCACAGAACCGATCCTTTCTTATTTCTTTTCAGGTTATTGCAGCCCCCAGCCTGTGCCAGGTGCTTCCCAAAGAACAAAGCTTAGGAAGTAGCTTTGAGATCTATGTAAAAACTCATCATAATGATATTTTTTTCCTTCTTCTTTGTATTGAACTACACCTTTCAACTAGTGAATTCAGCAGAGTTAGCAACTTAAACCAAAAATTGGTTCTTTGTTAAACTTTTTCAAGCTTTCTTTTCTCCCTCATTTTGAGTAGAGGGAGATACAGATTCATTGGTTGGTTGTTTAATGAAATTCTCTTCATTTTTTTCCTTTTTCTTTTCTTTTTCCTCAAGAATAAACAGATGGCTTTGTAGCTAAAAATATGATATAACACACCTCCGGTCAAAGTCTTCTGAAGCATATCTGTTCTTACTTATTTTTCTCTGCAACCATAAGTGTTCCAAATACTTTACAGAAATCATACCTGGCTCTCACCTGGAAATGAAGAATGAGATTTTTAGTGGATTTCTTTTTAAGCCTTTGCACTTCTATCCATTTTGACTGAAGTTTGGAAACTCAGAACTTAAAGGCCTCCTACTCTCTACAAACTCCTCCTTTTGAGCCCTTTGTGGACATATCTTTTAGTTAAATTGCTATTGATGTTCAGACAGTAAAATTTTTTGCTTTCAATCTATCTTAGACCAAAAGTTTATTGTCATTTGTTCATTTTCTTTGCAGCTCATAATGCATTTCCTGTATCCTGGTTTTGTCTAGGAGAACCTGGTTCCAGGCGGGACAACCCCATGGGCCCACCACACACTGAAATGCAGATAATCATCAAAGTGGAGTTTCTTATGACCTTGAAAATTAATTGAAAAGTAGGTTATTACCTTTTTCCTTCTTGGCGAAAAACACATAGGTGCAGAGTATATTTTAATCAGAAGTTCTTAACAACCAACCACATTCCTACTATTACCCAGTTATTGTGGATGGAGCTAGAATAACAGAGAAGTTTCTGCTTTGGAAACCCAAAGATCCTACAAACTTATAAATGCAGTTATTTATTTATTTATTTATTTATTTTATTTATTTACTTACTTATTGTATTTCTAAGAATTGTTGCATGCAAATGAATTTCATGTGATGAGAAATGTTAATCTTATGTTAAAGAAAAGGGCTGGAAATCTTTTCGTCTGGCTTCTGCAACCAGGATTTATTCTATGACCTTTAATAAATCAATTCTTGATGTGTCAGTTTCCCCACTGGTTAAATTTTGATTAATAATGACCCTTAATATAATTTCTGTAGTTCAGAAGAGGGTGATGAAAGTGAAGGCCCAGTCCTCACAACTTTTACTTCATCAGGTAGCACCTACTCCTGAGAATGGTTTCCTAAACCTCAGTAGAAACTTCTCAGCTGAGAAGTTTACATGAATAAGTATGACTTATCTAATACTTGTCAACTTTTTTCAATTCTTGAGGTCTAATGCAGCATTTAAGTGAAATTTTTTTTTTTCTTTATGAAGGTCTTTTCTTAGCCTATCATGCCTTATGACAACCCAGATAATTTAGCACCCTTTTTAATGATGGAAGAGCTGTGATAGCTTGATGGCACTTGGCTACAATTTAGGTACTTTTTATTTGGAGTTGGGATAGGGAAGAACTTGTTGTCTGTGTGTAATTTTTGCCAGCATGGGTTTACACCTTCAGACAAAGGCTCAAGTTGACTGATGACATTCCCATCTAAGGTAGGCAGCAAAACTCTTTCCAAAATCTAGCTGCTATACAGTTATTCTCATGCAAAATGACTCATTCTTTATTGCAGTGGCAGCCAAGATTGTTACAAGTGCCATGACAGTGTCCGAAACAAAGGATGCACTCCAAATCAATTTAGTCGTGAGGGAAAAAATGGCAGAAATTAAAAGTCCAAGAAATATTCTTACCATCTCCTGGCTATATTCAGGATTTCAGAAGGTCTCTTGTTTCCATACCAGGGAGCCAACACTTTAACATCTGAACAATGATATAAGTCAGAAATTATGACACACTTCTCTGTTTCAAGAAAATACGTGTTTCAACAGCTTTATCAAAATGCATAACAGGGGAATTTTGATGTAGGTTTTTCCCACAACTTCAGGACACCCTCTGTGGAGGGCTCTAAAGGTATTTCAGGGGAAACTCTTTGCTTGCTACTGGGACAGATCTGTTTGTCTTCGCATAGATACTAGAATATACGTGATGCAGTGATGAGCCAAGGTATGAGTCTCAAGCACTTTAATTTGATAAACTCGCAGTGAAAATTGTGCTCACAAAATTATCCAGAAATTCCATAATTTTTATTTTTGCAGTACTTAATCCATTATTTCAATGCAGTTTTCAGTGGGGCCTAGAAGGTGATAACGACCATGATTATTCTTTCTTTCTTTTTTTTTTTCCATTTCAAAAATCAATATTATAGTCATTTTCCATCCTTTCTGTTACCTCTCCAGATTTTCAATTACTTTTCTGAAGTATTTTTCTTGGATAAAATTAAACCAATTACTGCTGATCTTGACAAGTAATGACACATGCCCTATGAACTAGTAGATCTTTCTGTGCTCTGAAAGCAGTCCTTCAAGAAGCAAGGTGTTTATTTGTTCTTTTAATACTTCTTTCTCTAGGAAATAGAAAGTGTAACTACCTCTTGATATATCAGAAACTTTTTCTGCTGAACTCTCAGTATTACTTTCTGATTGTACCCATTACGCTACTGTTTTTAATTTTCACAGAATTCATAAATTAGTTCCCCTAAAATTCTTCACCAAGCAAAGATCTTGAGTACCTTTTTAATTTAAATCATGTAAGTTCATTACCAGGCAGGATCCTGGGGACAGGATGGGATGTCAGACCACGGTCTGAGATGTTGCACTACAAAAACTTTTTGCACGCAGAGTCATAATGAAGGAAAATAATTTCCTGCCTCTAGAAATGGGCCAGGTCATGTTATTTCCTTTCTGTATGTTCAAACCAAAATACAACTTTTTTCTTTTTTTATAAAAAAGTGGCTTTGGTCATTTCAAAGAAGTTAAGGGATAGGAAAACAAACCAAATTGGTCTTCTGTTTCTCTCCAATGTGTTTTGGGGGGTTTTCCTCAGTGACAAAAAGAAAAGAAAAGTCTTTTTGGGTCTACCAGCCAAGTGAAAAATCAGTTACACAGGGCTGGCTGTTTGTTAGGACTAGCTATCAGACAATCCATGCTTTTTGTTAGTTATTTTTTCCCCATAATAGGACATATCATTGACCACAATAGCATTGAATTTTTGTTTACATCTGTACAGACAAAGTAGCATTTTTACCACCACTCTTCAAGGTGCAGACAAAAAAATTAATAAAAGAGAAGAAGGAGAAGCAAGTCCATCTATATTTTAAAAAATATATGCATAGCTTCTGAGGAAAAAAAGAAGTGATTTAAAGATAACCCTAGAATTTTAAACACTCAGTTCTTTTTGCATGAAATCTCAAAGTGAAACTCCATCTGATCCCCTCATTTAGTGAGATTCTGTTTGGCCACCATCAATTTCAACTTCTCACACCTTTGTTGGACAGATTTCCCCCCCCCCCCCCGGTAAGAAACTGTTTAAGGGCTAAAGAATATCCTCCTACCATCAGACTGGACTTGCACAAATATTTTGCATCATCTTTCTCTGTCCCTCTTTTTCCAATAGTGACAAATTCCTTCTCAAAAACTATTTTTTTTCCTAGAATGTTTCTATATTGCAGCCTACTAAGCATCCTAATTACAATATGCTCAAATAATCACTAAACTCATAATTAGGACCAGTTAAGTACATGAGTTTGCCAGGTGAAGAAGTAATATCATGGGGGCAAACCATCAGCTGCTGTGAAACAGTCCAGCTTCACTGGGTTCAGCATAAGAATTTCTGGTTATAGCAGAGACCTCAGTATAAAATCTTCTCTGCTGGGAAGCACTCAGTAAGAGATACCTGAGAATAAAATGTATATTTAAGAGTAGACTAAGGAAGGCAGCTTACAGGCAAAGGATCAGATTTTTTAAAAAAGTCATCTCTCCACTGCTACCTGAGCTGTTCACTATGGAAAAATAACAACTGAAGTACAGAGAAGTTGATAAGGAATACAAGGAAGCACAACTTCTTGTGTGCTGTCTTGGACTAGTTAATATTCATCAGGAAAGGTCAAGGCCTTAAACAGAAAGGTTATTTCAGGGAATTGTGTGGAATAAAAAGGATCAGTACAGCCCAGAAGTGTTGAACTTGGAATTCAGGGGTCAAGATTCCCAACACCTGAAATTTCACAACTGACTGGATGCTCAGATGCTGCATTGTTTTCTAATTGCTATAAATCTTGTGGGTTTTTAAGCTGTGCATATAATCTGCATTTCTGGAAAACACAGTTGTTAGTTACCAGAAACCCAATGTATTATTAATTTATTTAATGCTGATGGACTGAATTGTGTAATGGGTAAAGACAGTCAAGGAGCAGTGATTGGCAGGAATAAACCAGTTTCACTGAATGGGGACAGGGAGGATTTTATTCAAGGAAATGGCAGTGAAACCATCCTAATAAATAACCAAGCCGAGTTGACTCAAGCACTTATAATGCCAGTGTCTGTGATAAGCAATGGAAACATTAATATAAAATGCTTCACCATAAACGAATACGGTAGAGTTCAGAATGATATATTGCAGCACAGCCATCCCTAGCATGGCATGCTTTTAAAGTGATGCTTATAATAATTTTTATTTTCGTAACAATAGGGAAAAAAAAAAGAACAGAACAGCAAAAATTGTTATCTGCTAAAAAGGAACTGCAATAGCAAAATTTCCTGATAAGAGCCTACATAAGGATTTAGCCACAGCAAGAGAACTGTGCTCAGATACAAATGCAGAAACTAGGAATGTGGTTGTAGCTTGTTCACTTCTAATCCTAGCTGTATGTTACAGTCAGATGGTGAAAGCAGTCATTTCATGAAATAACTGAAATTTTCAGATATTTCATGAAATGACCAGCATTATGGCTGTTCTACTACACTCTTAGACTCTTTCACTCCATCATTAAATTAAATGACTGCTGTTATTGTGAAAGCCACATTGGTGTGATTTTTATCACTTATATTTAGGCACCTGAACTTAGATGTACAGGTCAATTTAGGCTCTCACAGTCACAGAAGAAAAGGTGGCATGTCCAGGTGGTAACCCAGCAGATCTAACTTAGCTACCTGGTTTTGGATTAAATAAACCATCCTTTTGCATACACTGCTCTCTTTCACTTAATTATAAAAGAAGTCAAATGTGACATGTTTGAAGAAAGATGCTTACCCATTGGTTGATCCTCATGACTCCTATTCAGTGTGTTGCTTAATTCTATAAATGCTCACAACTGCTGTGAAAAATATTTCTGTTATGACACACTCTTGTAGACATTCACTTTTTACACCCTATGCTCTTTGCCACAGGACATCTGACTGCACTGGATCCATTTGCTCCCTCCTTGTAGCTTATAATTCCCTTTACCAGTGTGCCATGTGGGCTACAGGATAGAATTAGTATAATATTCACTGTTTTTTTGGGGGTTTTTTTGTTGTTTTGTTTTGTTTTGTTTTGTTTTGTTTTGATCAGAAACACATCTCTTTGGCACATCTTTCTTTACCCAGTCTGGGACATTTATTAAACCTCTCCACAGTCATGGCTTTCCTACAGTCCCTAGCCTTAAAAATTTGCCCCTGTTGTGACAGTCAAATTCTAGTGACAGATGAGCATGTTAAATGCCTTTACTGCCTTGAAGAAATTCTGTCTCATATTCCAAGTAAATGCAGCATTTGTTGGTCCTTCCCCTTGCAGGCCAGAAAAGACTAAGAGCCTGTCTTTCTAACTGCTTCCCTGGGAAGTGAAAAGTTCTATCTTCAGACAGTCATGATGAAGTGGCACCATTCACAGGGAAGACAATATTAGTTGAAGTATGGATGTGGTGAATGTCCATGAAGTTATATGACAGGTTCACTCTTTCCTAACGAGAATCTGAGAGGAGCCAAGGGATTCTGCACATCAGATTAGGAACGTCCAATGCAATTCTGATAGAACAGAGAGGCTGGAAACTACATCTCAAAGCAAGTCTCCTGGCTGTGGCTGCAGAGCAGGGCAGATGCAGTTCTGGGGTTTTCTGGGCCCTAGGAGGAAGGCAAAGCAGGCACCTGCAACACAGAGGAGACTCTGATTCTTCAAGAGACTTATCAGATTCCCTGAAACTGTTAAAGAAACAATCCTTAACCCAGGGAAAAGCCTGATTTAAATGGATAGGGTTGAAGTTTTGCATGAGGTCAAAGACTACCTGCCAGTTTGAGTCCTTCAGTCTAGGCTGAGAAAATGGATAGGGTAAATATTAGTTCCTACTTCATCTGCATATAAAACCCAGAGCACGTCACAAGGCACTGACCTTCACATCTGTTCACACAATTGGGTGCTCTGAATTCCTTAGAAGGAGGCTTTTTTGGTATCTGCTCCTGTATGTTCTTTTGGTTGTGGGATGTTATATGGAAGAATAGTTGAGAAGATAAGCAGGAGTCGTTTGTTGAAATCTATTGCCCTTTCTGCATAAAACTTTACCACAAACTCACACTCCAGAAGAGAGCAGGGAAGAGTCAAACCAGCATAACGAGAGGCAAAGTGAGACTTGCCACAAGTCTTAAATGGAAACTGGACAGTGAGATCTAGAAAATACTGGTCACAGAGGGGCAATGTTTCTCACTTACCATATTTCACACTGTTTTATCAGATACAGGTTGTTATCATGAATATGTGCAGCCACCTCAGAACAGTTTTGAGCTGCTGAAATGTGTATTCATGTCAGCAAATATTATACAAGCAGTAGAGCTTGACTGTTGAGCATTCCACAGAACCCACTGCTCACAAGAAAGTATAAAACCAACTCAAAGTCATCTGACAGAAGTCAAGTAATTCTAAGACAAAATACTTTATGCTCTTTCCTGGTCATGGTCCCATAAATCCTGGAGATTCCTCCCTTCCACATCAAAAATGTAAAAAGAAATTGCCTTCTGATTTGTGTCCTTTTTTCTTTTACAGTCTGGCTTGAGAGATGAATGATCAGTTGAAACATCCTTTACAGACTTTGTGGCTATCAAACAGCAGAGAGGCTTGTCCTGAACTTTTGTAAAGCAGATATTTCAGAAAAGCTGAAATGTGAATGTAATCCCAGAAAAGAAACATAAATTCTCTTCCCTGGGTTGCTGCTAAGGAAGTGAGAAACATCAGTGATTTGGGCTTGCTTTTAAATATCTACATATTTCAAAAAGTATTTTTTGAAATCTGTTTCAAAAAAGTCTGTTTCTTACACTTGAGTTTCCTAGATGTTTTAAAGGCTCAACTAGGTTGTTTACAAATTAGCTCATTTAAGAATTAAACTGTTATTCACAGAATTTTTGGTTTTTTTTTTTTAATTTTAATTTTAAAGTTTCCTGAGAAGTAGATTTGTTGTGTTTGTTTGGGGTTTTTTTTAGAGGAAAAGTTTTGGAGTTTTCTCATATCATTTATTTGACGAAGATTTTAATTGTACTTTGATATGGACAGATTTCAAACATATGAGTTTATGCTTATTTGTACAGTTATTATGGTTTTCACTAAAGCATATACAATTAGACTTTTGAGTACCCCTGAGGTCAGATAACCTGATTTCTGAACTCCAGCTTCACATATTTAAGATCAGAGAATCCTACAGTTTTTTTCAGTTGTAAGGAACTCCTGACAGGTCAGGATGGCTCAAAGTTGGGCCAATTTAAAAGTTATACCATTTGACATAGGCCCTCGTTCGGCCGAGTTTAGTGTGTCTGCAGGAATGGGTATTTCACCTCTAGTCTAGGCCTCTGCTTTAATGTTTGACCAAAAGATGATTGTGTCATCTTTTTTTCCTAATTTCTGATCAGAATTTCACTCTCTGTAACCTGTGTCCATTGCCTTCTGTCCTTTATGTGTCTACCTCCAAAATGAGCCTGGCTCCACTCTGTCTATAACTGCCTAATTTGTACTTGATGACATCTACTTATTCTGCTTTTCTGAAGACAGAATAAATCCAGCTGCCTCAGTTTCTTTTTGTATATCTTGTGGTCTGGACACGCACATGCAGCTGCCTGTTTGACAAGTTTAAGTATCTTGCAGATGCAGGGGAGGTGTAGTACTCCGGGTTTGGTTTCATGAGTGCTGAATTGAATGTAATAATCACTTCCTCCATTCTTCTGCCGATGTTAACGTATCCAAGTCTGTGGTTAGCCATCACCTCTGTAAGGATCCACTGTGACTCATGCTCAAATCAATGTGCACCAGGGCCCCCCAAGTTCTTTTCTGCACAGCCGTTTCCAAGGCCAGCTGGTGGGACAATGAAGGAGCTCTTGACCGGCACAAAACCACTCCAGTCTTGACCACATCCAGTGGCCTCACACAGCAAAGCCCGAAAACACCCTGAAAAGGAAATGACTGCACCTCTGTCAGCCTGATAAGCAATGCACATCCATCAGATCAGGGCCAAGACAAAACAGTGGATGATAGGTTCCTTCAAGGCACAGCTGCTTCAGGGTGAAAAGAGGTGGGGTTGGCAATTTTCTTCAAAACAATTTAAAGCTTTAATACCGAGCTTTACTCACAATGGTAGAGACAAGAGATCTAGTGAACTGAGATTGTGAGAATGAATTGTCCCAAAATAAACTGAAAAAGTGGCAAAAGAGTTGTGCATTTCCAGATGGCAATGAGATACAATTATATATTTGAACTAAACAGATGTATCATGTAGTAATTGTTTTGAAACTATTAGAAACTACTCAAGAGAGTAAGTCTGCCTGCTTGTTTGTCCCAAGCTCACAAAAAAGTCAACTGCACTTAAATCTCCTGAACTGGTAGAAGAATAAACATTCACTAGCAGGTAGTTAAATGACGTTGACTGATAATTCCAAAGGCAGGTTATAGCTCTTTAGTGGACGCGGGTATAGTCTTGCTAGTTTTCAAGTTGTCCAGAAGTTACATGATAACACTTTCTACAACTAAACAGGTGACGTCGAATAGTGAAACCAAAATGAATCACTGGAAATCTTTAAAACCCGAGATAAGGGTCTTGTATGCTTCTTGCTAAAACTTATAGTCTAAACGAGGTTTTAAACCAGGAGAGAAGATTTTCTAATCTCCACTTACAGTCAACACAGAGGGATGTGACCCTCTCCAGAGGGGTATCATGTGAATTGCTGAATTATATTCTCAGCATGTCTGGTGGGACGGTGAGCATGAGTGACAGAGCCTCTAATTTGAGACATGTCATCAACGTGCAGAAATATCAGATGAAGAAGGATCTTATCTTCTGTTGCTGACAGAAACAGGACATATTTACTCTGTGTTATGACTGCCTCTGGTCATAAATAAAGAATCATAGAATGGTTTGTGTTGGGAGGGACCTGTAAAGGTCATCTAATCCAAAGCCCTGCACTAAGCAGAGACATCTTCATCTGGATCAGGTTTCTCAAAGCCCTCTCCAGCTTGATATTGAATGTTTCCAGGTATGAGGCATCCACGTCTTTGGGTAAATTGTGGCAGTGTTTTGCCACTGGTGGTAAAAATTTTCTTTCTTACATCTAAGCTAAATCTACCCTCTTAGTTTAAAACCTCCCTCTTAGTTTAAAACCATGACCCCTTGTCCTCTTGCTGTATGTGCTGATAATACTTCTGTCCCCACCTTTCTTATAAGCTTCTTTTGAGTATGGTAAGAGTTATAAGCTCTGCCCAGAGCCTTCTTTTCTCCAGGCTGACAAATCCCAACTTCTTCAGTTTTCCTCTTAGGAGGAACCCTCCAATCATCTATGTGGTCTCCTCTGGGCCCACTCCAATATGTCCATGCTCTTCCCGTATTGGGGTGATACGTTGACAAATTGCATAAAATTAAGCTTTAGGGAGAACGATTGATTTAATTTGCAGTCTAATTTAAAGTAATATAGGAGGAATTCTTATGGCATTGTAATGTCCCTTTTCAGTATCAGTAGAACAAAAACAATATTTGTGTTACAACATAATTTTTATATTATGATAATATTTTGTCTTAGATGCAATCTAATAAGATTTTAATGACTTAATTAGAGGTAGAACTTCATTATTTTGTAAAAGGAAAATATTTGAAATATTATTTTCTCCTAATGAACATTTTTGGTGTATTTCATACAGTTCAGAATAAAATAACTTCATCAACTCAGAAATTGTTGATGAAATGAAATTTGCTTCTTTTTCACACCTCTAGGTTATTTATTACACTATTCTTCATTCAACATCTGGTACTTATTTTCAGTTGAAACTTTCATTGTTGCAATGGTTGATTACTCATACCAATTATTGCTGTTCTTCTGGTTGTACTCTATTTGAAAGAATAGGCACAGCAAGCAAATGCATTATCTATCATGACATTTATTATGATTATTAATATGTGTAGGGAATATATGCAAAGTATTATTCATATGGTAGTTAGACAGTTCCACACTCTTGATATTTGCTATCTTTGATATCAGGCTATAACATTTTCCCCATTTTATATATTAGAGATAGAAGGAAATAATAATTAAAAATCTTGCCCAAGGTCAAGGAGAGGAAATGAGTTGGAGCAGGGATTCACAGTCTTCTGGCTCTAATTGCTTCTGGTACAATATGTTTCATTGTATCATTGAGACCAAGCTGAACTAAGAGTGATAGATGAAAAAAATCCCAATGGTAGATATTTGACTGACTCCTGGAGCCATATCACCAAAATGGATTGATTTTCACATCAACAGAATCAGTTTAGAAAACATTTGTCTGATATCCAGGAAGGCTGAATGCATCCATAAATACAGACTATCCAGTTCTCAGAGAAGTCAACAGGAGCTTTCCAAAAAATTATTTTGGTTTGGCAATTTGGTAGGTTTGTTTTCTCTGCAACCAAATTGAAGTTGTTGATCTGGGTGCAATGAAAGAGACTTGTCAGTATTGAAGATGAGGGAAAGACTGTGCAACCTGCAGTGGTTTTCTGAAGATCTTCTCATATTTTCATGGTAATCTGGGATCCACATTACCACAATGAAAGCACAGTGGATTGATAGATTAATCTTGCCATTATACGTTAAATATTGTGCTGAAATAAGGAATACATGTAACCGGTGCCAAAAGAAGGGCATATAGCTCTCAGAGTGTAAGAACGACAAGTGCCTCCAGCATGTAATTAATTCCATACATTTTAGCCTCCTTTTTTGGTCATTTGACAGTGCTCTATCATTCTCCTCAGCCAAAGACTAAGACCAACTTAATAGGTTGAGTTAGGAGAAAAGGATCCTGCTCTACAGGTTAGTTCTGGAGCAGCTATGAACAGGTCACCAGTGGTGAAAGAGAAGAGGACTTGGAGGTGGGTGAAATTAGGTTTAAGGGCAGTGAAATCAAAAAAGAGCAGATGTCTAACATATATAGAACACACTTTGTGTAGTAAACTGGAATGTAACATGAGGATGCAAATGAGGAAGAAAGAGCAAGGTGTATAAGGATGTTAGAAAATATAAAAATAGCCCATTCCCCAAAGAGAAGGAATAATGAAGAAACCTCATTAATACAGCATGCATTTCTCCATTTGTGAACTTGGAAACTGATGGCCTGATCCAAATGTTCCTTTGCTTGAGCAAGATGTGTGGTATGGGATCCAGAGGGACAATGGAAGGGTGAACATGATGTTCATGAAAGGGGTGGGTGCTATTGTGTGTATGAAAATTATAACTGCTTTTTTGTAATGCTGAGACTTTTTTCTTTATTTCCTTGTCCTGTAATAAATAAATCTGAGCCAATAATACTTGTCTAGCTTTGCTATTAAGATTTCATTTTTATTAATAATAAATTCTTGGCTTCATGTGTTCACTGCATTTCCCTTTAGCACATAACAAGATTTTAAGCATAATAAAAAGCTTAAAGTTTTAAAAGACAAACAAGCTCCCATTTGACTAGCTTTCATAAAGCAGCTTCAAGAAACAGCTAGGACAAACAGAAATGTTTGTTTTTGTCTCATCTCATTTTTATTTCTTAGTGGAATTTGCTGCTAGAGAAAAAGAATTTCTGATCATCGTCAGTTACTCTGAAAAATATATTTTATTACTTTCAAAAAACCCCACTTAAATGAAGGGAATTATAAAATCATTTTTACAGGAGTCTTTGGATAATAAATTGTCAAGTCTTAAATATCATCAGATTCTTTTATCTGAGTTTATCTTGTCGAGGTGGATCAGAATGCTGTAATCAATCACTCAGCCATAAAATGGCTTCATCATACATGTGTATTCTCTTCAAAATCAAGTTGTAACATTTACACATAATAACTTATTGGGTTGCAAGGTTAGTCCAAGCCTGTGTTCAATATTATCTGACATTTTATTGGCTACTACGCAAACTTTTGCCTAATACAGTCATTTTACTTAGAAATTTAATTGAAAGGTTGCCTGCAACAAAGCACTTTTTTAATGTAGGAAGAGTAATGTAAAACTGCTTGATGCATGGGAGGAAGACAGGAGACAGTAAAATGTGGGAGAAAATGAAGAAGAAAAAGAAAATACTCATTCTAATGAGAAATGGAGTTTGAAGAGGAAGTTTCATAAGGATGAATTCATTCCCTAAGGGAGCTTAGTCTGCATTTGGTGCCTGGATCAGCACACCTTCCTAGATGAAAAGTATAAATCACACAGTTATGTGATGGATGATGTTTATTTAGAACAAGGCTTGTTAAAGAGGTGCTTAGCAGGGAACGGGCATCTTCTTTCCAAGAACGAGGTCTTGATGCTGGGGTTTAGAGAGTACAGAAAGGAAATCAGGAAGACCTGAGCTTGTAGGGGAAAACCCCAGCAGAGCATAAAAAAGGGCCGTCCTCAGTTTGTGAATACCTGGACTTTGTCAGAGGAATATGACAGATGCAAAGAGGCCTCTACTGGAGCTTTCAGGTAGGTGAGGGAGTTAGTTTAAATGTGAAACATACTTCAACTTATTTCACAGGAATGCAGCTTTACAAAAGGTGAAATAAAAGTCTGCTTAAAAAAATAATTGATGTGTGATTGATGTGTGGGATGATGAGCATGCAAGAGGTGACAATCAAAACAGAAATATAATATTAACCAAACCCTATGTTTTCTCAGGTAGGTGTGATTTTTTGTTTTTCCTCCCATATCTTAGAGGTCTATAACTCAGTTGAAGAAAAAATTTTAAAGCCTTATTTTAAGAAAGCTTTATTCTATCTATTCACAGCTGTACTTCTAGCACAGAAAGGGAGTCACAGTCCCTTCCCAGTTCTGAAAAATAAAATTTAATAACCAAAACAAAACAAAAGAAAACAAAAACTATAAAAAAATTCGAACAAAAAAACACAAACAAAAAAAATCAAAAACTTTTTTAACATTTACCTTATATTTTACATTGAATGAATATTAGATAGCATATTGAAGTATGCAATAGCAAAACATTTTGAAAAATAAACTAAAGAATGAATAAGCATGAAAAATATTGTTAAAGCTGCGATTGTGGCCCCTAAATTTATGTATAAGCAGTTAACGTAGAATAGCAGTAAAATTGAAAAGCAAACAAACAAAGAACAACAAAGCTTCTAAAAGTGCTTTATCCTCATTACTGTTTAGTAGAAACTTCCTGAATAATAATATTCCCTCAGGAGGTAACAATTTATAAAATAAAAATTCTTAAAAGATAAATGTTTATGACAGCTGTTGAATGTTGATAGAGCAGTGTTGGAATCTAAGACTGAATTCCATTTTAAAAAGTTGTCTTTGGTCTTTCTCTCTCTCCTTTTTCCCCATTGATTGGGGGAAAAAATGGAGATTGCCAGGATCCCACTGTGCCTCTTTACATGGAAGGCAAGACAAAAACTTGGAAGCTATTGGATCTTCAGCTCCTGAATACCTTGACCCCTCCTCATCTGGCTACTTCTCGAAGTGGCTTCCCATTCTAAACGTGCAGCATAAGAGAAACAGAAAACTTGTGGAGCCTCTGTACAGCCACCCTCCCAGGAGCTTCCAGTGTTCATATCTTCAGGATGGCTCTTCTGGTGGGTTTCCTGAAGACCGTGACATTTTTTATTTTACACAAAGAGTTTGAAATGTGAGGTTCTCCTTCGGTTCATAACAAAGTCAGCTATTCTGAAATATCAAAGCCCTTTGTGAATTGGAATGACCTTTCCCTGGTTAGCTCCTGCCCTTTAGCAATGGGTGTTGCTGGTAGCTCAAAATTCACATACATGGCCACTTTTTGCAAAAAAAGGCTGTGAGGGGGCAAACTTTCTCCAAAAGGTCTTTAACTTAAAAAAGTCAACCCAAGGCATGAAAAAAAGAGAACCAGTTCTGCAGGCTATTCACCTCTTGGCCTCTTTACTGAAATTGCCAACAAGGAGAGGAGCTGCGATGAAGACTATTCATTTATCTCTGAAAATAATGTTGAATATCTGTCACTGCTTTGGGAAATGATTGACCTGATAATGATAGGTTTTATATCAGCAGGTCCTCGAGTGCCATTCTCAAAGTCACTATATGGGGTTTGAAAATTGACTTCTTAATGGTGACAATCCTATGAAACAGAAAGGAATTGCATTGCAGATGAATTTTCTGATGCAAGTGTATTGTCTTTTCTCTATCCAGATTGATGCCCATGCACTAAGTATGTTGCCCAGAGCAAAACTTAAGGGAATTACAGTGCAATGACATTACATTGAGCCACATACCTTTAATGTCATGCAATAATTTACTCTTAAACTTTTTCTTATGATGGTGAAATGGTTCTCACTTAAAAGAAAACCCCAAACATACTTACAAGACAGTTATATTTAAATTTATGGGTATATAGTTTAGCCTTAAGAAAAAAATATCTTCATTTGCCTCTTGTTTTTAAGGTTCATTACAGTTAAAGTTTCCTTCCAGAGAAGCATCTCACAAAGGTCAATAGAAACTATTGGGGATTAAAGATGGAATTTTCAAAAGTAATTACTGCTGGCCTAAGTCTGATCTCTCTGGTTTTAAAGAACTACCATTAACTTAGGTGTGAATAGAGGCAGTCAGATATCAGGAGCTTTTTGGAAACCATGTATGAGTGATGTGTCATTCAGTAGACAGTGAGAGTACAAGATCCTCAGAGTGGGTTTTCTCTCTCTTTCTTTTCTGCGAAGTGTGGATATTAATTTCTTAGAAACATATGAATGCTATCATACCAAACAAATACGCAAATATAGAGAGGAATAAAGCAGAGTGAATGAAATTGAATGGCTGGGCGAAAAGGGGTTAACAAGGACAAATATAGATAAAAGTAAACAAATACAAATCCAATGAGATATTGCCTTGGAAAATTGCTACCTAATTTATTTCCTCATTAGCATTTTTGAAACTTAACTAGGCCCAATTTCCCAGTAAACAAGAAAAATGAATTGCAGATCCCAACTCTGTTTATGTTCAATTTCTATGCTGTGTTTTGTTACCCCTGAATTAAAGAAAAAAATCTGTCTTGTTTGCTCTTGAATTAATATTATAATCAATGCAACTTTCCATGGTGTTTGCAGTTTGTCACTACTATTTATTAGATACAGTATGTTAACACCCAAAGAATAACCAGCAGAGGTATTCCGTTGTGATAGGCAAGACTGAGACACTACCCATTCCCATCTTTGCCTATTTAAATCATTCATTTTTAATGAGTAAAGCAGGGAATACTTTCAGGAATAGGAAAGAAGAATACACATAACACACAAGAAAATAATACTCTGATTTGTAGGCTTCAAATTATTCCTACAGTTTTGGGCAACTTTGAGAAACAGCTGCTTTTCAGCAATTTTCTAAGCAAATTGAGTATTTATGGTAAAAAAAAATTGCAGAATGATAAAGATTGGATTTTCAATCCATGCATTATGTTGGCAGTCGTGCAGTTGTCTTGTGAGCCAGGAAAATGAATGGCTGCATCTTTATGCAACAGGATGAAAGAATCCACTCAGAAAACCTAACTGGAAAAGTCAGGCTGTGCTCTGCACATAGAGTCATAGAATACCAAAACCACAGAATAGCTGGGGTTAGAGTGGATCTTAAAGACCATCTCTTTCCAGACAGGTTGCTCAGAGCCCCATCTCACCTGACCTTGAAGACTTCCAGGGATGGGGCATCCACAGCTTCTCTGGGCAACCTGTGCCAGTGCCTCCCAAGGAAGGATTTCCTCCTAACATGTAAACTAAACCTCCTCTACTTCAGTCTGAAGCTGTTCCCCCTCAGCCTGCCAGTATACACCCTTGTAAAAAATTCCTCTCCTTTCTTGTAGGTTCTCTTGGAAGATGGAATGCTGTGATTAGGTCGCTCCAAAGCCTTTTCTATTCCAGGCTGAACAATCCCTATTCTCTCAGCCTTTCCTCATAACACATCCTGGTTTTTTTTCATATCAGTCACATACATTTTTTCCTTTATCTGGTTACTTCACTTACAGGTTATCAGATACAAACTGAAGTTTGTACGGTGAAGATGACCCTTCAACAGTTAGCACAGTATGTGAGTTGGAACCTGTTTTTAGACAGGTGCTGGAATCTATCATGCTTGCTTATGTTGTAGCTTTCAACCACAGTCCTGCATAGGTGACTGCATATGTGTACATCCAAATCAGTAAATTACAGTAAATTTTCCAATTAAATAAGCTACATCAGCTTCTGATGCACAAAATCTGGTCTTTTCAGCATCAAATCTTTGGGCTGAGATTCAGCTATGCTGCAAAAAATTCTCAATATGTGACTGCTGTTCTCTAGTAGCTGTGGATGTTGTCTGGGGTAAGTGCCTTAGCGCCCAGTGTTTGACAGCGTGACACTGCTCTAGAGAGAAGGTTGGGTGTTAGGTTGGTCTGGACTTATGAGCATGTTTGTCTTGTTTGCTTTAGTCCAGTATATATATTCCCTCTCCTGTACAGCTAATCTGTTTCTCCTGTCATGATATATTCTTTCTCCAGTCCAATCCACTAGACTACACTTGCAATAGGCATTGCAGAAATATACTTATTGTAGGAAAAAAAAGTAAGATAAAAGTTTCATAATCTTTTGCTGAACTGTTGGACATTAAATGTAAAACAATTCATTTTCATGACAATGAGTTATACTAAATGTAAATGGAATTCCATTCCAAACATTTCACAGCAAATATTTTTTATTTTGTTTTGATTTTGTTTTGGTTTGGTTTGGTTTTTTTCTGTTTATTTGGCAGAACACAGGCATTTATTCTCCCAAATATAGCAAGTCTGCTTACAAGCACTCAGCTCCTATATGATTCACTTAACACTGGCATTAGCCAGTCTAGAGACTTTCATCTAAACATGTAAAAGCACTGAAAAATATCAGGTAATGACTTATAATTGCTCCTTCTGATGGACTATAGATTTTGTATGATTAATTTCGTTCCTCCTTAGCAACCTCACATCTTTATTAGGACACTTTTGTTGCATTTTTTTTTTCAGGCCGCAAATTCTGTGGAATAGAAATGGTATCATTTGATTTATTTTTACATCATCTAACATAATGTGATACTAAATATGTCTGCACATAATCAGAGCTGTATCAGTGTTAATAATAAATAATAAAATTCCTGTAAGATTATTATTCATCGCTCAGGTAAAGAAACATTGAAATAAGTTAGTAGGCAGCTGCCCTAGGCTCCTATACAAATCAAGGGCAGAAACAACCTTCCAAACCAACGTAGATTAAGATTAAGATTCAGTTTCAAGGCATGACAAAAGTATGTGTTTCTGTAAAAACACAATTAAAATATCGACATCATCTGCCATGAGTAACCAAGGGTGAGTTTCACTGCAGACCACTCCAGCTGACTTAAAATTTAGCCACATAATTTTCCTGTGCCGCAAAGATAGAGAAATACCCACCTCCCAAAACAAATTCCTCCCAGCTCTCTCTGCTTGCTGACTCCAGAGGGAACCAAGACAGCTCAGAAATTCCAGGGCATCCATGGCTCAGCTCACTTGCATGCACTGACATCTGATGATCCAAGGCATCCAGGCTGGGCTGGTGGGCAGCTCTCAGGACCTTCCAGGTACCTCTTGTCCTGCAATATGAACCTCAGGATCCTTTCACAGAGAGAGCCAATGTATTCTGGTGAACAGTCAAGGTCTGTCTGAAGTAGGCATGGCACTTAATCAGAGGAATCCCTCTGAGGAGTCACACAATTTTAGCAACTGGAGCTCAGAAAACCAGCTCTTATGTAGACACTTACCCTGCAGTTAACTAAAATTAGGTGAAACGAATCCCAAATTCATAATTTTTAAATAGCTGTAGTTATATTAAATGCAAATAAGCCACTGAGCAGGGATCTGCAATAATTTCTGATCAAAGATTCCAGAGTTGGGCTGGAAGATGATGCCTGCTAAAGTTTGGGAACAGGCTATAAGAGGAAACTGGGGACCCCACACAGGACTTAAAATGGTGATAGGCAGACACTTCCAACAGACTTGCCTCAAATCTATCTGAAGGAAGATATTTGGAGAGTATAAAACCTCAATGACAGCACTAGGATTATGTGAAGAGGACTGGTTGATATTTTGCATATTTTTGTCTCTTGTGAGAACTGTGTATCAGATTTCCACTTTGAAATGGTTTACTAATTGTAGAAAGGAACTCTTTGTACTCAAAAATCAGATATGTTCCTTGCACCAAAGAGCATAAGGCAGAGATCTAGATCAGGAAATACTTAAAGAGATTATTTTTAAAGAAGACTGAGAAAGACTGTCAGGCTGACAGGCCTTTGAATGTGTTCCATCCGTATGGAATAGAGCATTGAGCAGCAAAAAATATAATATACATACGCGAGAAAAAAAACAGACATAAGTAAATGACATAATGAGGAGCATTAAGAAGAGCCATAGTGCCATTCTGAATGCTAGACTGATGCAGTCAAATAAAGTGGGGAGGAAGACAACATTTGTGTGTGCATCAAGGAAGAAAGACTCTGCTTTAAGCCAGTTGCCTGTCAGCAAAAATATATTTTCAGTTAATACTGGAGGAATAAAATAAGTAAACATTGTTCACAAGCAATTGAAAAGGTTGGAAGTGGGTTTATTTTCTATTTTTTCCCTGTAAGCAAAATTAAGACAAAAATGTTCAGTATATACTTGCAGGTATGTGTTTCAGCAAATTGGAAGAAAAAAATTAAAAACAAACAAACAAACAATAAACATTTCTGGAAAAACAAAAATAAAATTGGAGGTAATTTTCACTCTATAAGATTTGTGGAGTTTTGTTTATGTTTTCAAATAAAACTTTCCTGGAGTTCCTAAGCACAAGAAATGGTGACTACCTGCAAATGACCCAGATTTGTGATTTCAACAGAAAAAATGAGAACTCCTGACTTCCTCCTGTATTACTCTCTCTGACTGTGACTACCTTGAAAAGCAGGAATCTCTTTCAAGGAAGCCTTGAAAACGTCTTTCTTATGTAAAATCACTGGGACACTTTCTGACTTTAGTGTAATTATGACAATTGACATCATTGGAAGATTTGTCTAAACTGGTTCTGAAGTATTTTTGTGTGGTAATCCAAAGTTGTGACTGTCTTTCTTTGCATGTAAGGTTAAAGAGTTTTGTGCTAACAAGGATCACCACAGCCTCTGACACCTAGTCCAAATCTGGAGAAGGAAACATTTGAATGCCTGGTCTACTGGAGACATCTGTTGCTGCTGTCCAACGTCAGTAAAGCAGCTGCCTGCAACTGCAAAACTAACTGAAGGCTCCCCTTAGGGTTACAGAGTAAATACACATTTATAGATGAACTTCTACAAATATTTCCAAGATGCAGAGAGCAGGAAACTTGCAGTAGGTACTACACTTGGCCCCATGTACTGCTGTGACTGCTGCTATACAGATTTTAAAAAGGCGAATGAGAAATGAAGTCATAAGAACAGACGTAGCAAAGAAAAAAAAAAGACATTTCACAAGCCTTAATTGCAGTTAAAAATATTTCTATCATTCCTGAGTGAAGAATTTCTGCATCACTAAGATATAATTTTAGTCATCTTATACCTACACTAACAGAACAGCAGTTCCTGACTATCTAAAGGTAGCAGAAGCCATGTTTTCCTAATCCTGGGCTTGTTTTTTTTCCCCAACAAATGCAGTTGAAATAATAACAAAGCAGCCTCATTCCACCTCTACAACCCAGCAGCAAATATAAATCCATCAGGGTGACAATAGGATTAAACTGTGGGCACTGCTTGCTTGTTAGTCTTCTCCCTTAAATAACTTCCATGTGAGATGGGAAATTAATGTTGGAATAAGTTCGTTCCTGTTGTGGGCCCAACAATAGAGCCAGCAATCCTCTTACCGTGGAGCATTACTTTTGCCTGTATGTCAGCTGGCTAAACTGTTCAGTCACCTTTTGTCTCCATAGGAGTACAATGTGCTTGTTGATTTGCCAAGTCCCAAATCCTATATTTAATACAATGCCTTGGTGTAATTTGAAAAATAAAAGTGTGACTCTCCCTGAATACCATTAAGAAAATTGAAGGGGAGGGAAGAAAAACAGGGGCACAAGCTCACATATAGATACTTTTCACATTCACACCCCAGACAACAACTTAAGCTGTGTCTTCAGGTGGAAGAAGGCATGGACAAAAGAAAATGTATTAATTGGACCACCTCAGGACCGGGTCTTAAGTTACCATGGCTCATCTTCCACTGCTTTTTTCTTTTTTTGTTGCAAGGCCATTTATTTGCTGCAGAATTACATCAGCTCTGAAGGCCAGCAGAGAAAGATAGAGACAAGCCTGCTCCTTTTCCTAACTAAGCAGATATTCCTACACCTAAACCCAGCTGTATTGGGTTTTACTTGTTCCTAGCTGTTGCATCCAAGCCTGAGTATATCCAACATACTTAAGTCTATGACTAAAGACTATCTAGTCTAAGTCTTCATGAGGAAAAGGGCAATACCTACTGAGTAGTCTGGAGTTTCTGCCTACTCTCCTTTAGATGCCATAAGCTGGGCAGAGCATTTCAGAGCCAAAGTCAATGCCATTTAGAGCTGCTCAAAACAATGTTGTCACTGCCTGGTGAGGATAATTATATCTTTTAAAATGCCTAAAAAACTATTGCTTTCAAAAAAATTTCATGTAAGGAGGAAAACAAATGAAACAAGTGATGGTGAAAAACTACTGTAGCCAAAGCTTCTACATGGGATATTTCTTTTAAAATTTCAAAATAGCTTTAAAAATAATCATTGCTTTGGTGCATTAAAAAAATCATATATAGTTTTATTGTGAATTAAATGATCTGAATTTAGGATAGCAAAATATTTGGACTGAACTTCACCTCCCTCAATCTTTTTCCTCCAGGGAATTTTATTTTCAAGTAAGCTGTTTATTTATTTGTTCTTGAGAACTATTTTGTACTTTATGAATGAACAAATAAAAATCATTGATTTAGATTTTCCCATCATACTGGGAAGTCTGTGGGTTTTCTTTCCCCAGGTCTACCACCATCTCACCATTTTTCTGGAGGTAATTAATCTGTGCTCTCAGTTTGCCTTCCACAGAGCAAAAGTAATTCTCAGAACTGTCCCAGCACATCAAAAGGAGGAGGGAGAGCATTTTCAGCTGTAAAATTGCGGGGATTATTTGTGTTCCAATGCACTCCTTGAAAACCCAGTGCCCAGAACTGGGCACCATGGTTCTGCTAGTGCTCACATGGGTGGCAAAAGATCTCCTGAATTTACAGCAAGGATGCAGAAAGAGACAGATGAGAAAAGAGCAGGACAGGTGGGCAAGAGAAAAGAATCATATTTCAGCTGGAAAATGGTGAGCTTTTGTTTCTGATTTCATGACCAGTAGAGTTACACATCCTACAGACTCCTCTGAGTCCATCCCTTCAAGTCAGACCTCGTGGGGCAGGAGGGAATCTTGGGCTGTCTTTGCCCCATGCCAGAGGTAAATAATAGATGAGCACCATAATAAATTTACTTGAATGAGAGAAACAGATGCATGCAGTTTATTATACTGAGGGGATAAGGAATGCAAGCAGCATTGTCATGGTTTAAGCACCCACTCGCTGCTGAATTGAGGTGAGAAGAAGGAAAGTGCTTGATCCTGTGCAATCCCTGCTCAGCAATAATGACAACATCTCTGTATGATCAACACTGTTTCAGCAAAAAAATTCAAAACAAAGTCCCATGGTAGATAACTGTGAAGGAAATTCACTCTACCCCAGATAAAACCAGCACATGCACGAACCTCCACCCAAAGTCCAGGAGACAATTCCCAATGAGAATAAACAGAGGGTTTCTGGAGCAGAGGTGCATTCTCAAAGTGACTTTACAAAAGCTTTCTCCTCACTCCAGTCTTCTCCCCCACTCAGCAGCCTCCTTGAGATCTCATGTATCATTGTTTTGTGCACACCGCTTTCCATGAGATGAGTTTAATAGCATTATAAAAGTCACATTGTGCACAAATTGGGAACTTCAGCGCCTCGGTAACTGCTCTGATGCATACACACTTGCAAAGTTTTCAAAGCAGAAATGTTGAAGGCACTTCAAGGCACAAAAACATCCTTGGGTAAATTACTTCCTATTAGTATGTCACATATATCTTATATATGACTCTGGTTTCATGAAGTGACAGCCGCGCTTGACAATAAAACTTTGCACTCTTTTTTATTTATATTTTTCCTGATTTTTTTTATTTCTTCCAAGTATATAATGTCTGATGCTAAACCACTTATCTTCCTGCTACCAGTGAGACCAGAGCTGCCTACTTTGCTTACCAATAAGGTAGAGCATTTCCACCCCACACCTCTGCCTGAAATATCTAGCAATTCTAATCACTGCTGGTTAAGTCAGGCAAGAGAAGGAAGCATGGATAGTTTGAAAAGGTGGGTAGGTTGTAAGTCCTGTGACCCATTTAACATTAAAGGGGAAAAACATGAAAGAAAAGCTGAGTATCTAAAACAGAGATGGTTCCTTGTCTGGATAAATTCCACCTTAGATAGCAGAATATCACCCTTTTTTCAATATCTCAAATGTATATAGCAAGAACAAAAAGTACCAAGCCTCCCCTCTCACCTATAAAAAAGGAAGAAAGAGGCATTGCTTCTACCCATATGAATCCCCCAAATAGTCTGCAACCCTCCCTCTTTCCAGATAGTGATTCCAGAGTGAGTAATTTGGTTCTCAATTTTTTAATGAAGAATCTGATCTCCTTTTTTTGTTGTGTTTTATGATTCCACATAATGGGACACTGAAATTGAAAAATCAGTTTAAGTTCAGGTTTACAATCTATTTCACTTCCTCATTTCCAATTACAATTTTGGAATATTTTGTTGTTTGCATTTAAGGCATCATATGGAGATATTTAACACTTCATATATAGTAGTTTAAATGACAGTTTTAATTGACTGTTAGGAAAGTTTAGAAATACATAAAAACTAGGAAAAAATAACTCAATTTTTTTCTATTTTTCTGCCCCATACACCATTTATGCATCACTTTGAAACAGAGAAATCACATCTCCTTAACAAGTTCTGATCATTTTGATAGCCCTTGTTTAATTTCCTCTAGAATATATTTCTGAACTTTAATGGCTGAAAGATGAAGCAGATATAGCTGCATTACAGAAAATAGAAGTGTATCAAACCTACATATTAATCCCCAACTAAATTTTCAGTGTCCATTCAACTGAGCTACGAACCCTCCATTTACAACTATGGGAAATGTTTCCTAAAATGTTCTCCTTCCAGTTAAATTCCTAAATGTGGTCACATCTGGCCAGAGGAAAGTGTGGGAGGGAAAGTTCAGTAATTAATAAGTTATTTGAAAATTTAGTTGAGAAATCTTACCTTTCAGACCATCAAAATAAATCAGAATTGAATCTACGCTTGAATGTTACAATTATGTTCACTTACAAATTTACTTTTTCTGTAAAACCCTGTAATTTTGTCTGCACTAAAAAAAATTATACTAATTCATATTAATCCTAAAAAAAAACAAAAGCCACATCAGCAATACCATGACAAAGGGTAACTGCAGGGAGATTTATTTTAAACTCACATTTCCATGTTTATACTGGCTGAAAAATATATTATTTCTATAATGACAATTTTAATATTTTAAAATATGAAAAAAAATAAAAATTATTACTATTCCTTCAAATAAAGAATTGCATTTAGAATTAATGAGTTATGATGATTTTAACTATTTGTTTATCCTATTTCTATTTTTTCTTTTTTTTTTTTTTAATTTTAGGAAGCAGTCAGCTATTCCATCCTAGATCTTGACCTGTTGAAGTTTTATTTTTTCAACATTATATGACACAATAAATCATATATAAAGCAAATATCTGAAGCATAAATCTCCCATTAGACATACTAGACAATGTAATTTCCCTCATTTAAGCGTCAAAGATTTAATCATGACTCTTTACCTGAATTTTAGTTCTGATATAGGTAGTGGCTGTCTAAATCAATCTCCCACCAATTGTAGGGAAAATCTTAGTTTGAAGGAGGTAGAAAAATAGGGAAAGAAGAAAAGGAAGAGTGAAAGAACAAAGGATGGAGGGATGGAGGGATGGAGGGATGGAGGGAGGGAGGGAGGGAGGGAGGGAGGGAGGAATTCCGGAAGGAAGGAATTCCAGAAGGAAGGAATTTTGGAACAAAGGAATTCCAGAAGGAAGGAAGGAATTCCGGAAGGAATTCCGGAAGGAATTCCGGAAGGAAGGAATTCCGGAAGGAAGGAAAGAATTCCGGAAGGAGGGAATTCCGGAAGGAAGGAATTCAGGAAGGAAGGAAGGAAGGAAGGAATTCAGGAATTCAGGAAGGAAGGAATTCAGGAAGGAATTCAGGAATTCAGGAATTCAGGAATTCAGGAATTCAGGAATTCAGGAACGAAGGAATTCAGGAATTCAGGAATTCAGGAATTCAGGAATTCAGGAATTCAGGAAGGAAGGAAGGAATTCCGGAAGGAAGGAAGGAAGGAATTCCGGAAGGAAGGAATTCCGGAAGGAAGGAAGGAATTCCGGAAGGAAGGAAGGAATT
>JAVTVJ010001875.1:0-10255 GCA_034509425.1 Eopsaltria australis
AACTGACATCACGAAACTGGGGGGCAGAGTTCTCTTTCTCAGAGAAAAGGGACACTTTTTGGTCCCGGCCCTAAGGCACTCTGCTCCCGGACGCCACCTGAAATGCCGCATGGATCAAGATCCTTCCCAGACCCAAGCTGCCATCAGCTAGAACTCTGGCTGCAATTGTAGGGCTAAATGCCTCCTAAAAACTGGCATCATGCATCTGGGGGACTGATTTTTCTTTCACATGGAAATGCGCCATTGTTTGCATCGAAGGCCATATATCTGGGAGTTTACGGCCGCATGCTGAAATTCCGCATGGATTAAGATTCCTCGCAGACCCAAGCTGCCACCACAAGGACCCTGGCTGCCCTTGCAGGGCTAAAACGCTCCTCCAAACTGACATCAAGAAACTGAGGGGCAGAGTTCCCTTCTCAGAGAAAAGGACAACTTTTGATGTCTGGCCCTAAGGCACTGTTGCTCCCGGTGATGCCGTTTGGTTTCTGCCTTTTTTTCTTTTATATGTTCTCTGTACTCTCTGCCCATATTTTTGTGGCTCTGTAGCCTACTATATTTATAGCTAGTTTTTCCAGTACCTTTCCATAGCCTTTCCCTAAGCAGAAAGACAAAACAAATTCCAGAGCTCCAAGCCCCAGGGGGTTGCAAGGCCCTGTCCTATCTCAGTTCTTCCTGGAAACCAAGGCCGAGAACAACTCTGAGGTACATTTTCATAAGCAGAGTGCAGCCAGTGCTGAGAGGGGCTCCAGAAGGGGCTTGACCTGAGGGGGGAATTGAATCGCCACTTGTCTCCTTATTGTGCTCTAATCAATTATGCCTTTAATTCCTAAAAGCATAAATAGTACCCACCCTGGAGGGGCTGGGCTTTTATGCGACCACCTTTCCATAACTGCTCCTTGAAGACCTTCAAATAAAGGATCCCCTTTTATATTACCTCCTTGCTTAAAAATGATCTCGAGTTTCTTTCCAGGTGGCGGGAAAGCGGCAACAGTATTTGGCACACCCAGAAGGACACGAGAACCTGGGACCCTTCCTCTGGACCGAAAACATCCTGCAAGGAATTCCTTTCTGACAGCAATCTAAAGAATTCCCTGCCACGGGCCTGAGGTCGAGACACCATGGGTCCAAGATCCCACAGGAGGTAGTATAAAGGTGGTTCTTTTCGTGGTGTAGTGTGTAGTTTGTATGTGTGTGTATTGTTTATGTATTGTGTATCTGTTTAAAGTCAGTAATTGTTAGCGATCCCAGGACAACCTGGCGTGGTGGTGAGAAAATTTGCTTTTGAAATCATTTCTACAAGTTTTTCCTGTTGCCGATTTTCCAACCTGCCCCAGAGATCGGCTGGTGGGGAGGAGGCAGGTGTGTGATCTCGGCTGAGATTGTTCACTGGTAGAGAAAAGCAAATCACAGTGCGAAAGTTTATTTCATGTTTAGCACATGCGAGTTTTGATTTGAAAGCTGGCCTGGAGACATCGGGGCATGGAGCGGCCGGGGGAGGCCTGGTCTGCTTCTTGGTAGGAGGTGGGGGATGGGCCCCGCTTCCTACAGGTTTGTGGAGCGGCTGGGTGTCCAGCCTGCTCCTTGGTGGGCGGCTGGGGAGAGATTCCCACTTCCTACAGGTTTGTGGAGCGGCTGGGTGTCCAGCCTGCTCCTTGGTGGGAGGCTGGGGAGAGATTCCACTTCCTACAGGTTTGTGGAGCGGCTGGGTGTCCAGCCTGCTCCTTGGTGGGAGGCTGGGGAGAGATTCCCACTTCCTACAGGTTTGTGGAGCGGCTGGGTGACCAGCCTGCTCCTTGGTGGGAGGCGAGTGAGAAATCCGCGCTTCCTACAGGTCTGTGGAGAGGCTGGGTGTCCAGCCTGCTCCTTAGTGGGGGGCGAGGGAGAGATCCTCGCTTCCAGCAAGTTTTGTGGAGCGGCCGAGAAAGCTCGGTTCGCACCATTGTAAGGGAAGGGGGAGAAGCCCCCACTTTCTATGTTCCATCTGTAAAAAGTTTTTCCAAGATTTTAAGGCAAGGGCGACTCCCGGACTTCGGACGGCTCGCGAGCAGGGCGGTCACTCCCCGTGACAGAAGCGGGACCAGCCGCTCTGAAGGCGGAGGTGATTCCTGCCATGCCCTGTCACGGCCGGGGGATCGGGCCGGGAGCGTCCCAGGAACGCGAACCGGGACGCGGCGCCGCTGCGCGCGCCACGGCCGGCTCACCTCGCTGCTCCTGAGGGCCCCGCCCGCACCGGCCCAGAGCGGCGCCGGAGTGTTGAGATCTAAGAGCAGGAACGGCCCTATGCCACTTTCCACAGTAACGCAGCTTGTTTAAGGACACCCGGACCGCTGTGTAGCAGCAGACGCGGCCGGACGCGGGCGAGCCGGGCGTGCCCCTGCGGCGGGTGCCCCGCAGCGCGGCCCTCCCCGGCCGTGCGAGGGCAGCGAGCGCTCTTTGTCTGCTCTGGTAAGCACTCAAAAGGGAAACACCGAGCCCAAAGAACAAGAAGACGTTTTTAGGCTCCCTTAAAACATGCTATAAGTAAGCAGAGTCCTGTGTTAACAAATATCTTAGAATGGTTTACTGAGTTAAATTTGTAAAAGACCTTCTCCTGTATCCTTGTGAGTAAAAAATACCAAGGACTCTTTACTATTATGTAAAATAATCCTGAAACTGGAGAACTAGGGGGCAGTCAGCAACGAAAATTGCTGCATCCAACCAGCAGCCAAGGAAGTTGCATACATCCAACAGTTGCATGCAACCACTGTAAGTTTGTTCTGTGAACATAGAAGACATGGACCCTATGCCATGCTACTGAAACTGGATAATGTTATTCTGAAAACGTTTGCTGTCAATCCTAGTATGTCTGTTCCCAGCACAAACTGATAATGTATTTAAGTCTGACTGTTTGCAGACCATGGAAGAAGCCTATTCCAGCAGAGCAGACCTGAAAGATGTGCCAGCCTGGAGCTGTATGCAGATGAGAGCAGCTTCATGCGAGATGGCAAACAAAAGACAGGTTATGCAGTAACAACCACGAACCAGGTAACCATGAGAAAAGTGTTACCATCAATGTACCATCACAAAAAGCTGAACTGATTATATCAATGAAAGATCTAGAACTGAGCAAAGTCATCTAGAAGGAAGGAAGACTAGCAACTATTCAATCCTAGAGACTGAGTCTATGTTGAATGAAGGGACAGTAATCTTCGAGCTAAGTAAAAAGAGTCATTCCAAGTCCGACTACCCTCACCAAATCCAAAGCTGCTGGCAAGAGCCCTTGAATTCACTGCTCCAGAGTTAAGAAGACGTTGCTCCATAGACAGCCAGAAAACATGCAGACTGATACAAATTGAGATGATATGATTTAAACTGTTCTTTTGTACCTCTTATCTGTACAGTTGGGAACCGTGATTCAAATTTGGTCCTAAAATTTGCATGTAACTCTAGTCCAAAATGTATCCAAAAGCTCTTCATAAGGACAACTTGTCAAAGTTGAGAATCTGGCCTGGTAAGGTTTGCCCCAAGATAAAGATTGGGCCTGTGCCCATGGAGCTGTGATTCCAAATGTCATGTTTAATCATATTAAAGGCTGTTGACAAAACAAAATAGCTCTTAATTTCCTACTAGCCACAAAATCATTAACACTAGTTGTTGTTCTGATGCAAATCTGAATGAAAAATTTTTTTAGAAATTTGGTTGAAATTTGAAAGCAAACTCAAAATTCTACACCAAGTAACTCTCAAAAGAGCAACTGAACTTGAATATCTTCAGACACCCTTCATGGTTACCAACTGAACCTAGATAAGAAATGTTCATAGTAACTGTAGTTATAATTAGCATCTGTGTAAACAACTAGTGGATTAAGCCAGGTGTATAAACCAGAGGTATGTTGGAATGCAAGAGTAAGAGACTAGACAAGAGAGTCTTGTTAGTCTCTAAAAAAGGGGAATGATGCCGTTTGGTTTCTGCCTTTTTTCTTTTATATGTTCTCTGTACTCTCTGCACATAATTTTGTGGCTCTGTAGCCTACTATATTAATAGCTAGTTTTTCCAGTCCCTTTCCATAGCCTTTCCCTAAGCAGAAAGACAAAACAAATTCCAGAGCTCCAAGCCCCAGGGGGTTGCAAGGCCCTGTCCTATCTCAGTTCTTTCTGGGAAACAAGGCCGAGAACAACTCTGAGGTACATTTTCATAAGCAGAGTGCAGCCAGTGCTGAGAGGGGGGCTCCAGGGAAGGGGCTGGACCTGAGGGGGAATTGAATCGCCACTTGTTCTCCTTATTGGTTGCTCTTAATCAATTATGCTAATTTCCTAAAGCTATAAATATGTACTCACCCCTGGAGGGGCTGGGCTTTTATGGACACCTTTCCATAACTGCTCCTGAAGACCTTAAAAATAAAGATCCCCTTTTATATTACCTCCTTGCTAAAATGATCTCGAGTTTCTTTTCCAGGCTGCGGGAAAAGGCAACAGTTATTTGGCACACCCAGGAGGGACACGAGAACCTGGTACCCTTCCTCTGGACCGAAAACATCCTGCAAGGAATTCCTTTCTGACAGCAATCTAAAGAATTCCCTGCCCCGGGCCTGAGGTCGAGACACCATGGTTCCAAGATCCCACAGGAGGTAGTATAAAGGTGGTTCTTTTTGTTGTGTAGTGTGTAGTTTGTATATGTGTGTATTGTTTATGTATTGTGTATCTGTTTAAAGTCAGTAATTGCTAGCGATCCCAGGACAACCTGGCGTGATGGTGAGAAAATTTGCTTTTGAAATAATTTCTCCAAGTTTTTCCTGTTGCCGATTTTCCAACCTGCCCCAGAGATCGGCTGGTGGGGAGGAGGCGGGTGTGTGATCTCGGCTGAGATTGTTCAGTGGTAGAGAAAAGCAAATCACAGTGCGAAAGTTTATTTCATGTTTAGCACATGCGAGTTTTGAATGGAAAGCTGGCCTGGAGACATCTGGGCAGGGAGCGGCCGGGGGAGGCCTGGTCTGCTTCTTGGTAGGAGGTGGGGGATGGGCCCCGCTTCCTACAGGTTTGTGGAGCGGCTGGGTGTCCAGCCTGCTCCTTGGGGGGAGGCTGGGGAGAGATTCCCACTTCCTCCAGGTTTGTGGAGCGGCTGGGTGCCCAGCCTGCTCCTTGGTGGGAAGCTGGGGAGAGATTCCCACTTCCTACAGGTTTGTGGAGCGGCTGGGTGCCCAGCCTGCTCCTTGGTGGGAAGCTGGGGAGAGAATCCCACTTCCTACAGGTTTGTGGAGCGGCTGGGTGCCCAGCCTGCTCCTTGGTGGGAGGCGAGTGAGAAATCCTCGCTTCCTACAGGTCTGTGGAGAGGCTGGTGTCCAGCCTGCTCCTTAGTGGGAGGCGAGGGAGAGATCCTCGCTTCCAGCAAGTTTTGTGGAACGGCCGAGAAAGCTCGGTTCGCACCATTGTAAGGGAGGGGGAGAAGCCCCCACTTTCTATGTTCCATCTGTAAAAAGTTTTTCCAAGATTTTAAGGCAAGGGCGACTCCCGGACTTCCGGGACGGCTCCGCGAGCAGGGCGGTCACTCCCCGTGACAGAAGCGGGGCACCAGCCGCTCTGAGAGGGGCGGAGGTGATTCCTGCCATTGCCCTGGTCACGGCCGGGGGATGCGCGGGGGAGCGGTCCCAGGAAGCGAACCGGGACCGGGGCTGCCGCTGCGCTGCTTCGGCCCTGCTTTGGCGGAGGCGGGGCCGCCGCTGCGCGGCCACGGCCCGGCTCACTCGCTGCTCCTGGGCCCCGCCCGCACCGGCCCAGAGCGGGCCGGGAGTGTGAGATCTAAGAGCAGGAACGGCCCTATCGCACTTTCCACAGTAAGGAGCTTGTTTTAAGGACACCCGAGAGCCGCTGTGAGCAGCAGCAGGGGCCGAGCGCGGGCGAGCCGGGGGTGCCCCTGGGCGGGGGTGCCCGCATGCCGCGCCCGTCCCCGGCCGTGCGAGGGCAGCGAGCGCTCTTTGTCTGCTCTGGTAAGCACTCAAAAGGGAAACACCGAGCCCAAAGAACAAGAAGCCGTTTTTAGGCTACCTTAAAACATGCTATAAGTAAGCAGAGTCCTGTGTTAACAAATATCTTAGAATGGTTTACTGAGTTAAATTTGTAAAAGACCTTCTCCTGTATCCTTGTGAGTAAAAAAGACAAAGGACTCTTTACTATTATTTAAAATAATCCTGAAACTGGAGAACTAGGGCAGTCAGCAACTGAAAATTGCTGCATCCAACCAGCAGCCAAGAATTTGATACTCCACAGTGCATGCTAACCCACTGTAAGTTGTTCTGTAACATCAGAAGACATGGACCTATGCCATGCTATGACTGAAATGTTATCTGAAAACGTTTGCTGTCATCGCTAGTATGTCTGTTCCCGCATAACTGATTAATGTATTAGTCTGACTTTTGCAGACCAATGGAAGAAGCCATTCCAGGCAGAGGCAGACCTGAAAGTATGTGCCAGCCTGGGAGCTGTAATGCAGATGAGAGAGCTTCAATGCGAGATGGCAAACAAAAGAGCAGGTTATGGGCAGTAAAAACCAGAACAGGTAACGCATGAGAAAGTGTTACATCAAATGTGCCCATCACCAAAGCTTGAACTGTTATTCAATGAAAGATTAGAACTGAGCAAAGTCATCTAGAAGGAAGGAAGACTAGCAACTATCAAGCCTAGAGCTGAGTCATGTTGAATGAAGGGACAGTAATCTTACGAGCTAGTAAAAGAGTCATTCCAAGTCCTGACTACCCTCACCAAATACAAAGGTGCTGGCAGAGAGCCTTGAATTCACTGCTCCAGAGTTAAGAAGACATCTGCTCCTTAGACAACCAGAAAACAGAGACTGATACAAATTGAGATGATATGATTTAAACTGTTCCTTTGTACCTCTTATCTGTACAGTTGGTAACCGTGATTCAAATTTGGTCCTAAAATTTGCATGTAACTCTAGTCCAAAATGTATCCAAAAGCTCTTCATAAGGACAACTTGTCAAAGTTGAGAATCTGGCCTGGTAAGTTTTGCCCCAAGATAAAGATTGGGCCTGTGCCCATGGAGCTGTGATTCCAAATGTTATGTTTAATCATATTTAAGGCTGTTGACAAAACAAAATAGCTCTTAATTTCCTACTAGCCACAAAATCATTAACACTAGTTGTTGTTCTTATGCAAATCTGAATGAAAAATTTTTTAGAAATTTGGTTGAAATTTGAAAGCAAACTCAAATTCTACACCAAGTAACTCTCAAAAGAGCTTACTGAACCTTGAATATCTTCAGTACACTCACTTCATGGTTACCAAACTGAACCTAGATAAAGAAATGTTCATAGTAACTGTAGTTATAATTAGCATCTGTGTAACAACTAGTGGGATAGCCAGTTGTATAAACCAGCGGTATGGTTGAATGCAGAGTAGAGACTAGACAAGACAGAGTCTTGTTAGTCTCTAAAAAAGGGGGGAATGATGCCGTTTGGTTTCTGCCTTTTTTCTTTTATATGTTCTCTGTACTCTCTGCACATATTTTTGGTGGCTCTGTAGCCTACTATATTAATAGCTAGTTTTTCCAGTACCTTTCCATAGCCTTTCCCTAAGCAGAAAGACAAAACAAATTCAAGAGCTCCTAAGCCAGGGGTTGCAAGGCCCTGTCCTATCTCGTTCTCCTGGGAACCAAAGGCCGAGAACAACTCTGAGGTACATTTTCATAAGCAGAGTGCAGCCAGTGCTGAGAGGGGGGCTCCAGGGAAGGGGCTGGACCTGAGGGGGAATTGAATCGCCACTTGTTCTCCTTATTGGTGCTCTTAATTATGCTAATTTCTAAAAGCTATAAATATGTACTCACCCCTGGAGGGGCTGGGCTTTTATGGACACCTTTCCATAACTGCTCCTGAAGACCTTCAAAATAAAGATCCCCTTTTATATTACCTCCTTGCTAAAATGATCTCGAGTTTCTTTCCAGGCTGGGGGAAAAGGCAACACCGGACGCCACCTGAAATGCCGCATGAATCAAGATCCTTCCCAGACCCAAGCTGCCATCAGCTAGAACTCTGGCTGCAATTGTAGGGCTAAATGCCTCCTAAAAACTGGCATCATGCATCTGGGGGGACTGAGTTTTCTTTCACATGGAAAAGCGCCATTGTTTGAATCGAAGGCCACATATCTGGGAGTTGACAGCCGCATGCTGAAATTCCGCATGGATTAAGATTCCTCGCAGACGCCAGCTGCCACCGAGAAGGACCCTGGCTGCCCTTGCAGGGCCAAAACCCTCCTCCAAACTGACATCAAGAAAGTGGGGGGCAGAGTTCTCTTTCTCAAGAGAAAAGGGACACTTTTTGTGTCCCGGCCCTAAGGCACTGTGCTCCCTGCTGCCTCCTGAAATTCCATATGGATCAAGATTATTCGCTGTACGCAAGATGCTCACCAGGACTCTGGGTTGCCATTTGTAGGGCGCAAAACCCTCCACCAAATCGACATCATGAATGTGGGGGCCTAAGTTTTCTTTCACGTGGAAAAGTGCCATCATTTGTATCGTAGGCCCCCTGTCTGGGAGTCGACTGCCGCCTCTTCAAATTCCGCATGGAGCAAGATCCCTCACAGACCCAAGCTGCCACTGACAAGCACCCTGGCTGCCCTTGGAAGGCCAAAACCCTCCTCCAAAGTGACATCAAGAAACTGGGGGGCAGAGTTCTCTTTCTCAGAGAAAAGGGACACTTTTTGTGTCCCGGCTCTAAGGCACTTTGCTCCCAGACGCCACCTGAAATGCGGCATGGATCAAGATCCTTCCCAGACCCAAGCTGCCATCAACTAGAACTCTGGCTGCAATTGTAGGCCTAAATGCCTCCTAAAAACTGGCATCATGCATCTGGGGGACTGAGTTTTCTTTCACATGAAAAAAAGCGCATTGTTTTGCATGCGAAGGCCAGCATATCTGGGAGTTGACAGCCGCATGCTGAATTCCGCATGGATTAAGATTCCTCGCAGACCCAAGCTGCCACCAACAAGGATCCTGGCTGCCCTTGCAGGGCCAAACCCTCCTCCAAACTGACATCAAGAAAGTGGGGGGCAGAGTTCTCTTTCTCAGAGAAAAGGGACACTTTTTGTGTCCCGGCCCTAAGGCACTGTGCTCCCGGTGATGGCGTTTGGTTTCTGCCTTTTTTCTTTTATATGTTCTCTGTACTCTCTGCACATATTTTTCTGGCTCTGTAGCCTACTATATTAATAGCTAGTTTTTCCAGTACCTTTCCATAGCCTTTCCCTAAGCAGAAAGACAAAACAAATTCCAGAGCTCCAAGCCCCAGGGGTTTGCAAGGCCCTGTCCTATCGCAGTTCTTCCTGGGAACCAAGGCCGAGAACAACTCTGAGGTACATTTTCATAAGCAGAGTGCAGCCAGTGCTGAGAGGGGGGGTCCAGGGAAGGGGCTGGACCTGAGGGGGAATTGAATCGCCACTTGTTCTCCTTATTGGTGCTCTTAATTATGCTAATTTCCTAAAAGCTATAAATATGTACTCACCCCTGGAGGGGCTGGGCTTTTATGGACACCTTTCCATTACTGCTCCTGAAGACCTTCAAAATAAAGATCCCCTTTTATATTACCTCCTTGCTAAAATGATCTCGAGTTTCTTTTCCAGGCTGGGGGAAAAGGCACAGTTATTTGGCAACCCAAGATAGGGACACGAGACCTGGTCCCTCTCTAGACGAAAACATCCTGCAAGGATTCCTTTCTGACAGCAATCTAAAGAATTCCCTGCCACGGGCCTGAGGTCGAGACACCATGGTTCCAAGATCCCACAGGAGGTAGTATAAAGGTGGTTCTTTTCGTTGTGTAGTGTGTAGTTTGTATGTGTGTGTATTGTTTATGTATTGTGTATCTGTTAAAAGTCAGTAATTGTTAGCGATCCCAGGACAACCTGGCGTGGTGGTGAGAAAATTTGCTTTTGAAATCATTTCTCCAAGTTTTTCCTGTTGCCGTTTTTCCAACCTGCCCCAGAGATCGGCTGGTGGGGAGGAGGCGGGTGTGTGATCTCGGCTGAGATTTTTCACTGGTAGAGAAAAGCAAATCACAGTGCGAAAGTTTAATTCATGTTTAGCACATGCGAGTTTTGAATTGAAAGCTGGCCTGGAGACATCTGGGCATGGAGCGGCCGGGGGAAGCCTGGTCTGCTTCTTGGTAGGAGGTGGGGGATGGGCCCGCTTCCTACAGGTTTGTGGAGCGGCTGGGTGTCCAGCCTGCTCCTTGGTGGGAGGCTGGGGAGAGATTCCCACTTCCTACAGGTTTGTGGAG
>JAVTVJ010001876.1:0-181760 GCA_034509425.1 Eopsaltria australis
CAGGTGTGCAGGCACAGGTGTGTGTGCAGCACAGGTGTGTGTGCAGGCACAGGTGTGTGTGCAGCACAGGTGTGTGTGCAGGCACAGGTGTGTGTGCAGGCACAGGTGTGAGTGCAGGTACAGGTGTGAGTGCAGGCACAGGTGTGTGTGCAGGTACAGGTGTGTGTGCAGGCACAGGTGTGCAGGTGCAGGCACAGGTGTGTGTGCAGGCACAGGTGTGTGTGCAGGTACAGGTGTGAGTGCAGGCACAGGTGTGTGTGCAGCACAGGTGTGCAGGCACAGGTGTGCAGGCACAGGTGTGAGTGCAGGCACAGGTGTGTGTGCAGCACAGGTGTGCAGGCACAGGTGTGCAGGTACAGGTGTGAGTGCAGGCACAGGTGTGTGTGCAGCACAGGTGTGCAGGCACAGGTGTGCAGGCACAGGTGTGAGTGCAGGCACAGGTGTGTGTGCAGGCACAGGTGTGTGTGCAGCACAGGTGTGTGTGCAGCACAGGTGTGAGTGCAGGCACAGGTGTGTGTGCAGGCACAGGTTTGCAGGTGCAGGCACAGGTGTGAGTGCAGGTACAGGTGTGCAGGCACAGGTGTGTGTGCAGGCACAGGTGTGTGTGCAGCACAGGTGTGCAGGCACAGGTGTGCAGGCACAGGTGTGAGTGCAGGCACAGGGGGTACCTGGATGCGGCTGTTGCCCCAGTCAGCCACGATGATGTTGCCGTTGCTGTCCACGGCCACGCCCGTGGGCGCGTTGAACTGCCCGTTGCCCTCCCCGTGCGACCCGAACTTGAACAGGAACTCGCCCTCTGCGTTGTACACCTGGAGGGCAGGGGGGACAACACGTGGGAGTCACGGGGGGTCAGTGCAGCCCCCCAGCCCTGACAGCACCTGCGGGACCTCAGCACCTGCCTGTGGCTGCGCTCACCTTCACAGAGTGGTTGTGGAAGTCGGTCACCACGATCTCATTCTTGTTGTTGACAGCCACAAAATGGGGTCCTGGGGAGACAAAGGGGGCTCAGCCCGAATGGGGCACAGGGAACTCATCCCAAAGACTGGGGGGCTCAGCCCTGGACCCATGGCAGGACCAGGATGGACCCAGACCCCTGAAGCACGGACAAAGCCTAGAACTCAGAGCCCCCAGGATGGAGCCACTGCCAGAACCTGAGCCCAGAGCCCCGGCCCAGAACTGAATCCAGAACCCAGACCCACAACCTGTATCCAAAACCAAATCCAGTACCCCAATCTATGACACAGAGCTCATAACACAGACCCAGACCCAGACCTGAGACCAGAACCTGGAAGCACATCCCAGCCTGGGAACCAGAACCAAACCCTGAACTCAAGAGTCTGCGATCCCAGTCCTGAACCAGAACCCAAAGATAGAACTTAGAACTGCATCACCAGCCCTGAGCCCTGAACCTAATGCTGGACCCAGAACCAGACCCTGGCTCCCTGCCCAGCCCTGAAACTCAAACTAGAGCAGAACAAGTCCTGAGCCCAGAACCTGAACCAACAGCCCAGAACAGGATCCAGGAAGCCACTCTACACCTGGAGCCTGGACCTGTCCCCCAGTCTCAGGCCATTCTTGGGGGTCCCAGTGCCACCAGGCGCCACAGCAATGGGGGGCACAGAGTCGTGCATGCCCCGGTCCCTGGGGAGCCCAAGGCCTCACCGCTGGGGGGTCCCAGGGGTACCTGCGAACTGGCGCTCGGCGGTGCCACGCGAGCCAAAACGTGCCACCAGCTTCCCGTTGGGCTGGAAGATGAAGACGCAGCAAGCCTTGTTGTCCACCACGATGATGTGCCCGTTGCGGTCCACAGCAACACCCTTGGGGCCCATCAGCCGCCCCGCGCCCAGCTTCGTCTGGGGGGACAGAGCCAAGGTGGGAGCTGCCATGGACCCCCACCCCACAGCTCCCCCCTGCATGCCTGCTTTCCCTCACCTTGAACTTGCCCTCAGGTGAGAACACGCTGACCCAGCGGTTGTCATAGTCGGCCACGATGATGTCTCCGTTGGTGTCCACTGAGACCCCCGTGGGGCGCTGGAGCTGCCCTGGGGAACGCCCCCGCACCCCGAAACGCAGCCGGAACTGCCCCTCGTTACTGAACACCTGGGAGGGAAGCAGGACCAGGGAATCAGGGAGAACACCTCCACACCTTGAGAAGCAGCCAAGATTGCCCCTCATTGGAGAACAACTGTGGGGGCCAGGAGGGAGTTGGGGGAGTCATTGGGGTCCTAGGAGACTTCAGGGATCCCGGGAGGGGACAATACTTGGACACATTAGTTACTGCTGATGGGGTCAGTGGGGCCATGGGCATCCAGGGTTACCTGGGGGGATGCTGGGGGGGTCAGTGGGGGTTCCAGGAGTCTGTACTTGCATGCACTAGTTGTTGCTGTCAGGGTCAGTGGGGGTCCTGGGGGGGTTTGGAGGTCCCAAAGGTGTCCATACCTGCACGCACTGGTTGTTGCTGTCGGCCACGACGATGCGGCCGGCGCTGGATGTGGAGATCCCCTGCAGGTTGGTGAACTCGCCCTTCTCCCGGCCACGGCTGCCTGCAGGCACCGGTCAGGGGGGCACAGGGGGCCCCAGGACACCACTCACCACCCTGATAAACCCCTGACCCCCCTGGGCCCCTCCACCACCCCACCACAACTCCGGAGAGCCATGAGGAGCCCAGGGAGACCCCACCATCCTGGGGAGCCCTAACGAGCCCCCCATCGTCCCAAGGCGCCCCCACTGCCCCAGGACCCCCCACGCCCCCCGCTCACCGACACGAAAGATGAGCTCGTCCTCGATGGGGTTCTCCTTGCGCTTGGCGCTGCCGTACATGCTGGCGGGGCGGCGCAGGGCCTTCTGCCGCACGTGCCCCCCGCCCGGGGACTTGACGCGGCGCTTGGCCTCCTCGGGGGACGGGGGCACGTCGCTGGGGCGCAGGGCCCGCGCGCGGAACGGGGAGCCGCGCACGGGCTGCCCGTACAGCAGAATGGACAGCACAAAGTCCCCCTCGGCGCGCGGCGTGTACACCAGCTCGTAGGTGCCGTTGCGGTTGTCCTGCACCTCGGCCTCGGCCGCGGCGCCGTCGGGGCCCGTCACTGCAAAGCGCAGGCGGGCGCCGCCGCTGCGCACCAGCGCCCCGTCCTTGTCCTTGGTGGTGACGCTGAGCGAGCAGGGCTGCCCCACCACGGCCTGGCGCAGCCCCTCGCCCGTGGCCACCGTGGTGTGCGCCGTGGCGCTGGTGGTCAGCAGCGCGCCCAGGTTCTGGATGGAGCGGCGCAGCCCCTCGGGCTCGGCGTGGAACTCGAGCTGCGCGTTCTCGTGCGGGTGCTCGGGGAAGGGCCGTGCCGCCAGCTCCCGCAGCCGCTCGCCCATCTGCTTCTGCACCAGCAGCACCTCCGTGGCTGAGCCGTGGTGCAGCGCCTGCTCTGTGAATGCGCAGCTGCTCAGGATGCTCTCCTGGCCCTGCCGCAGCACCTCCAGCTGCGCTTCCAGCACCTGTGGGACCAGAACATCACCTGTGGCACCAGGTGGGACCCCGGTGCCAGCACCCACACTTGAACCACATCCTGGCCCTGCCGCGGCACCTCCAGCACCTGTGGGGATAGCAGGTCTCTGTGGTGTCCGTGTGGGACCCCCACACCCAGCATCCCTAACCAATGCTCCACCTACACCCCTGCCTGCACCCCAGCCATGTCCACAACCCCAACCCCGATGCTGCACTGGGATCCCAACTGCTGCACTGTGGGGGCCACTGGCACTGGGGTATGACTGAGGCACCCACCCTCCCAGGAAGGGCTGGTGAGGGGCACAGAGCCACAGGTGTGTTACCTGCTGCTTGGCAGCACAGGTGGCCTCCAGGTCACGCAGCAGCACCTCCCGCCGCTGCCGCAGCGCCGCCTCCAGCTCCTCGAAGCTGCTCCCGATCTCTGCCTCAGCCTCGGCCCGGTGCTGCCCCAGCTGCCGGCTGATCTCGGCCACCAGCCCCACAGCTGCTGCCAGCTGTGGGAGCCTGGGGAGACACGGGGACCCCCTGAACTCCCAAACCCCCACCAACCCCACCTGAACCCTGAATCCCGCCCCAGCACCCTCATCCAGCAGTGGTATCCTGCAGAAGGAGGACACGGGGACTCCCTGAACCCTCAATCCCCACAGTACCCACGACACCCTCAGCCACCCCCACTCCCTCTGTACCGTGTGCAGTGGGAGTGGGGCCACAGGGACCTCCAGGGACCCCCTGAACCCCATACCTGGCGCGCACAGCGTCGAGCTGGTGCTGCAGGGCTGCCTTGTGCTGCTCCAGCACATCACGCAGCGGCACGGTGCGGTGGTCCCGGTGCTCCCGCCGCTCCCCCTCCGTGCACTCACGGCACATGGCTGTCTCGCAGGGCTCGCAGTAGAACTCCATCACCTGCCACACCTGCGCTCACCTGCTGCCCCTCACCCCAGCCCACAGGACCCTGCAGCTCACCCCAAACCACCTCCTGAGCCCACACAGCCTCTCCCAGACTCCCTGGACCCCTGCAGCCTCCCCGATCCCCTCTGGACCCTTTCTCCAAGGTCTGCAGCCCCCCCGACCCCCCGACCCTCACAGCCCTTCCAGATCCTCACAGACCTCCTCAGCCTTCCCCATATCCCAGCCCTGCTGAAGCCCTTCCAGCTCCTGTAGGTGCCCAGTCCCTGAGTCCCATCAGTCCCCCAGACCTCCCCAGCCCTCCCAGACACCTGCAGCCCCGGCAGGTCCCTGCAGCCACCCCCAAACCCCCCGAGCCCCTGCAGTGCACTGCAGCCCTCCCAGCCCCTCCCCAGCCCCCCGGCCCCACCTTTCCCTCGTGGTTCGGGCAGCAGAGCGGCTGCCCGGTGGCGGCGCCCAGGGGGGGCAGGGGTGTAGGGGGGGCCCCGCGGGGGTCAGGGTCCCGCTGCAGCACCTCCATCAGGTTGGTGATGAAGAAGTTGTTGGGCAGCGCCGGGACCCCCCGCTCGGGCAGGATCGAGGTCTGGCGGCACACGGGGCACGACAGGGACAGGCTCTGGGCCGGAATGTAGTTCTGCAGACACCTGGGGCCACAGGGGTCACGGGGGTCACTGGGGCCAGGGGTCACATGGGGCATGACAGGGACAGACTCTGGGCCAGGACATGAAGGGGGCAGGGACAGGAATGGGGGTTGTGCGGGCTCAGGGGGTACATGGGCACAGATATGGGGACAACAGGGGGACAGATGAGGGAATGGATGGGGAGATAGGACCTGCTGGGAATGGGGGACGTGGGATGGCGGTGGGGCCAGAAGAGGGGGATGAAGGGACAGATGGATGGACAGGCAGACAGGGGAATGGACAGCCAGGCTGATGGGGAGACAGAAGGGGGAACAGGCCACCTAGGGTTGGGGACGGGTAGAGAGTGGGATGGACAAGGGTCAGGGTGCAGGACAAGGGCACACAGATAGGCCTGGGGACAGGCAGTGGCAGGGGGACAGATGGATGGACAGGGGGGCAGCAGGATGGACAGCTAGGGCGATGAGGAACAGAGGGAGAGGGGGGCAGTGGGACAGACAGGAGAGCTGGGGGACAGGCAGAGAGCAGGGGAAGAGATGGATGGACAGACAGACATGGGGACTGTGTGGGAATACTGGGGTGTGGGAACAGGGTGGGAGGGACAGACAAATGAGGGGACAGATGGACAAGATGGCAGGGCTGCCCAGTGTCACACTGGGGTGCAGGAGGGGGACAGACGGACAGACAGATGGGGGGGCTGCACAGTGTCACACTAGGATGGGAGACACAGATGGACAGACAGACAGGAGGGCTATGTGGTGTCACACCAGATGGGGGAGCGGCAGAGCAGCAGGCAGTCAGACAGATGGACAGGATGGACACGGGGCAGCAGTGCCAGTGCCCCTGGGGACATGGACGGACGGATGGATGGTCGGTGTGGGGGGCTGGAGCGGGGCCAGAGGGCTCTGGGAGCGCAGAGAGAGGGGGCCATCAGCAACAAGATGCCCCCACTTGGGGACCCCGGCCACAGTCCCCCCAGCAGCCACACTCGGGGGCTCAGGGGCCGTTCAGCCCTCACAGGGAAGTGGGGTGTGGGGGGCACTGGGGTCCCAGCACCGCCATGGGCCGTGGAATGCAGGGGGGTCCCAGCCCCCACCTCTGGGGGCACAGGGAGGCTTGACCCCGTCTCTCACTGGGGAGGGCAGGGAATGCAAGGGGGCCCTGGCTCACCACCAGTGGGGGGTCAGGGGGGCTGGGGGGGCTCTGCTCACGCTGTGGGTTTAGGGGGTGCAGGAGGGGTGCAGTGGGGCACACTGGGGGGGAATTGGTAGTGACAGGGTCGGTGGGGGGGCACAGGCTCAGGGACACGGGAATGCAGCAAGGCAGAGAGGGGCTGGGTGCACTGGGGGGCAGAGGGAATGGATGCTGGAGGGGGCAGAGGGGGCTGGGGGGTGCAGAGGTGCAGGCAGGACATGGGGGGTGCATTGGAAGGGTTGCAGTGGTGGGGCTGCAGTCAGGACTCAGTGGGGATGTGCTGGGGATGGCTGCAGGTGGGTGCAGAGAGCATGGGAGGGATATGGGGGTGCTCAGAGACACAGTGGGGATGGAGAGTGGGTGCCAGGGCACAGAGCAGCACAGTGGGCTGCAGGGAGGGTGTGTAATGAGGGATCCCACCTCTCACAGAAGGTATGCAGGCAGGGGTTGGGTTCAGTGGGTGCAGGGGGGGCTCAGGAGGGGTTCAGGGGCTCCCATCTCCCACAGAAGGTGTGCAGGCAGGGATGGAGTGTGGGAAGATGCAGGGGGGCTCGGGGTGGGTTCGGGAGGTCCCACCTCTCGCAGAAGGTGTGCAGGCAGGGCAGCACCTTGGGGTTGCAGTAGCGGTCGAGGCAGATGCTGCAGATCAGGAACTGCTGGTCAATCTGCCGCACCACCGGGCTGGCGGGCTCGTGGCGGGCCATGGCGGCTCCTCAGCCTGGGACACGCACAGCGTCACACCACGGCCACGGACAGGCACCCCCAGCCCCAACCCACAGTGCCACACACCCCCACCCACCCCGCAGCCTTGTGGTGGGTCCCGGCAGACCCTCGGCCTGACAGTGGGGGGGATTTAAACGTGTGGGAGGCACTGCGTGACACCCTGCAACCCACCACTCACCCCACAGTGCCCCACAGCCCCCTGCCCACCCCGCACCGGCCGTACGGACAGGCACTCCATGGCAGGAGAGCTCAGCACCCCGGGCTGCCCACAGCCCTGACCCACAGCACCCACAGCGCCCAGCCCAAGGCATCCCACAGTCCCCGGCCCCACAGACACCGTGTGGGGCACGCACGGGGATTCCCCCGGCCCCCACCGTGCCCATGACCCCCGGGCACCCAAAGCCAGCCCCACGCGTGCCCCCCAGCCCCACACGCCACCGTGCCCCACGGCAGTGCCCAGCCCCACAGCACCGCCCCACCCACTCACCGCGCAGCCCCCCATCCCCGTGCCCCACGGCACCCGTCCCCATCCACGGCAGCCGATCGCCCGCCCCACAGGGTACCCGCCCTCCTGCCCCATGGGGCACACCCCGACCCCGCCGCCCTCCTCCCGAGCCCCCGGCACCCACCCAGCCCCTGTCGCTCGTCCCCCGCGCCCCGCAGCCCCCGTGCCCACCAGCCCGCGCCCCTCGCCCCCTCCCCTCACCCCGGCCCCGCTCTGGGCGCTGCGGCGGCTCCGCGCTCCAGGCCCCGGCCCCGCCCCGGCCCGGCCGCCATTGTGCGGCACCGCCCCCCCCGCGGCACCGGGGCCCGGCGGGGCCGGGGGTCCCTCACGGCGCGGGCCCCCCGCCATCGCTGCCGCCGGGCTCGCACCCCGCGCCCCTGCGCAGCCCACAGCAGCCTCCCGGCCCCGCGCAGCCCCCGCGCAGCCCCCGCCGCGCCCGCCGCGCCCGGAGCCCGCTCACCGCGGCCGCAGCCCCCTGCTCGCTCCGCGCTCCGCGGGACCCCACGGCGCATCCTCGGCCCCGGCCCGGGATGCGACAGGGAGGCGGCCGGGCCGGGCCGCACCAACCGCTCCGCAGGGGGAGTTAGCACATGCCACCGCTCCCTCGGCTCGCGGAACCCGCCCCCGAACACATCCTGCTCGGGGAGGGGCACGGAGTCGCTCCGGGACGCCTTGCCGACCCCGACTGGGGGGTTCGCGGCGAGGGTCCCGTGGGAAAGAGGGTAAAGTGACCCCTCGGTCTCCCCCCAACATCAGTGGTCTCGCCTGGGCTGTGGCTCTGCAGTCGGGGGGGGCTCCGCGCATCCAGGGGTACCCGGCTGTTGCCACGGCAACCACATCCCGACCCCGAATTTGGGGGGTTGACCCCGAATTGGAGGGGGAACAGGACTGGGGAATGTGGGCACACACCGACGGGTGAGGGCACGGGGGGCGAGGGGTTACCAAGCGTAGGGGGACGGATGGTATAAATTGGGGAGAAGGAGGAATATGAAAGGGGGAAAAGCAGGAATAAAAGGAAGGTCAAGGCGAACAGGTGGATATAAAGGGGGGCGGGGGGGATGCACAGATAAAAAGGGGTAAAGTAGAGGTTATAGAGAGGTGGTATAAAGAAGGTACAGGTGGGGTACAAAGGGGCTTATAAAGGGAGGGGTAGGAGTAAAACCAGAGCCCAGTAGGCCCATTTCAGCCCCTCAGTTTGTAGGGAGCCCACACTTCTTCCCTCCTGCCAGCTGCCACAGCTCCTCCACGTGGGACCCCCCAGCACCATCGCCCCCCTCAGCTCAGGGCAGGGGCCGTTCAGGATGCAAGGAGCCCCTCAGAGCGGCACCAAGCCCAACTGCTGCAGCAGGAATTCCGGGGGAATTCAGCGGGCTCCTGGCTGCCTCCTTCGGGTGAGGCGGGACAGCGAGCACGCCCTCATGGACAGGGGCCCTGGCAGAGCTGGAGCTCGAGGGATGCAGAGGGGGTGCCCCTATCCCCAGCCAGGTCACTGCAGGAGGGGGCCATGGGGGGAATGATGGCCACAGGGACAGGAGGGTCCTCACCCGACCCAGGGGAGCACATGGACCCCCAAACATTTGGGGACCCACAGGGAAGAAGCACCCCCAGAGCTCTGCCATGAACCAGGCTCCCAGTAAATCTGTCCCCAGAGAGGGGGCCCCAGCATGGTCCCCTGGCCCCCCACCTTGGCCTCAGTGTCTGGAAGATTCCGCAGCCAGGCCAGACCTGGCTGTGCAGTCAGCACTGTCCCCCAGGAGCAAGGATGATCATGAGGGTGACAGGGGGGTGACCTGCCCTGGAACATGGGACCCACTCCCAGGACCTTCCACTCCCAGGTACCAGCTGAAGCAGCAGAAAGCGCTGAGGCTCAGCGTGTCCCACGGGCACCTCCAGCACAGTGGGGAGCAGCTGCTGGGACATCTGCAGCACAGGAGCATCAAGTGGGCTCCCCTCCACCAAGGACCTCCCCTGGCCCGGCACCCTCATCTCCAGTGACTCCTCATCCCCGCAGAGACCCCCAGCCCTTCCCCAGTATCCCACACGCCCTGGTGGATGGGCCTGGGGGACAGAGCAGGTGCTGGGGACTCCCTGCCTGGGAACAGGGTGACAGCCCTCATCCTTTGGGGGGCAGATACCCACCTGACTCCAGTAGCTGTGTGGCCAGGGATTGCCCACATCCATGTCTGGGGAGTGGTGGGACTCCATGGGTGGTTTTCAGTGTTCCAGGGGATCGGGGCAGGGGGAGAGGGTGTCCTGGAGGAATGTTCAGGGGGCTGGGAATCTCCTGAGGTTGTGTGAAGGGAGCACCCCAGGGGCCAGTCAGTGTCCTGGGGGGTGTCCAGGGGCCCCAGGGGAACAGCAGCTAGAGTGGTAATAGGTCAAAGGGCAGCGGAGGAGGGCACCGGCCACTGTGCCTGGCCTGGGGAAGGGGAACCCATCCTGTGGCACCCCTGAGCCCTCAGTGCCACCAGCGGGACAGCGGTGATGGTGCCACGAACCCCAGGCCGATCCCACCCAGCTTCCCCCTGGCAGGCCCCCCATTCTGTCCCCATTTACTCCCACCTGGTCCTGGCTCGTGCTGGTGCCATGGGGTCAGAGCAAGGGCCGGCTCCCCTCGCCAGACACAAGTGAGCAGGGTCCCCCAGGCCCCTCACTCGCCCTCAGAGCCGTCTCTCCTGTGCTCCAGCTCCTTCCCCTCCCAAGCCTGGGGCCCCCACAAGCAGCAGCCCCAGAGCTCCGTCACGGAGTCCTCTTGTCACAGGGCTCCCACCCCTGCCTCACCTGCCCTGGCAGCCTCAGCCCGCAGGGTGCAGCCCCTCCGTGTCCCAGCTGTAGCCCCACACACGCTGATCCGTACCATTTATTCGGGGTTTTACAGAAGTTTGGGGTTGGGGGGTCAGACCGTCACCAGGGCGGGGCAGGGGGAAGTCGGATCCCGACATTAAATTATGGGTTAAATTAATGAGCAAGAAAAACCAACAGTTTTGTTTCAGGAGAAAGTGCCCAAGTGCGGGGGTGGGCAGGGGCCCTTTGTGGGGTGGGGGTGAACCCTGGCTGGGACCCCAGCCCCCCGTGTGCAGCACATGTGCCCCAGTCCCAGGACACACATGTGCCCGCACAGGGACATGCATGGACACACGTGCACCCCCTGTGCCTCCACTGACGTTTGGTCCCTGCTTGGAGCCCCCCTGCCCTCTCCCAGGGTTCCAGGGGACCTGTGCCTGGCCAGCAACTCCCCCCTGCCACTGGCAGCAGGGCACAGGGACCCCTCACCAGCCCAGCCCAGGATGCCATAGCCCCAGGGAAGCAGAGGGGGGTCTTTGGGGGGTGCAGCCCCCCATGAATCAGGAGTGCAAGAGTGGCCACACTGGAAACACCTGTGAATGGCCTGGAGGGGGCCGTGGTGTCCCTGGCACTGGAGGGCAGAGCAGGAGCCCCCCTGGGTGCCAGGTGCAGCAGGGAGGCCCCACAGCCCCCCCTGACACTGGGGGGACCTGGCTGTTCTGGTGCTGCCCTGACCCAGCTCCACAGTGCCACAGCACAGGGGTCTCCCTGGGGGGAAGTAGGCAGGGGGCCTGGGAGGGGTGCACCCTCATCCTGCCCCAGGGAGGCAGAGGGGGGACACTGGAGGGTCCTGGCTCACCCCAGGGTGAGTGGGGTGTCTGGGGGGAGCAGCCCAGAGAGGGAGGGGTGTCCCCAGCCCCTTAGGAGTGCCAGGGGCAGGGCGGGCTCCAGCTGTCTGCTGTGTGGGGTCTGTGCTGAGGAGCTGCTGCACCCTGCCCTGAGGAGGGGCTGTGGGATGGGGGGGCCCCAGCTCACTGGCAGCTCCCACTACTGGTAGCCCCCCATCCAAGACCAGGCCGGGACTGTGGCCCCCACAAGCCCCCGGCCACTACTGAGGTCCATGTGTGCTCCTCCATCCGGGGGGGCACGGGGGGCTCACTGCTCCTCCAGCCAGGAGGGCTTCTCAGCGCCGGGGGTCTTGAGCTTGATGTTGAACTGCTTGAGGGTCTGCTCAAGCTGCTGCTGGTTCCCGGCAAAGTACGCAGAGATGGCATTGTGGAACAGCAGCAGTTGCTTGTGCATCACCTTGATCTGGGGGGGAGGGGATCGTGAATGGGGGGGCTTCACCCCACCCTAGCAGCACAGAAAAGGGGTTGGAAAGCCCTCTGAGACCCCCATGGAGGGCCACCCCTTCCCCCCCGCTGCACTGCCCACTGCACCTCTGATTCATGTCCTTGTGTGACAAACCCAACATGGCTGTCAAATCCCTGCAGGGACCCAATCCCTGCACTTCCCATTCCCATACCACATCCCCCATCCCTGTCCCAAATCCCCCTCCTCACGTACCCCATCCCTGCATCCCTCACCTCTGTCTTGCATCTCCTATTCCTGTGCCCCCCATCCCCACCCCACCCCTCTGACTTCCACACCTCCCATCCCTGCAGCCACCTTGTTCTCCTCCAAGAATTTGAGCTTGATGGCCACGTCTGCCCGCAGCTTCTCGTACTTGTCCTTGTGGCTCTGGAACTGGCTCTGGGCTGCGTCCAGGCGGCTCACGGCGCCGGCATCGCGCGGGCCCATGCTCAGCTCCTCCAGGTCCGTGCGGTACGCGTCATACTCCAACCTGCGCAGCATCCCCGGCATCAGTGACCTGCCTCCAGATCTCCCTGGGCCCCCTGAGCCCCTCCGAGCTCCCTGTCCCACCTGGCCGTCTCATACTGCTTGACTGTCATAAGCGTGTCCTCCATGGTCTTGTTGACCAGCGTGTTGATGCTGGACACAAAGAAGTTGACGGCGCCCAGCAGCGTCTCCCCGTTCTTGCACAGCAGCTTCTGTGTCTCTGCATTGTACCCAAACTCCTCCTGGGGACAGAGGGATGGAGGCACAGGTGAGGGGCCACAGATCACACCCCCACTCCCCTCCATCCAGGCTGCTGGGGGAAAAGCCCCCTGACACCTCTGAGCCCAACCATGAGCCAGCACCACCAAGCCCAGCACCAGCACACACATCCACTCCTGTGCAGATCATGTTCCTGCCCTGGTGTCCAGGTGTGACTCCCCAAGGCCTGGCGCCCAGAACCCCAGTGTAAAGCCCCGGCTGCCCCTGCTCACCCCCCGCCCTAGTGTCCAGGCGTCCCCTCCAAGTCCTGGCACTCCCCATACCCCCCCCTTGCCCTGGTGCCCCGGTGTCCCTGCCCTCACTCCAGCATCCCCCTAGCCCTGCACACCTGGAGCTCAGGGGATTTCTGGCTGAGGTCAGCAAAGGCGTCCCCCAGGGCGTGCTGTGTCTGTACGAGGCTGTAGAGGTGGGCTGTGAGTGCCCGTGCCAGGTGCAGGACGCTCTCGTACTTGCGCTTGGTCTCGCGCAGCAGCTCGATCTGCGTCTCCAGCTCCAGGTCCACCGTGCGGGACCCCCGGCCGAACCGCTCCGACAGCAGCTGCTTGGTGCACTGCGGGAGGGGGAACCGGGGTGAGCCCCCCGAACCACTCCAAGAGCAGCTGCTTGTGGGAGGGGCGTCAGGAAGGCCCACTGGTGCCCCCCACCCCTCACCTTGTAGGTGTTGATCCCCCACTTCTTGACGATGTCAAACTTCTCTACGGCAATGCCACGCACGACCTCCTCTCCACCAGGTGGGGGTCCGGGGGGTGGTGGGTGCAGCCCGGGGCCTGGCATAGGGACAGGGATGGGGACAGGACCTGGCACCAGCTCCAGGAAGGCAGCAGCCACAGGGGACTGGGCAGCCACAGTCTCCAGAGCCCTTGCCCTGGAGCCGTTGTTTCCACAGCAGCATCCCCAGCTCTGGCTCACAGGCATCGTGGTGGGGACCCTGCTCCTGCCAGCCCCCCTGAGGGTCCCACAAAGGGCACAGACCCCAGCCCAGCCACATCTACTTGCACAGCAGGGCCCAGGCCCTGCCCCATCCTGCTGCCCACCCTCACCAGGCGGGAAGCAGGGGGAACAGCGCCCAGCAGCGCTGGAGGACTCTCAGGTGGGCCCCCCTGGCCAGGACCCACCTCTGAGCCCTCTGTCCCAGCACAAGGACCAGCACCAGGACTGGGCTCTGGCCATGACACAGCTGCCATGGGAGCTCTTACCAGTGTCCCTAGGGAGGCCCGGGGCCCCCAGCCCCAAGGGACGCCCTCAGGGGGAGTGAGGGGCGCAGTACCTGCGGGAGCAGCGGCCGGGCGGGCCATCCTACGGGCAGCAGGCGCACTGGGGGGCACCGATGGTCCTCGGGGGGGGTGAGGGTGGACAAGAGAGCCTGGAAATGGGGGGGCTGCGGGGGCCGAGCAGGGTGGGGCAGGACAGGACAGGGGGCACAGGGCATGGGACAGTGGGGTAGGCAGGGCAGAAGGGACAGGGGGCAGGGGACAGGGACGAGTGCGCGGGCGGGCGGCAGCGGGAGAGCGACGGCAGCAGGTGAGCGTTGGAACCCAGAGACATGGCTACAGCCACACAGATGGGCTCCCCCACCCCAGGGAACCCCCATCTCTGGCCCCTGTGCAGGAACCCCTGCACCCCAAGAGCTGGGCAGGCCTGGCACCACGGGGACGCAGGCACACGGAGACATGGGGACACGGGCACTGCCAGAGGCAGCTGTGCTCCGGGGAAGCACACACACAGCTTGTCCTCTCTGCCCCCATGGACCCTCCTCAAGCCCTGGGGGGACCCTCAGGGACAGATCTGTATGACCAAGGACAGTGGTGCCAGGTCTCCCAGGGTCTCCAGCAAGAAGAGGTCAGTAGGGTGTGGGCTTGGGGCCCCCTGCCTGCCCCCTCATCCCCAGCACACTCCAGAGCTCCTGCTGGGTATGGAGCGGGACAGACCTGGGATCCTCCACCAGAGCAGGGACTCAGAATCCCACGGGAATGTCCTGACCAAGGGAATGGAGATTCCCCAGCAGAGACCCCACTCTGTGAGAGGGGAGCAACCCAGCCCAGGGAGAGTGGGGCTGGGGCAGCAGCCCCTCCTCTGCCATCAGCACACACCCCACACGTTGCCCCTGCACAGAACCCAAGCCCAGCAGGAACAGAGTCCCCTGGAGACACCTCGGCTGGGCCGTGGCAGAGCCTTGTGTCACAAGTGAGGGGAGCTGAGCCCCTTCCCACGATGATCCCCGTTCCCTCCCAGCCCAGCCCCGTTACCTTTGATGGTGCCGGTGGGGATGATGCCCTCGGCTGTGCCCCCGTAGCCGCCCGACACGATGCTGGTCTCATTCAGGTTGGGCCCCGACACCATCACCTGCTGCAGGTCCTGGGGGCAGAGGAGCACGGGGGGCTGAGATGCAGAGACAGCACAGCCCTGGGGGGCTGAGATGCAGAGACAGCACAGCCCTGGGGGGCTGAGATGCAGAGACAGCACAGCCCTGGGACAAACCCCAAACACCACCCTGGGGGTCCCCACCGCCGGACCTGCTCCAGGCCATCATCCTCGGGCAGGCTGCTGGTGTCCCCATTGCTGCTGATGGGGATCTCCATGGTGGCTGCCTTGCTCAGGATCCCGTCCGACATCCTCAGGGCCTGCAGGGACACAGACGTGGTGCTGGGGCCAGGACCACCCCCAGGCCAGGGGCACCGGCCAATACCCGCGGGGCCGTGGTGGAAGGGAACAGCAGGAGGGTTTCAGCGCGGAGGGAGGGGCCCACACCGGTAGCTGCTGGCACTGAGCAGACTCTGCCCACTGCCCAGGGCCTCCTGCAGCTGCTGCCCAGCCCGGCTCGGCCGGCTGCCGGGACACCCCTGGCTCCCAGAACGGACCCGCAGGGTGGCACGTCCCAGAGGCGCCCACCCCACCCCTGGCCTCAGCCCCGACCCCACTGTGGCTCCCGCACCCTCGTGCCCAGGATTCCCGGGTTCCCTCGCCCCTTGGGCCGCACTCCGCGCCCCTTCTCACAAACCCCGCCGGGGATCTCCGCGTCCCGCAGACCCGGCCCCGGGACGGCAGCGCCAGCAGCGCCCAGCCCGGCCCCGGCAGGAAGGCGCCGGGAGCCACGTCCGCAGCCGCAGGACAGCGGGGGGGGGCCCGCTGCGCCCGGACCGGTCCGGGCACATTCCAGGGCAGGCGGGGCCCGGGGCGGGCTGCCGAGAGCCCGTTACCTGTGACCTGTCCCCTCCCCGGCGGGGACACGGCCCGCCCCAGCTCTGGGGTCGAGCCCTGCGGGCAGAGGCCGTCACGGCCCAGGCCCATCCCCGCCGAGAGCGGCCCCGCAGCCCTCACACAGCCCCCGGGGCGGGGCGGGGGCAGCGCCGGAGCGGAGCCCTCCGCAGCCTCGCGCGGCAAGGCCCCGAGGCGGGACCGACCTCCGAGGGACCCCCGGCGGCCGCTCCCGGCGGAACCGGCCCGAGCGGGCGGCGGCGGCCCCAGCCCCGCTGCCGGGGCTCTCCCGGCCCGATTCCCGCGGTGCCGCGGCCGCTGGCCCTGCCCGGGCTCCCCGGTGCGCCCCGGCCCCACCTGCGCCCCGGCCCCGCCGGGCCCCCCCGCGCCGCTCCCGCTCCCGCTCCGCCGCGGCCCGGGCGCGCCGAAACTGCCGTCAGCGCCCCGGAAGTGGCGTCATCGCTGAGCCGCACGGAAGTGACGTCTCTGCGAGGCCGGCGAGCGCGGAGGGCCCGGGGCGGGCCGGGATGGACCCGGCGGCCGAGCAGCGGCAGCAGCTGCGCAGCGTGAGCGGGGCCGCGCCGGGAGCGGGAGCGGGAGCAGGGGGGCCGCGCCGGGAGCGGGGCCGCGCCGGGAGCGGGAGCAGGGGATGCGGCGGGAGCGGGGGATGCGGCGGGAGCGGGACCGCGCCGGGAGCGGGAGCGGGAGCGGGAGCAAGGGGGCCGCGCCGGGAGCGGGGGATGCGGCGGGAGCGGGAGCGGGAGCAGGGGGGCCGCGCCGGGAGCGGGGGATGCGGCGGGAGCGGGAGCAGGGGGCCGCGCCGGGAGCGGGGGATGCGGCGGGAGCGGGAGCAGGGGGCCGCGCCGGGAGCGGGGGATGCAGCGGGAGCAGGGGGCCGCGCCGGGAGCGGGGCCGCCAGGCCTGCAGGGGTCCTGGGGCTGTCGGTGTGGTGGCGGGTCCCGCTGTGTCCCGGGGGCTCCGGGTGTGGGATCTGGAGGTGCCGGGTTCGCAGGAGAACCGGGGGGTCCTGGGAGGGACCCGGGCATCTCGGGCTGGCCGGGGGTCCCGGGCCGGCTCCGCCCGGTGTGACCCCCGCCTGCCCCCAGCTGCGGGACTTTCTGCTGGTCTACAACCGTATGACCGAGCTCTGCTTCCGCCACTGCGTCTGCAACCTCAACTACCGGCTGCTCACGGGCCGCGAGGTGAGCGGGGCACGGGGGGCCGCGGGTCGGGTGTCCCCGCGCCCCCTGAGCCCGTGCCGTCCCTCCCGCAGGAGTCGTGCCTGGACAGCTGCGCCGCCAGGCTGGTCCGCGCCAACCACCGCCTGATGGGCGCCTACGTGGGGCTGGTGCCGGCGCTGCTGCAGCGCCGCGCCGCCGAGCACGGGGCACCGGCGGGGCCACCCGGACTGCCGGCCGCTCCTGACCCGGCCCCGGGCCCCGCGGAGGCCCCGTCAGACGCTGCCGCTGCCGGCACATAGCAGCACCTGCCACAGCTGCCCACGGCGGACGGACGCGAGTGGCACCACGCCTGCCCTGCACCAGCGGGAGCGGCTGCACCCCTGCTGCGCTGCAGCTGCAGGCTGGAGCAGCATCGGGCCCCGGGAGCCCCGAGCAGGGGCGGGGCTATGCAGGGCGCTGGGGATGGGGGCACAGCAACGGAGGGAAAGCCCCCCTAAGCCCTCTTGGTTGTGGATTTCTGGGAAGGGGATTGATAGTCCAAATAAAAGATCTTTACAGTAAGGGCTTAGTGTGACACGTGGGCAGGGCACCACAGCCCTGGCCCCTATTGAGGTGAGGGTGTGCCAAGGGGAGCCCATGGCACTGGGAATCCAAGAAATTCCACCTAAACGTGAGACAAACCTCTCCCTGCAGGACCCCCGTGATCATTGGGACATGCTCGCTACAAGTGGCTGGGGCAGAGCCGGCACTCAGAGGGGGCACGGGGGTGGGTGTCAGATGCTGCTGGGCATGAGGCCACTGCCCCCAGCTCGGGGCCTGTGTGTGCATGGTCCCTGTGACACCTGGGAGAGCCTGGCCTCTTCTCCCCACTGCAGCCCCTAGTCACAGGGGGTGCTCAGGGCTCGGGGCAGGCAAGCAGTAGCCGCAGTACAGAAATAAATCGATATATTCTGTGTACAAAACATGCTCCTGCAGGCCGGGCCGAGCACTCCCGCGCATATAAATAAGGCCCGGCCCGGCCCCTTCCCTCTGTCCTGCCCGCGGGGGCCAGCGCCTGCGCCGGGGCCACCCCTCCCGCGGAACCCCCGGGCTGGCCGGGGTCACTTAAGGTCCACATCAAAGTCCAGCACCAGCAGCTTGGTCTCCTCGGTGCCGTTGCGGCTTCCCACGGCGCACACCAGCTTCGTGTTGGAGGCACGGATGCGCCACACAACCCCCCCGGAGCCCCCGCTCTCCAGGGCCACGAGGTTTCGCACAAACTCCCCCGTCTTCAGGTCCCACAACTTCACTGTCCCGTCGTCTGAGCTGGTCACCACGAACTTGGAGCTGAACTGCAGGCAGGTGACAGCACTCTGGTGCTTGCTGGGACCTACGGGGAGGCACTGGTGAGCGCCAGGTGCACCTGGGGCACCTTACTGCTGTGTGACATGGGTGCTGCCAGCTGGACCAGAGCCACCCAGCCCTGGCTCCTCAGGTACACCCATCACTCTGTCCAGACACAGCTGGCAGCTCAGAGCCAACCCAGCCCCAAGGGCAGGGAGGCCCCCCTGCTCCCTTCCCAACCCCCCAAGGGTGAGGAATCCCCTCTCACCCTGCAGTGTCTGCAGGCACTGCCCCGTCTTGATGTCCCAGATCTTGACAGTGGAGTCGGCGTTGCCGGACACGAGGATGTTGTCACGCAGCTCCATCCCGCTGGTGAGTGACTGGTGCCCCATGAGCGTGTGCAGGCAGTTCCCACTCTCCACATCCCACACGCGGATTGATGTGTCCAGGGACCCGCTCACAATGTGTGTCCCATCAAACTGCCAAAGAGAAAGGGGCAAGCTCAGCATCAAGGCCAGGGGTGTCTCCTGATTTGAGATCAGCCCACAGCCCTGGCAGCCCCTGGGTTGGCATGCAGCACCCCCAGTTCCAGCACCAGAGACCCCAGCTTAGCAACTGGGACATGGGCTCACACACCTCTTGGCTTTTTGGGCTGTAGAAATGCTCCAGGGAAGGGGCACGGAGGAGTATTTGTGTCCACAGCACATGTGAGTGCGGGAAGTGGGGTCAGGGGGGCAGACTGTCCCCACAGGACACAAACATAGTCCACGTGTCCTTGCATGGCAGATTCAGGGCACAGACGTGGCCCACATGTCCCTGCAAAGCACGCAGGGCCTTGCACGACACAGACAGCCCATTGATCCCCACAGCACGTGTGGGACCTTTGGCACAGCTTGTGCTCCGCGACTGGAAGGCAGGGGAGCGATAGGGCAAGCCAGCAGGAGGGCAGGTTGTACCTGCAGGGAGCAGGGAGGGCAGGGGAGCTGGAGAGGGGGAAGGCAGCAGGAGGGGATGTGCGGGGCCGTACCTGCAGCGAGTAGACGCGGTTGGTGTGCCCCTGCAGTGTGTGGGTGCAGCTCTCGCTCTCAGGGTCCCACACCTTGACCGTGTAGTCGTAGGCACCGCTGACCACCTTGTTGCCGTCATACTGGACGCAGCGTACAGCTGCCACGTGCCCCATCAGCACGTGCAGGCACTGCCCCGTCTCGATGTCCCAGAGCCGCAGCGTGGCATCCCGGGAGCCACTCACCACCCTGCAGGTGAGGGGACACCTGGGGCCCAGTTGCCAGGGCAGCCTGGGGGTAACAAGCCTCACCCCCTGCAGACATCCCCCTGTCACACAGCACCCAGCAGCCCCGTACCTGTTGCCGTGCAGGTGCATGCAGCGCACGGTAGAGGTGTGTCCGTACAGCGTGTGCACACACTCGCCACTGTCAGCATTCCACACCTTGAGAGTGCGGTCAGTGGAGCCACTGATGACAACGCTGTCCCTCATCTGGGAGGACCAAACCCCCCCGGTGTGGCCCACCAGCGTCTGCACACACTGTGAGGAACAGGACATGATGAACAGGTGAGCCTCTCAGCCTCCCCACCCCTGAGACAGCACAGAGGAGCAGCACAGGTCCCATGTCCTTGTCATAAAGGGCCCAAACTGACCCCAGGAGTCAGGGAGGTGGTCTGCACCCCAAACCCCTGCAGTGCCAGTGCCACACTCAACCTCCTGGGCGACAGTGACACTCACCTCCCCAGTGACAGCTGACCACACTTTGAGCGTGTTGTCATCAGAGCCGCTCACGATGCGATTGCCACAGAACTGCAGGCAGGTGATCACGTGGTCATCGTGACCCTTTAGTACCTGGGGGAGCACAGGAGTGTGTGGGGGGCAGTGTGGACCCCCCCCAGCCTGCAGGACCTCCCAACACCATGAGTGGTGGGAAGGCAGCAGGAGCTGTGGGGAGGAAAGGCAGATGGGTCTCCAAATCACCTGCACCCCCTGATGCTTCTGCAGGGCAGCAGAGCTGGGGTGTGTGGTGTGTTTGGCAGCTGCTGGACAGGGGCAGGGGGCTACTGGGGAACAGGGATTGGGGGGCTCAGGAACCTGGGACCTGCAGGAGCAAGAGAAGGGGGTGTGGGGACTCTGCCCAGGGGCAGGAGGGACCCCCAGGGAGAGATCACCAGGGTTCTGGGATGATGCACAGAACACAGCTGAGCCCTGTGAGGCTGCACCTTCCCTGGGTGCTGGGGCTGGCTGCAGACCTGCATGAGGCCTTGGAGAGGGATCCCCTTCTCCTGGCCCAGGGGACCTCATTTCTACTGTCCACACTGCTCTGAGCAAGCTGGATCTGCTCCCCATGGCAGATTCTGCACCAGCTTCCCCATAGCAGTGATCTGGGGTGTGTCCCCAGAGGGACCAGCCCCTCAGCTCTCTGGGGTCCACCCCTGGCAGGGACACTCCCAGGCCCACCCTGGGGACCACAGCTCCCTGGAGTCTGCCCCACTGGGACATCCAGACCTACCTTGGGGGGCCGCAGCTCCCCGCTACGCCAGTTCATGTCGATGCGGTGCTGGCGCAGGAAGGCGAATTTCCAGGGGCTGTACATGAATCCAGGGCTGAGCAGGCGTCGCTTCCGCAGGTGAAGGGGCTCCTCGATCCCTGCAGGGGACAACACAGCAGTGACTTACCTGGGCCGAGCCTCAGGTGGCCCCCCAGTCCCCACTCGGGAGAGCCCTCACCTTCCTCACGGCACTTCTCCCTCCAGAGCAGGTTGTCCTCGGCCAGGACCCTCCAATAGCGGCAAGTCTGCGCGGCACGGAGCAGGTCCCGTGGCTCCAGGAAAGACAGAACGTACAGCGCCAGCTACGGGGGGAATAAGGGCCACAGAGGGGTCACTGGTAGGGTCAGCTCAGGCCAGGCCAGGCCAGGCCCAGCCCCCTGTCCCTCAGCTTCCCTCACCTCCTTGGGCAGCAGGGAGATGAAGTCCCGCTGGAACTGGGGCTCGATGACCTGCATCATGTACTTGATCTGCGCTGGCTCACAGCGGTCAATGAGCTCATCCAGGGCCAGCAGCTTCTCCGGGCCGCTCCAGCGCTGCAGGGGGACCCCCAGTGACCCCTGGCTCTGTGTCCCCAGCCAGCCCAGCCACAGCCCTGGCAGCCCCAAGCCAGGTGCCCAAGGCACGTGGGAGCTTGGTGGGTCACAGGTGCTGTGTGTCAAGTGACACCACCCCTGGCCAGGGCTGAAACCTCCTCTGTGTTTTCTCACACAAGCAAAACTACCCAAAATCCACCGTGGGCCCAACCCCTGCCCATGGTGGGGATCCCTAAGGCTCGGCTCCCTCCCATCACACCCAGGCTGCCTGGAGCCACCAGGTGAGCCATACCTGGAAGGTGCGGAGCCAGTCCTGTAGCTCAGGTGGGGGGGCCACCGAGGGGATGCGACGGCGCCGGGCCTGCCCCACTTTGGCATTGCGTAGATCCCCAAAGGTGGTGGTGGGGCTGGGTGTACAGGGACCCAGTGTCCTGGGAGAAAGACCAGGCACAGGTGAGCCCATGGCACAGGTGGCACATGCCAGCACTGCTCCAGGCCACACTGTGACAGAGGCTCTTGGAACTGGTTCCCACCAGTGGGAGCTCCACCCCATTGACACCCCTCTCTTTGCTCCCTGTTGACCCCTTGCCCACATCCAGCCCAGCCTGCTCAGCAGACAGGCAACTGGTCAGGGCTGGATCTCACCTGGGCCAACCCCTGCTTGACCCAAGTGGCCGCATCATCCTCCTGAGGAGGGCAGCAGGAGGTATGCGTTGCCCCAGCATACAGAACCCCCTCACCTGCTGCACCCAGAGCCCCCACCCCTCACCTGCCATAGTCAGAGCCCTTGCACAGCTTCTTCCCGGGGGACAAGGCCCGGCCGTCTGGCCCATTCTCTGACTTCCGCTTCATCTGTGGGACACAGCATGTTGGAGTGGCTGGGACAAACCCAGGCAGACCCCTGCAGACTCCCTGTCCAGAGTGATCCTTGCAGACTCCTACATGTCACCTGCCCAGAGCTATGGGGCAGACTCCCACCCTCTCCTGCTTTCTCCCTTCAGGATCCATACAAGGGATCCCCACGCAGGGCAGGGGGGCTGCACCAGGGCCAGGCAGTGCTGGGCACTGGGGTAGACTGGGGCAGCACCTCCTTTACCCACCCTGTGACCAAGGACCCCCATACAGGGCACGGGTCTGCATGGGGAACTGGAGCAGCATCTCTTTTCCCAGCTCCAGCAGCCAGGCATCACAGAACCCCCAGCCCCATCTCCCCTCCCACAGGTGCCTGCAGTGCCTCAGCAGCCCCTGGTTCCCGGTCACCTTGGGGCGCAGGTGCCGCAGCAGCCCCCCGTCCCCGGTGCGCTGCAGGTAGTCAATCCAGCGCTCTCCCAGGGTGTAGTACAGGTATATGTTGCTGCTGTCTTCCCCCTCCTCGCTGCAGCAGCTCCCTTCCTCCTCTTCCTCCTCCTCCTCCTCTTCTTCCTCCTCCTCCTCCTGCTCCCTGGTGGACCTGGGGGGCTCCTGTGGTTCCCGCCCCCCAGAACCATCAGGGTCTGCTCCGGACCTGGGGGTACCCTTCCAGGGCTGCTCCGGCTCCCAGGGCCCTGGCACTTCCTCCTCCTCGTCCTCTTCAGCCACCACCTGAGCAGGGAAGAAGCAGGGGGCAGGGCTGGCTCTGCACCAGCCTCGGGCTACTGGAGACCAGGAGTGGGGCAGGGGCTTGGAGTGCTGCTGGATGGCTGCCAGTGAGAGCCATGGCCCTGGAGCACAGGAGCTCCTCTCAACAGCACTGTGGGGGGGTGCAGGGTGGAGAACCCCCAGACCCACAACCATGAGCTCCTCCAGAATCCAGTGCAGTTCTGTCTGCTCCCCACAAGCCTTCCCTGAGTGCCCCACAGCCAGACCTTCTCCCTTGTCCCTGCACCTGGCAGCAGCGACCTATTTGCACCTACCTGTGCTGCAGGTGCCCTGTAGTCCTCACTGTCCCCCAGGGGAGTGGGGCTGGCCCGCGGGGGCCCCTCGGGGCCCGGGCGCCGCCGGCACGTCATGCGCTGGCTGTTGAGCTCCAGGATGCGCGTGGTAATGCCCTTGACATGCAGCAGGTCATCCAAGCAAGTGAAGCCCTTCAGCTCCTGCGCGGAGGCAAGTCAGCCCTGCCCAGAACAGAATCCCTCCTGCTCCCACAGAGCCCCCTGCCCGAGCGGCCCCACAGGGAAGAGTCACAGCACAGTGAAAGGGGGGGCAGCAACCCAAAACTGCCAGCTGGGGTAGGAGCACTGTGCCCCCCAGATGAGCAGTGCCAGGATGGGCAGAGGCTGCAGCTCCAGGGCAGGGGAACAACTGGACACACGCAGACACACACGTGTGAGGCACCCACAGTCCCGCGGGACCTCGGGGCGAGCACTGCCCAGCCCCGACTTGCAATCAGGTGCTTCCCATCACCCCTGCACGGGCTCCCGGAGCGCCTGCCATGGGGGGAACCCAGCAGGGCCGGGCTGTCCCGGCGGAGAACCAGCGCAGCCCCCGGCCCCGGGAAGGGCCCGACTGGCCCTTCCGACCTGGCAGGGTTCGATTCACGGCACTGCGGCTGTTCCCCACAAAGGGCTGCAACAGCAGCACCGCCCCGGGACAGGCCCTGCTCCAAACCACCCTGCCTTTGTGTTACCGGTCTCTGCTCTCCCGCCTCCCGGGGTCCCCAGCATGTGTCTCCACGGCATTTCGACACCCACCCTCTATCTCTCCATTTCCACCCCAACACATGCCAATCACTCCCAGCCCTGCCTCGTCCGGCCGCGTAGCATCAGGGCAGGGCGGCCGCTGACCCGCCCGTACCCGCCGGGCCGGGCCCCGCGGCGCCGCTCCCACTGCTCCCGGCCATGTCACCGGTCACCGCAGGCTCTCCCGGCAAGCACTCCCCGCCCCGGCATCGCCGGTGCCGGCGCTCGGAGGTGGCCGGGGCGCGGTGTGCGTCCCGTCCCGTCGGAACCGGCGCTCCCCCGGTTCCCCGGTGCGGCCCGGGCGCTGCCTGCACCCGGCAGCAGTGACGGCAGCACCGGGGGCGGCTGCGCTCGCCCGGCCCCGCGGCTCGGGGAGGGACTCGGGGATCCCGGCCCGGCCCCACCTGCCCCAGCTACAGGGACGGAAACAGCGGCCTCCCGCGGCCTCCACCCCGGCACCGACACCGTCACGGCCGCCCCCGCCCCGGGGTCCCGGGCCCGGGTCGCTCAGCGCGGGGCGCTGTCCCCGCCGCCCTCCCCTCCCCTCCCTCCCGCACCTCTCTCTTGCGGACGATACCGCGGGCGCGGCGGCGGCCGATGCCGCTCAGGGCACCCTCCAGCTCGGCCACGCCGGCGCGGTTGATGTCGAGCTTGGCCCCGGCGGGGCCCGGCCCGCCCGGCCCCGACATCCCGGCACCGGCCCCGGGCGCTGCCGCCGCGCAGGCCCGACAGCACCGCGCAGGCGCGGCCCCGCCCCCAACACGCGCACGCGTAGCTGTGAGCAAACAGCGGCTTTATTGGTGCGCGCGCGGGGGGCGGGGCCAGCCGCAGTGACCCCGCCCCCGGCCCCGCCCCCTCAGCGCCGCTTGTACAAACATGGCCGCAGGCGCAGCCCCGCAGCGCGGCCCGCGCCCGCCGCGCCCGTCTTGGCGAACTCCAACACGTAGAAGTAGGAGCTGGACAGGTCCTGGGGGCGCGGGACACCCGACTCTGTTACCGGCACCACCCACCTCCGCCCCAGTGAACCCCGGGTCCCCCCGCCTCCTTCCAGACCCCATTGCGCCCAGGGCCCACTTTCCCCCAGACCCTGGCTCCACAGCCCTTGTGGGGCCCGAGTGCCCCGGCCCCCCGACCCCTGGTGTACTCCTCTGAATGCCCAACACCCACCATCAGCCCCACATCACGATTCCCCCAGGCCCCGGGACCCCAAGCCCCTCCTGGGTTACACGTCCACCTCCAGGCCCCGCACTACAATCCCAGTGTGCCCCAGGCCTCCCTTATTCCCTCCCAGGCCCCCACACCCCATCCAACCTGCATTCCAAACTGCCACAGTGCACCCCCCTGCTCCCCAGGACCTTCAGCCTTCCCCCAGGACTCCACCCCTGTGCACACTGGTGCCCTCGTTCTCCCATTTGCAGTCCCCCATGCACCAATCCCTTCCATCTCCTTTCACCAGCGCCTGGTCTGCAGCACACCAGGCTGGGCCACAACACACGCCCTCCTTGGGCTCCTTCCCTGGACTCCCTGGTTCCTGGTGCACCCAGTGCCCAGCCCTAGGCACACCTGAGGGCACACCTGGGGACACACCTTGGAGACGGTCCTGAAGCCCAGCTGCATCATGGCCTTCAGGAAGGCACGGATGTCCTCGAAGCGGCTGGCCACCTCGGCCACCATCAGGGTCCCCCTGCAGTCACTTGAGCTCTGAGCAGGGTGCCCACTGCCCAGCATCCCTGCTCCTCCCCCAGTCCCCCGCTGCCCCACAGCCTCTGCCTACCCGAGCTTGAGCACACGGTTGGCCTCTCCTAGGATCTCCTGCAGGTTGGTGCCCATCAGCGCCAGGCAGAACACGGCCACGTCCACCGATTCAGCCGCCAGGGGCACCTGCCCAGCCCGGGACACCCCCAGAGAAGGAGGATGATGACTCGGCCTGGAAGCTGCTCTGCATAGCCCCGGGAGCAGCAGGAGGAGGATGGCGATGATGATGGGGCTGGGCAGCGTCCCCGGGCTCCCCAGGCTTGTGCGTTCAGCCGTGGCCCATCTCTGGGTGCCCAAGGCACAGACCCAGCTTTCGAGCAGACACACCCGTGCCGCCCCTCCCGCACGGGGCCCTCGGGGTCACCGTCCCCCCCCGCACCCCTGCAGCCTGCCCGGCAGTGCCCCCGGTACCTTGGCCATGTCACAGACAGTAACCCGCGGGCTCAGCGGCACCAGGTCGAAGCAGTGCACCTTGTTCCTGACACTATTGGCCAACGTGCAGTCCCCGCACCCGAAATCCGCCACCACTAGTGATGCTGGCCTGGGGCAGGGATAACGGGGTCAGGGTGGCCTGGCCCGGCGCCTTGCCCCGCCCCGCTCACCGGTTCCCCGGTCATCCCCCGGCCATTCTCTGGCCCCGCGCACCCCAGCCCCTCCCCGGTCCTTCCCCCGGCTCTCCGCTCAGCCCCTGGCCCCCGCTCACCGGCCCCTCCGGTCCGCATTCCCCCTCAGGCCTCGCCCTCCCGCTCACCGGCGGCGCAGGTAGCGCACGATGCGCTGCACGGGGCGCTCGGGCCAGCGCCGCACCTGCCGCTCGAAGCCCCGGTGGTACAGGTGGAAAGCGGCAGGGTCGGCACGGAAGAGCCGCTCCGCGTCCTGGCTGCTCCCGGTGTAGAGCTGCTGGTTCAGGTAGCGGAACCGGGCGCCGAGCAGCCGCTCCTCCATTCGCGCGCGGAGCGCAGCCGAGCGGCCCGAGCGGGGCTCCGGAGGGGCCTCTGCGGGGCCCGGCGGGTCCGGGGGGCCCGGCCCCGAGCCCCGCTCCCCATCCGACCCCGCCGACGGCTCCTGCTGCCGCTGCCGCTTCTGCCGGTTCCGCCGCTGCCTCCGGCTCAGCCCCGCCGGCTCAGCCGGGCCGTCTGGGGACACCGAGAGAGGGGTCAGGGCGCGGAGGCGGCTCCCTCCCGCCCGCCGGGCCCTGGAGCCGTCCCGGTACCTGTGTCCGGGCGCTGCCCAATCTCCCGGGGCCCGTCGGGATCGGCCGGGAGCTCCCCCGCCGCGGCCCGCGGCCCGCCGCCCTTTTTCCGCTTCCGGGGCCGCTTCCGCGCTGCCTCGCCGTCCCGGCCGGTGCCGGGCAGCCGCCTCGTCCCCGTCCTGGGGCCCTGTGGAGAGTGGGGGCCGCTCACTTCCACACGCTCGGGACCGGCCCGGCCCGGCCCGCCGCCCCCGCATCGCCGCTTACCGGCCGGCCCAGGCCCTTCGGGGCGCCGCGGGGCAGCGGCTCCACTGCACCGTTCCAGCCGGGCTCCGCGAACATGGAGCAGGGACCTTCGGCCGCTACCGGGACCCACGTGCTCCCGCCCGGGGAGCGCCGCGGGAACAGCCCCTCCTCGCGGCCCGGAGGACCGGGCGGTGCCGCGCCCGCCCCGCCCCGGCCCGGTCCGGTCCGATAACCGCGCCCCCGGCCGGTCTGGCACGCCCCATAACCCCGGTCCGATAACCGCGCCCCCGGCCGGTCTGGCACGCCCCATAACCCCGGTCCGATAACCGCGCCCCCGGCCGGTCTGGCACGCCCCATAACCCCGGTCCGATAACCGCGCCCCCGGCCGGTCTGGCACGCCCCATAACCCGGCCCGGCCCGCCCCGCCCCGCGCCCCCCCCGTGCCCGCCCCGTGCCGTGTGGCGGGGCCGGGCCCGGGCCCGGGCGGGTTCCGGCCGGCAGAGGGCGCCTTGTCGGGGCGGGGCCCCCGCGCTGTCCCGCGCCCGCCGCAGCCGCCGCCCTGCGGAGCCGCCGGGACACGCACCCGGGAACGGCGGGACGGCGCCGGCACCGAGCGCGGCAGGTTGGGGAGGCCGCCAGGGCGGCTGCGGGCGACCCGAAGCGGGGGCTGGGCCCGAGCGGGACCTGCCGGAGCCGGGGCCGGGTGGGGGAGCTGCAGGGGAGGGGTGGGGAGCACAGGGAAGGGTTGGGGGTACAGGGGAGGGACTGGGTGGCCTGAAGGGGGGACTGATGGGGCCGCAGGGCAGAGCGAGGCCCTAGCAGCTGGATTGGGATAACACAGGGCGACTGCGTCTCCACATCCCGTCCCCTGCCCCGGGTGCTGAGCAGGGCCGAGATGGGCGCTTGGCCACCCTGGCAGGGCTGGGGCTGCTCGGCCCTGGCAGCCCCGCGGGACTGGGTAGGGGCCGGTGGGTGACAGGAGGGCGCAGACCCGGGCCGAGCAGGGGACGGGGTGGGGCGTCCCCATGATGGGGTGTCATCACTGCTGTGTGAGGTCCCACAGGTCCTGGGAGAGCCCCCAGATGGGCGGGGGATAAATCTCATCCGGGACTGTGGGTGTTCTAGTGCCAGGACAGGGCCAACGCTGCTGCCATGGGTGTGCTGGGGCCATTCTGGGGCCTATGAGAGCCTGGCAAGAGTCCAGGTCTCTGCGTCCCACCCCTCTGGAGCTGCCTGGGTCCTGGGGGGGCAGCTGCAGGCGCTGGCAGCTTGTGCAGGTCCTGCCATGCCTGGGTGGGCATCAGGTCCTGGAGCGATCCCCCAGCAGCAGGTTTGAGCCCCAGTGGGTGCATGTCGGGCACGTTGTATTCAATCTGTCACTGTCCCCACACTGGGAGACTGACTCCATGTCCCTGCTCAACGCGTAGACCCGAGGCAGGGTGTCCCACACTCACAGCCGAGGGCTCAGGGGGACATGGGGAGCAGGAGGGAGCTCTGTGCCTGGCTCTGAGCTGGAGTGTCCGTGGATCCAAGGGGCGTGCGTGAGGCTTTGGGCCCTGGTTTCTGAGCACGGTGCCGTGCCAGGCCCAGCCAGGTGGGTCAGGAGGGCCATGGGGCTGCAGGATCCCATGCTGGGGATGCTGAGCTCCCCAGCCCCATTCCCCCACCAGATCTGCGGGATCCCATCATGAGGGTGCTGAGCTCCCCCAGCCTCGCCATCCCCCAGAGCTGTGGGCACTGGGACCAGCTGTGCCTGGTGATAAGCCCGGGGGTGCCAGCCTGGCTTCCTGCAGGCAGCCACGGCCCCACTGGAGTCACCCGGGATCTTCCCCTTGGGCCGCCGGTCTGACTCCAGCCCGGACCTCAGCCTGCCTGTGGCTTCCTGGAGAACTGCAGGGATGGGGTGGGAGGGGACAAGGAGGGGGCCAGGAGGTTCCTGTACTTGCTGTTCCAAGGATCTCCCAGCCGAGGGGGATCAGGGGTCCCCATGTCCTTACCCACGTCCCCTCCCGCAGCTGCCATGGACGACATCTTCACACAATGCCGGGAGGGCAACGCAGTGGCTGTGCGGCTGTGGCTGGACAACACCGAGAACGACCTCAACCAGGGGTGAGTGGGGCTGTGCAGGGCTGGGGGGCTGTGCTGGGGGCTGGTTTCCGCTGGTCTCCATGGAAAGGCCGGGGCAGACGGCGGGACACAGCTCCTCCCCACTGGAGGAAGTTACAGCATCGCTGAGGCACGAGGCCAAACATCCTCTGGCCACTTCCTCACGGCCACAGCCAGGGCTCAGCTGGGCTGGGGGTACCTCCCTTGTCCCCATGGTGGCAGCTGTGTCCACTGACCATATTCTCGTGTCGCTGTCCCCTCTCTGGGGAGCACCATGGCAGACGTGTGGGCACATGGGTGGGACCACTGGGACTGGCAGTCGGGGGGGACACTCTGTGTGCCCAGATGTCTGCTCCCCACAGCCCATTTCAGGGGTTTTGCAGGACAGTGGGGTCCAACGCGTGCTCACGGCCACGCAGGAGCTGTGTTTGGGCTGGGCACAGGGCTCGGAGCACGTGCCTGCAGTGTGTGTAGCTGGCACAGCTTGACCCGATACCACGACCCCAGCCAGGCCATGGCCGCAGCATTCCGGACGTGCTCCAGACAAATGGCCTCTCTTGGCCGGGCCTCCCTGTCCCTCCTGGGGGTCCTAGGCACGTGGAGCTCTCCCTGACCCACAGAAGGTGCCCAAGGGACTGTTCTGTGCCTGGTACTCCCTGCCTGCAGGGTCGTGGTGGGGGCAGATGGGGTCTGCTGTGCCAGGGGGCTGGAGGGGGGCCGGGTCAGGGGGAATCCTGGGCTGGAGGGGAGCTGGGGCTGCAGCAGCCCCTCTGCCAGTTCCTGATCTCCATTTAAGGCCTGGCTGCCACCTCCTCCCTTACTTGGCCTCGGAGTGGGGGGATGGGGACAGGATCCGGCTGTGATTCAGCCTTGGAGGAGACAGGATTTGGCCTGGGCTGGTGGGGCCCTGGTGGGGGTGGGTGGGAGTGGGATGGATGCTCAACCCGGTCCCTTGGCCCCCACGGCTGGGGTTTTGAGGGTGATGCCAGTGATACCTGGGCCAGGGGGCTACAGCTGAGCAGAGCCCCCCTGCCATCCTGCAGGGATGACCATGGGTTCAGCCCCCTGCACTGGGCCTGCCGCGAGGGCCGTTCGAATGTAGTGGACATGCTCATCATGCGGGGGGCTCGCATCAATGTCATGAACCGGGGGGATGACACCCCACTGCACCTGGCCGCCAGCCACGGCCACCGTGACATCGTGCAGAAGGTACCTGTCCCCTGTGCCAGCCACGTGCCCTTCCCCACCCCCTGTGTAGCCCCCCTGTGTACCCTCATGGGACTTGTTCCCCTCATCACCTGTCAGGAACACCCCAGTGCCTCTGAGCTCCCCGCTCCTCACCAACTCCCTCCAAATCCCTGAGCCCCACACTAGCTCAGCCCCCTCCCTACAGCTCCCAATGTGCTGCCCCTGCATCCCCCAGGACAAGGCACAAGGAGGATGGGGACTGTCCTGGGCTCGTGGGGGTGTTGCCTGGGCTCACAGGGACTGTCCCTTGTCCCCAGCTGATGCAGTTCAAAGCAGACATCAATGCGGTGAACGAGCACGGGAACACACCGCTGCACTATGCCTGCTTCTGGGGACACGAGCAGGTGGCTGAGGTGAGTGGGAGCACAGGCAGGAGGGAGGGCAGGGTGGCACTGGGACTGAGGGGAGATCACAAACCACAGTCCTTGCTCTGCTCCCACAGGACCTGGTGAGCAGCGGGGCCCTGGTCAGCATTGCTAACAAATATGGTGAGACCCCCACGGACAAGGCCAAGACGCCACTCCGAGAGGTCCTGAAAGGTACAAGGGTCCCCCAGGACCCCATAACTGACAGCCTCCAGCTGGCCACAACAGGCTCTGGGTGCCACCTTTCTCTTCCTCCCTCTGCAGAGCGTGCTGAGAAGCTGGGCCAGAACCTCACCAAGATTCCCTACAAGGACACGTTCTGGAAGGGCACGACCCGCACCCGGCCCAGTAAGGACTGGGGATCCCTTGGGGGGTGCCATGGGTCCCCCATGCCCTGCTGGCACTGCCTCCTGGATCCAGCAGCCATGGGCATTCATCCTCCTTCTACTGTAGGGAATGGGACCCTGAACAAACTTGCCGGGATTGACTTCAAACAGCTGAGCCTGAGCCAGAAACTGAACGAGAACCAGTCAGGAGAGGTGGGTCCCTCTCACCCCCAGGTGGGCACTGCCTGTGCAGACCATCGTGTCCTGGCCCTGCTGGGCACAGCTGTCCTGGAGTCCCATGGCCAGGGGCAGGGAGGGGGCTCCTGCCCAGCCCAAGGGGTTCCCTTCTCATCGTGGACCCTTGGTCCCATGGGCTCCAGAGGGGGCCTGGGGATGCTGGGGACTCTGAACCCCTTTCACAGTGCCTGTGTCCCTGCTCCTCCTCCAGCTGTGGAAGGGGCGCTGGCAGGGCAATGACATCGTAATCAAAATGCTGAAAATTCGGGACTGGACGACGCGAAAGAGCCGGGACTTCAACGAGGAGTACCCAAAACTGCGGTGAGTGCTGCACCCCAGCACATGCCTGGGATCCCCACCAGCATTTGACCAGGGTCACCCCAGCACCTTCTCAGGGCAACAGCAGCTCCCAGGGTATGGGGCAGGCAGGAGCCTCCCAGCTCTGTGGGGTCAGGAGCGCTCCAGGGTGGTGGCCAAGGGCTGGGAGGCCCTGGGGGATGGCAGAGGGCAGACGAGGGGGTGCAGGCAGCTCCTTCCTGTTCTCAGGGCTGTCACTTCTCTTGCAGGATCTTTTCCCACCCCAACGTGCTGCCGGTGCTGGGTGCCTGCCAGGCCCCTCCAGCTCCCCACCCCATCGTCATCAGCCACTGGATGCCCTACGGCTCCCTGTACAACGTCCTGCATGAGGGGACCAGTGAGTGCTGGGGGATGATGTGTGTGAGGGCATCAGGGGTCTCTCCAGCCACAGCCCTGGAGTGGGCTTAGGGTGGGTTGACGCCCTGCCACCCCCTTCCCAGATTTTGTGGTGGACCAGATGCAGGCGGTGAAGTTCGCCTTCGATATCGCACGGGGCATGGCCTTCCTGCACACGCTGGAGCCCCTCATCCCGCGCCACCACCTCAACAGCCGCAGTGTCATGGTGAGTGGGGGCACAGCCCCTCTCCCAGGGTAGGGGGGCTCTCAGGGCAGGGGGGCTCCTGCTGACTGCCCACTCTCCCCAGATCGACGAGGACATGACGGCACGAATCAGCATGGCCGATGTCAAGTTCTCCTTCCAGTGCCCGGGGCGGATGTACGCCCCGGCCTGGGTGGCTCCCGAAGGTGAGTGCCCGGTTCCCAGCCCCCCCAGACTGGCCCCCTCACCCCCAGCCCCACTCAGCCCCCAGCCATCCCCCAGCCCTGCAGAAGAAACCAGAGGAGATCAACCGGCGCTCAGCTGACATGTGGAGCTTCGCGGTGCTGCTGTGGGAGCTCGTGACACGTGAGGTGCCCTTCGCTGACCTGTCCAACATGGAGATTGGTATGAAGGTGAGGGGGCAGGGGGGCAAAGGAACTGATTTGGGTCAGAGTTAGGGGAGAGGTTCTGGCCACTGAGGGTGGTGAGGCCTTGGCACAGGTTGCCTGGGGAACTTTGGCTGCTCCATCCCTGGAAGCTTTCAAGGCCAGGTTGGACGGGCTGTGAACTACCCGGGCAGGTGGAAGGTGTCCCTGCCTGTGGGGGGCAGGATCCCAATCCTGACTCTAGCTCCTCTTCTTGCTTGCAGGTAGCACTGGAGGGGCTACGTCCCACCATCCCCCCTGGCATCTCCCCCCACATCTGCAAGCTGATGAAGATCTGCATGAACGAGGACCCAGCCAAGCGCCCCAAGTTCGACATGATTGTGCCCATCCTGGAGAAGATGCAGGAGAAGTAGAGGGGAGGTGCCTCCCCCCTCCAGTGCTGCCTTGCACCCCCCACCACCCCCAAGTGCCTTTAGCCCTAGAGCCGGGGGGAGCAGAGGACACCCCTCACCCTGAGCCAGCCACGGACACACGGTACAGATGGCACTGCCTGTGCTGGAGCTCTGCAAGCTCCGGACCCCCACCCAGGGCAGCCCCTCACCAGGGTAGCCCAAACCCAGCCTCTGGGTAGCCCCCAATCCAGTGCAGCCCCCCTACCCAGGGCACAGCATCTGGCCTAGCCCTGCTGCTGGGGGATGGGGCTGTGGGGCCCCCTGTCCCCCTTGCTGGGCACAGCCCAACCCAGGACTCAGCCTCCCAAGGCTGGGGGGGAAGGGGCAGGCCAGGAGAGGCTGCCTGTGGTGCCCAGCACTGCCCCCGCTTCGCGCTTCACTGGCCACTTCGCTCTGGACCCAGAACGGCCACTGGCAACCAAATAAACGTTTGGTATGGAACTGGCTGCTGGGGTACAGGGAGGGGTACGGGGGGAGTTGGCTGGAGGTGGGGGGCTGGGACTCACAGGGGATGTCTAGGACTGAGGGTGGGGTTGGATTGATGGTATTCCCTGTGGGAGACAAGAGGAAGTTTCGGAGAGGAGGAGGAAGAGTGCTGTGTAGCTCCTGTCCCCCTAACCCCACTGTGCTCCAGCACTGCTGGGAGCTCTGAGCAGCATCCCCTGTGAGCAGCAGAGGGGGATGAGCATGACAGTCCCTCTGTGGAGGACCAGGGCCAGCACTCGTGGACACAGGCACAGGAGCAAGGCTGCCTTCCCACAAAACCCTCCCAGGTGTTTAATGGCACCGACACAGCCCCTACAAAGGGCCCAAGCTGCCCCGTGCTCTACGTGAAGTAGTGCGGCTTCTTCACGTTGATGCCGTACTCAGCCAGCGCTGGGGTCAGGTCCTCCATGGTCAGCGTGTACTTCTTGTCCTGGGGGACACAGGGCAGGCGGTCACAGCAGGGACAGCCCGGGGCTGTGGGACCCCTCAAGGTGCAAGGATGGCGTGTCCCGCTCCCAGAGGAGCTGCTTGGCAGCATTGGGCATTCCCAGCTCCGCACATTTTGTTGCTCGGTGCCCTCAGATGTCCCCAGACACCCAGCAGCACCGGCCTTGTGGAGCCCCTGAGCCCCAGAGATGGCACTAGGAGGGTCCCCAGGACGCCCACTCCAGCTCCTCCCCAAGCTCGGAGCTCCAGCCACTGCCTGGGGTAGGGTGGAGTGGGCTGCCAGGGACAGCTGCTCCCACACCCCTGGGAGGCCCCAAAGCGTGCCCACAAGCTCAGTGTCCCCGCCAGCCACTCCCCACCTGCAGGGACCCACCATAAGCCCAGCAGGTTTTGCGATTTCTGCACTCCGTAGCTGCAGGCTCAGCCCCATCCCCGGAGAGGGTGGTCCCCGGTTCCCTCAGTGCCCTCACCTTGCTCTTGCCGCGGGAGCTGCCCGAGGCCGTGCCCTTCATTTTGCAGTGCTGCAGCGCGTCGTTGGCAATGTCCGAGATGAACTTCTGTGCCGCCAGCGAGATGAGGCGGATTCTGCGGGACAGGGGTCGTGTCAGCGAGGTGATGGGGGCTCCATGGGCCCCTCCGCCGGACCCCGACGGGGCTCCTGCGACCCTCCCCACCCTGCGGCCACTCACATGCGGGGGTCCGAGGCCTCAAACCCTGCCCGGTTCAGGTAATACCCTGTGACGGCATCCGGGATCTGGGAAGGAAAGAGTTGGAACAGCTCCACGGCTCCGTGCAAGCATTTCCATATCCTGTATCCCGTGGCACAGGAGCCGCCCCGTACCCCAGTCCCGTGTCCCATCCCGTCCCGTCCCGTCCCTGTGCGTCGGTACCGTGGGCGTGTAGTCCTCCAGCTGCATGAGGAAGTCCACGAGCGGCGTGGTGGACACCACGGGCTTCACGTCGCCGTTGGCGGCGGGCGGCACGTACACGCCGTTGGACATGGCCCCGTCCGGGGGGGCGGCCACGGCCGCGGACACGGGCACTGCGGGACAGCACGATCAGCCCCGGGAGCGCCGCCGGCAGCGGCAGCGCGGGACAGCGCGCTCGGTGGGAGCCCGGCACGGGCGCAGTCACCGGCCGCCGCCGCCCCGGCCCGGGCGGCTCAGGGCGTGCCGCGGGACTCCCGCGCGCGGGGCCCGGGCCCCGCCGCCCCCACCTCGACTCACCGGGCCCCCTCCCGCCGGCCGCACAGCCCTCGCTGGCCCGCGCCGCGCCGCCCCCCGCAGGCGGCGCTGTCCCGGGCCCGGCGCTGCCCACAGCGGCCGGGCTGGGCTTGCTGCCCTCGGCGGGGCCCGGCGCTGCCGCCGGCGCCGCGGCCGCGGGGTCGGGATCGGCGCTGCCGCTCATGGTCCCCAGCACCCGCCCGGGCTCCGCGCCTGCGCGCGCCGAGCCGCGCTATTGGCCCCGCACCGCCCCCGCCCCACCCCTCGCCCCGCCCCATTGGCCCAGCAGGGCCCCGTCCCGCCCCATTGGTCCCGCCCCCCGGAGCTCAGCCCCGCGCGCCGCCTGGCGGAGACACAGAGACAGTGGGCGGGGCTTCGCGTGTTTATTGGCCCCGCCCCCTGCAGCCCTGGCCCCGCCCCCGACAGCCCCGCCCCGCCCCGCTCCAGCCCCGCGGTGTTGCGGTGTCCGGCCCCGTGTCCGGCTCCGGGGTCCGGTCCCGTGTCCGGTCCGGTGTCCGGCTCCGGTGTCCGGCTCTGGTGTCCGGCCCCGTGTCCGGCTCCGGGGTCCGGTCCCGTGTCCGGTCCCGTGTCCGGCTCTGGTGTCGTGCTCAGCGCGGCCCCAGCGCCCGCAGCAGCCGCGGGAAGTTGGGGGTGCCCCAGCCGGTGACCGGGTCCCAGGAGGGGGTGGCGCAGAAGCCCTGGCCCTGCACGGTGCCGTCCAGGCAGGACAGGTGGCAGCCCTGGATCACCTGCGGCGAGCGGCCTCAGTACGGGGGCTCGGGGACGCCCCCAAGTGCTGGGACAGCGACCTCCGGGGCACAGGGGTCCCACACAGCCCTGGGACAGGAACCCCGGGGCACAGGGACCTTGCCCACAGCCCCCAGGATCCAGGGACGGCCGCCCCTGGCATCCCTGAGACAGGAACCCTAGGGCACAGGGACCCCCAGACATTCAACACACAGACCCCCACAACGCCCTCCATGGCACAGGCTTCCCCTGCCCAGGGTCCCCTCAGGGCACTGGCAATGTGGGACAGCACCTCAGCTGGACCCCAGGACCTCTGCAGTCACTAGATGCAGCTGCCCTGGCCACACAGGGGGAGCTGCTCCACAAAGCTCACAGGAGTCTGTGGGGACCCCCCAGGACACCCCTCCCATGGGAAGGCCATAGGGACTCTCTGCTGGCCCTGCCCCAGGGAGGCAGAGCCCCAGGACAGCCTCCACAGCCCCCAGCCCTCGGAGCATGCATGGCATTCCCAGCCCTCCCCAGGCCTCAGACCAACACTTCAGGATACCTACAGTCCCCTCAGCCCCAGCACAGCCCCTGCAGCCCCCATTCCCTGCCCCACTCACATCGTAGAATGCATCACCAAACCCTTGCTTCTGCAGCTGGTAGAGTGCAGGGTTGAGGAAGCCCAGGGGTGGCAGCCCCCGCTGCAGGCGCCGGTCGTTGATCAGTGCCACCATGCCTGCCACCACCGGTGTGGACGCCTGCGCGGGCACAACCCGTCAGCCCAAGACCCCACCATCCCAGAGGGCCGCAGGGGATGAGCTCCTTACCGAGGTCCCTGACACCCAGGGCAGTGGGATGCGGTTTGTCACCACCCAGTAGTTGTCAGAGAGCGCAGCCAGGTCGGGGTACGCGCGGCCGCTGCTGTTGAAGTAGGAGCTGGGTGGCAGCTTCGAGGCCGAGCGCAGGAAACTCCCGACAGCAGCAGCCTGGGGACAGCACGGCCCGTGGTCATCCCCAAAGTTCACTGCCACCCCTGCAGGCCTGAGCACAGCTCCCAGCCTGGTAGCGCAGGTGCCCCTCACCTGGTACTCGGGCATGGGGAAGACATTGCTGAAGCCACCCCCACTGATGTAATCCGTCACCTCCTCTGTCACCAGGAAGGGGTTCTTGAAGGATGTGCCACCCACAGTGGTGACGTAGGGGCTGGGGAAACAGGAGGACACCGCAGGTGGGCTCACAGCTGCCTGGGCCTCAACAGCCACCAACAGCCCCCTCTGCTACCACAACCTTGCCCCACAAACTGAACAAACCCCCAGGGGCTCAGACCCCAACGGGGCCAGGGCTGGCAGTGATCCCTGATCCATGTTGGCCCCTCACACCCAGCTCCCTCCCTCACCCACCTGGAGGCCGGGAAGCTGGGCCGGAATGTGTGGTTCCCACTGTGCACCCGCCGGCACCCAGCACCGTCATCACCTGCCAATGACGAACAGACGACAGGTGACCATGGCATCCCAGGCACCCCTCGCACAGCCCCGCCTGGTGCCCGGCACTCAGGAGGTGACCATGGCATCCCAGGCACCCCTCGCACAGCCCCGCCTGGTGTTTGGCACTCGGGAGGTGACCATGGCATCCCAGGCACCCCTCGCACAGCCCCGCCTGGTGCTCGGCCACTCGGGCTCTGCCACGCCAGGCCTGGTGCTCGGCACTCGGGCTCTGCCACGCCAGGCCTGGGCCCCACCTGAGGCAAACAGGATGGTGAGGCCGCGGGCGGCCGCCTTCATGAACTCGGTGTTGACGCGCTCCATGTAGGCGTAGCTCAGGCTGTCCTCGTCGTCCCCGTAGCTCACCGAGTGCACCCAGGGCAGCGCTGACATGTTGCTGAGCAGCAGCAGCCAGGCCAGGAAGGGCTCCTGGCTCTCGTGGCGCCCTGCAAGGACATCGGGATAGCTTCTCCAACACCAGGGGTGGGGGACAGCACAAGGAGTCCTGCCTCGTCAGCACCAGCACCTCCCCATGCCGTACAGCCCCAGGTGCTCCTTCCTGTGGGCCATGGAGTCACAGCTCATCTGGCCTAGAGCTCCGTGAGCTCATCCCAGGGTTCCTCACATTGAATGGCACCAAGCTTCAGCTCAGCTCATGGGGTTGGCAAGAGGGTCATCCTTACCCCAGGACAGGAGGCTACACCCACACCCCTCCAAGACTCTACCCCAGGGCTGCAGCCATGTGGGACCCAGTGGGGCCTCAGCTCCTCCTGTGGCAGCAGGTCCCAGCAGAGTGGCACATATGCCACCTCCACACATTCCACCTGCACCTGCCCAGGTCCCTCCCTGCCCCCTGGTCCTCTCCACTGGGAGGGGAGCAGAGCCCCAGCCACCCCCGCTCACTCTCGGTCACCCATGCCACTGTCTCTGCACCCTTCCCACACCAGTAACTGTGTGGGGGTGGAGGGAAGGGCAGTGCTGGGCTGCTGCCACTGTCACCATCAGGGACAGGACCTCAGGCACTCACCTGCTCAGCTAGTTCCCAATCTGGGACAGGGACACTGCCCCTAGCACTGTGGCCTGTTTATGTTTGTGCAGGCTGTTTGGCAATTTGTTCTCCCAAATTCCCTCACTCTCTTTCATCTGCTCCACTGGGAGACTCGTGGGTGGGAGCTCAGCTCCAGTAAGGCTGGAAAACCCCACAGGAGGAGGGCTGTGCCCTCCTCCATGGGAGCTGAGCAGGGCAGCTGCTCCTCATGGTGCCAGCAATGAAATCCCTGCCACAGGGACTGTGGCCCTGTCCCTGATGGTGACAGTGACAGCAGCCCAGCACTGCCCTTCCCTCCACCCCCACACAGTTGCTTCAGGATACTCTGGACGTTGAAGGTTCACATGGTTCAAAGTCACTACACAAACCAGGAGCGATGTCCCTAGGAGCTGGGAATGCAGTGCCAGCTCTGACTCCGGGAGCACACAGCATGCACTCTCGCAGCAGTTGGGAAAGCACCTGGGGCTGTACTACAGCCAGCTGTCTGCACAGCCCTGCAAGCTCTCCCCTCACCCCTGTGGGCTCTCCCCTCTCCTGTTCCAGCCCTTCCCCTCACACCTCCAAGTGTTCCCTTCCCTGCTGCGGGCACTCTCCTCACCCCTGCAGGCACCCCCCTGCTCCCTCTGGGTGCTCCCCTTCCGCCTCCAGGTGTTCCCCCTGCCCCTCGGGGCTCTTCCTCCCTACCTGCATTGCTGAAGACCCAGGTGGAGATATTTGCACCCGTGCTCATGATGTACTCCACGTCCAGGCTGGCCTCCAGCCCAGCTTTGCCACGGCCCTGGTGCCCCACCACCCGGTCCACCTGCGTGCGGTGGGCAAAGCCACTGCCAAAGAGCTGCATGAACTCAGCCAGGTCAGCTTGGTGGAAGTACTGCTCGAGAAACTGTGGGACACAGAGAGACAGGTTGTCTTCTCTCGAAAAAACAAGGTAACATTTTGACTCTGAGCTAGAAAATGGCTCAGCACAGGTCTGTGCTACACCAGGTACTCCCAGCAGCCACTGAGGGACGCCCGGCTGCCCCAGGGTCTCCAGCACAGCCCCAATCCCTAGGACTGCCACAGCACACAGGCCTCTGATCCGGGCAGCTGTTACCTGTGCACAGGCCTGGCTGTTGTTGGGCAGGAGCCCCACATCCCCCCCTGTCATGTTGTATCTCTGGCGCAGGACAGCCGGTGTCACGCCCAGGTGGAACGACGCTCTCGCCAACCGCAGCTCCTTCCCGGCCCCAGCTCTGCTGGCTGCCTCGTGCTCCGTGGGGAACCGGTGCAGCCCCCCCACTGCAGCACAGCAGGATGGGAGAGGCCGTCAGGGCGCAGAGCGCCGGGAAGGCAGGACACAGCCCTCGGGCTCTCCATCACTGTCCCCGTGTCCACATGGGCGGGCCAACAGCAGGGTTTGGAGAGCCCAGCCCTGCGGCCCCAGCCCGAGAGAAGAGCCTCCTCAGCCGTCCCACAGCTGAGCCATGGTCTCAGCGTGGGACCCCCTGCGCTTTCTGTGGGACAGCCACTGGATCCCATGACACAGGGATCTGCAGGAGGGAGGTTTGTACCCCCAGAGGCAGCTGCACCTGGGCTCCGCAGCCTCACCTCCCCTAGGTGGGACCTACCGAAGTCCAGGTGCTCGGCAAGCTCTGCAGGGACAGTGTAGGGCAGCGGGGACCGCACCAGGCTGCGCTGGCCCTGCACGTACCGGTGAAACTCGGCCCCGGGGAGCAGGCGCTCAGCCAGGCTGCAACACAGGAACAGCCACCGTGGGATGGGACAGGACTAGGACACAGGGACAGCCACTACGGAGTGGGACTGGACTAGGACACAGGGACAGCCACCAAGGGATGGGACAGAGCTAGGACACAGGAACAGCCACCGTGGGATGGGACAGGACTAGGACACAGGGACAGCCACTATGGAGTGGGACTGGACTAGGACACAGGGACAGCCACCAAGAGATGGGACAGAGCTAGGACACAGGGACAGCCACCAAGGGATGGGACAGAGCTAGGACACAGGGACAGCCACCAAGGGATGGGACAGGGCTAGGACACAGGGACAGCCACCAAGGGATGGGACAGGGCTAGGACACAGGAACAGCCACCAAGGGATGGGACAGGGCTAGGACACAGGAACAGCCACCAAGGGATGGGACAGGGCTAGGACACAGGAACAGCCACCATAGGATGGGACAGTAGAGAGACACAGGGACAGCCACTACAGGGCCACCAGAGCCTGTTCCAGCCCCTAGGGCTCACCTCGCAGGAAGGGAACACTCCAGGAAGTCAAGGGTGGTGACACTCCGGCAGTCCTCTACACCATGGCCTTGCAGCCACTTGAGCACTGTCATCAGCGTGGCTGGGGAAGGCTGGACCAAGTCCCTCACCTGCTCCAGGGACAGGTACTGCCCTGAGAGGCACAGAGGGGTTAGATCCCCTCACAGGCCCGGGGGTCGTGGGGCCTCAGGGAGGTGGCCATTACCATATTGTGGGGACTGAGGGTCCGAGACAGCCTCGACAAGGCGGGCAAGGTGGGCAGTGCCGCGCTGCCGCAGGGCGAAGGTCAGCTGCACTGGGAGCCCAGGATCCACACGGCCAGCGTGGGCCCAGCCGGGGGGCACGCTGCAGGGTGGGCAGTGAGCGGGGCAGCCTGGCCCGGCCCGGCCCGGCCCGGCCCAGCCCGGCCCGCCGGCCCCGACCTACCGGAACGGCTGATCCCGCTCTAGCGCCAGCCCCGAGGCGCAGCTCCAGGCGGCCGCACACAGCGCCAGCACGGCGGGGATCCCCCGACACCTGCAACGGGCTCAGGGGAGCACAGGCACCGGCACAGCCGTGGGGAACCGGGGCTGAGCCCCGGGCCCGGCCCCAGGGAGCCCGTGCCGGGAGAGCCCGTCTGACCCGCCCTCAGCCCGGCTCTGGGCAGCCCCGCCGGAACCCCCCGAGTCCCGTCTGACCCCGCCACCGGCGAACCCCGCGTGACCCGCGAGCCCTCGCGCCGGGGAACCGCGCCGGTCCCCGGTCCCCGTGCCCACCGTCACCGGGGAGCCCCATCGGGCACCCTGAGCCCCCCGTCACCCGGGAGCCCCGTCGGAGCCCTGCGGTCCCCATCGCCCCCGGGGCCGGACAGCACCCCCCGCACCGGGGAGTGTCCCCGTGTCCCCGTGTGCCCGTGTCCCCGTGTGTCCGTGTGTCCGTGTCCCCGTGTGTCCGTGTGTCCGTGTCCCCGTGTCCCCGTGTGTCCGTGTCCCCGTGTCCCCCTGTCCCGCTCGGTGCCCGTTACCCCCGCGCCATCCCGCCGCGCCGCCGGGTCACGTGTGCGGCCGCGTGACTCCCGCCGCGTGGGGACCCCAACACGGCGCTCACGTGACCGCCGTGACGCGAGGGGCGGGGCCGGGGCGGGGCGGGGCCTGCGGGCGCTTCCCGCGGTGTGAGGGCGGCTCGGGCCCGGCAGCGCCGCTCCCCCCTCGGGCGGCTCCCGGCTCCTGGGGCCCGGCAGCGCCGCTCCCCCCTCGGGCGGCTCCCGGCTCCCGGCTCCTGGGGCCCGGCAGCGCCGCTCCCCCCTCGGGCGGCTCCCGGCTCCTGGGGCCCGGCAGCGCCGCTCCCCCCTCGGGCGGCTCCCGGCGAGGGGCGCGCGTTCGTGCTCGGACTGGGGATTCGGCCCGGGGCCGTGTCGGGCTCCCGGGCTGCGAGCGGCCAGGGCTCCGTGTAGGGCCGGGGCTCCGGGGCTGGGGGCAGCACTGGAGCCCGGATAGGGCTGCTGGTCCCGGACTGTGGGGCGGGAGGCAGAGCTCCGTGTGCGGCTGCGGGTCCTGTGCAGGACGGGCTGCTGGGAGTAGCGCAGAAGACACACAAAAGAACAACCATTAAAGACCATCAGCTCCGGACATCTCCATGGTCGGAGACACCTGGTCTGTGAAAATGAGATAAAAATGAGAACCTAATTAGCATCAGAGGCGAAGAAACCCGTATCCAATAGGGCAAAAAATACTAACTGCTCAACTTGGGACATTGAACCAATCAATTTCTATGTGTTTAGACTGTATAAAATAATGTGAAAAATCTAGTAAAATTAATGTGTCATGGGATGATTTTCTCTGCCCACCCGGGCAATGTGTGGATGAAATTATCTCTGTTGCACATCCTGGCCAGAGCAACATCCTGGCCAGAAAAAGTAATGCCTTGATTCTCTAACACTAAAAACCTTGTTGGAGAGTTTTTTTTTGTTTTGCCTGCAGTTTCGGTGACAAGCCCAGTCACACGGCACATTCCAAGGCTCCAGCAGTTCCCAGCTGTTTTCCTGCTTCTGCAGAGTGGAGTGCAGGCCAGGAAGAGACAGGCAATAGGAAAACCACCTGCCTGGCCCTGGCTGCCGCCTCCCCCGCGCTGGAGCCGTGCCAGAGGTGTCTGTTCCTGCTCCCCCTGCCCCAGCCCCACCAGCTGCCCTGGCCTGGCAGCCCGGGCCTCCTCCCGGCCGCAGACAGACGGGGGAACCAGCCCCACCCTGGCCCTAGCCAGAGGCTGGGCCACTGTCAGGGCTGCACGCCCAATGTCCAGTTTGGGGATGGACTCTTTAAGGGGGATGGGATGGGATTTGCAGGGGATGATGTCCTGGATCTGTCTGGACAGCCGGGATTAATGTGGCTGGACAGAGCTAATTGTGTTGAGCATCTGCTCCTGGTGTGGTGCCTGGGGGGTCGGGGAGCCTCGGTGTCCCCCGGCTGCAGCCCCGCTCGCCCGGGCACACTCGTGTGCTGTTCCTGCAGACACAGGGGTGAAGCGAGTCCCTGCCGTGGGCACCTGGATTGTCCCGAGGCCAGGAACATCAGAGGAGGACAGTGGCGCTGAGGACAGCCTGCTGGTCCCAGCATGGCCAGTGTGCCCCAGCAGGGAGCTGGAAGGGGTCGGGCTGGGGGACGAAGGAGCAGATGAGACCCCAGATCAGGGAGGGGGTGGCCCTTTCCCCCTCTCTGCCCCGGCTGCGCTGGCCTGTGCTCACCCCTGCAGAGCGAGAGCCCTGCCAGAGCGGCGGGACAGGAGCTGCTCCCCTGCTCCTGCAGCACTGTCAGCAGGGCTGGGCATGCTGTAGGGGCCGTGCAGGACTTGCTATGGGGTGTTGGAAACTGAGAGCTGAGCACAGGCAGGAAACAGGGTGGCTTGGGAAGCAACAAAGAACGGGAAAGCAGGGAAGGCAGGATGGAAGTGGCTGATCACATCCGGGTGGCTGATGGTCACTGCGTGGCTCTGGCCACACCCAACACCTGACAGGTGCACAACTGCTGCCAGTTCTCAAACTCTGTAACTGTTTCCCAGGGTTGGGGGGCACTGTTTGGTGAGGGATCAGGTCACAGTGTTTGGAGATCAGCAAAGGACCCTGTGTGTGTGTCTGTGTCACCCAACTCATAAGCAGAGCCGGGCTGCTGGGATCACTGGAGCACTGGGATCCCCAGTGTGTCTGTGTGTGCTGGTGGCTGAGGCCGCAGCCTGGGGAACTTGTGTGTCCAGGTGTCCTCACTGGGGATCCTGGCAGTGTGAGGGACCTGCTGGGCACACGCTGTGTCCAGGTGCAGCTGCTGCAGCTCTGGGTCCCTGCACAGCCCTGCCCACAGCCCTCACCAGAGCCAGAGCGATGGGATGGGATGGGATGGGATGGGATGGGATGGGATGGGATGGGGTGGGGCGGGATGGGGCTGCCCGTGGCACCAGCTGTGTTTGCACATATGCCCGTATGGAAACATACTCAGCTTCACTGCTGGCCAGCCCCAGGGCCATGGTCCTGCTGCAGCTTCCCTGGCCTCTCAGGGAAAGGACTTGGCAGGATGCAGCCGTGGATGTGGGTGCCAGGGCCTGGCCAGGCCCACGTGAGCCCTCTGTGGTGCAGGTCCAGTCTGCCCACCCCCCCCTGCCAGTCCCATGGGGACATGGTGCAGCCTGGCAGGAGCCCCCGGCAGCAGGAATGGGGCTGTGTCTGTACAAACGTGTGGTTTATTAAGGCATTTTTTGAGACGTTGGCACTTGGGTTCAGGCTGCACCGGGTGGCCCCTGCGTGGCCGTGGGCAGCGCTGGGACGTGCAGCTCCACGAGACACAATACAAAAGGTACAAACGAGTAAAAACAGGAATTGTAGTACAATGTGTAAAAATAAATAACTGGGGGCTCAGTGACCCCAGCCCAAAGCAGGGTGCACGTGTCTGACCCTTCCTGTGGCGTGCAGGGTGACCCATCTGTGTCCCCATGACAGATGTGTGTGCAGTGGAGCAGGGCTGTGTGGGCAGCCCGGGCAGCACAGGGCTGGGGGACACAGGGCACCCCCAGAGTGCCCCCAGGGGGCCTGGGGAGCACAATGTGTCCCCACAGTGCTTGTGAGCAGAGAGGGGATGGGGGTGCCCACCCCAAGAGCCTCCATGGGCTGTCCCTGTGCCAAGGCAGAACTGTCTCCCCCTCCCAGGGCACCTCAGGCCCCTGTGGGTCCCTGGCAGCGTGGGCATGGCCCCGTGCCCCCTTGGTGCTCCTGTCACTGTTGCAGATTCCTGTCCCCTGTCACTGTCGTGTGCCCAGGACAGCACCGGGGACCCACTGGCATGTGCTGGGACCCTATGGCACAAGGGGGACAAGGGGCTGACTGTGACAGATGGAGCTGCAGCCACAGATGGTTCTTCACAGGAAACGGGGGGGACGGGCAGAAGTGATGCATTTGTCTGCTGTGACAACACCTCTGGGGCTGGGGCTGCAGCCACGCTGCCGACGTGCTGGGTCGGGGGAAAGCGTGATGGGAAGGAGCTTCCCCACAGCCCTGCTCTGGCATGGGGTGTCCTCCCTGACCCCCAAACACACTCATGACCAGACTGAGCATTCAGGGCTGCCCTGGGGCACCCCATGCTGTTGCAACCCTTGCTCTGCACCCATGGGCATGTGGGGATCACAGCCCCCGGGAGCACCAGGGCCACAGGGGCAGGACCCAAGGCCACACTGCCAGGGCCCTGTGAACAGCCGTGGGCTCAGGAGGAGTTCTGGTGGGGGCAAAGCGTGGTGCGAGTGTGATGCTGCCTGTGAGGCTGGCCGTGCACAGTGCTGGCAGGAGATGGGGACCGGCCCCACGGCAGGGGCTCTGTCCGGGCTCACAACATGCATGATGGGGGTGCAGAGCAGCCCCGCACAGGGGGGCTGGGGCTGGGGCAGGGGCTTCTGGCACCTTGGCCCAGACAGTCCTGGGGAGCAGTCATGCGACAGCGCTCCAGGGAAGGCCCGATGCCCAGTGTCCCCACTGTGACTGTGACAGAACATGCTGAGCCATGTGGCTTTTTGGGGTACCCCCTCCTACCTGTGCCCCTGCAGCTGGGGCTGCCTGCTGGGCCTGAGGCAGGTGTTGGTCATGGCAGCCATCACCACCGCTCCTGGGGCTGGGCTGTCCCTGTCAGCTCTCACACGGCTCTGCCAGCCCCACTGTGCTGCCCGTGCCTGGGCACTGTCCCTGCCTGGGACCCCTGCACAGAGAGATACCTGGTCCCAGGAACAGGGCTCCCATGCTGAGCATGGCACATGCCTCCCTCCCAGGACCACAGGAACCATCCTGAAGCTCTGGGCAGGAGATTCCCTGGAAGTGTCACCTGCAGCAGTGGGTAGTGAAAGGGCTGGAGAGACCTCAGAGGCTCTCCTGTCCCCACCCAGCCATGGACAGGCACCAAGACTGGGGCATTACTGCCTTCTGCTGCAGCCAGCCCGGTGAGCGTCCCCTCTGGTCAGGGGCAGGTTTCTTCCCACAGGCAGCAAGGCTGATGGGCAGGCAGCATCTGTGCCCTGGGGCATCACCCACAGCCTGGGGCATCGTCCCCCTGCCCTGGGAGCTCCTAGGGTCCCTAGGGAAGGCTCAGGGTCCTCCTGCACCCGGGCTGTAGCATGGCTCCCAGAGCTGGGTAGGGCAGGGTCTGGGCCTGCAGTCCCTGGCCCAGCACCCCTCAGCTCCCAGCCAGTCCTGGAGCACCAAGTACCGTGAAGCATCATCCTGCCCAGCGCCAATCTGAGCCACCGCAAGCAGCACCTGGACCATCACCCCGGGGTGCCAGCACTGGGGTCAGCAGTCCATAGGGCACCAGCCAGCACAGGATCTGCCAGACTGTGGGGAGGGACAGGGGCCACAGCCCCCAAGGACACCCGCAGTCCCTGGGGGCCCAGGCCAGGCTGGGAGCAGGATGAGCACCCGTTTTAGCAGCCGTGGGCTGGGCTGCGCTCCGGCCCCACAGCTGTGGGCTGGGGCAGAGGAGTCCAGTGGCCCAGCTCTAAATCCTGAGCTCGGCCTCCTCAGGGGGTTCCAGCGAGTGCTCAGCGCTGATGGTGGAGGTGGATGGCCCCTGTGAGATGCCGAAGGGCGAGACCACGGGGGAGCGGGCGGCCAGCGGGGACAGCGATGGGGAGAAGCTGGGCGACATGGCCGAGGACGAGATGGAACCCTCGTGGCTGATGGGCGAGCGGCGCAGCGAGGATGGGTGCGGGAAGGTCCTGCCTGGTGGTGGCTTGGGGGGCACAGACTTGGCACCTGGATGGGCCACCGAGGTGATGAGGGGCGGGGGATCGATGCGGGGCTTGGGCTCTGCCTTGGGCTTGGCTGGGAAGGGCTTGCGCAGGGAGCTCTCATCCTTGAGGCGGGCGATCTCCGTGAAGACACTGGCCAGTGGCTGGAACTGGGGACACCAGTTCAGCAGGTAATCCCAGTTGTAGCTGCCGCGGAGCTCCTCGTCGCTGGCCACGATGGCGGTGAGCGAGCCCTCCACGGAGGGCTTGCCGTCCTCTGGGAAGGCGTAGTCCTGGGGCTGTGAGGAGACGCTGAGGCCGCAGCGGACGCCCAGGAAGGCACTGCCCCCCCCGTCCTCTCGGTACAGCTGCAGGGGTGGCCCCGGCAGCAGCAGCCCAGAGCCCTTCTTGCTCTTGAACCACTGGGCACTCTCCAGCGCAGCTGGCTCACAGGAGATGTCGGAGAGCTGGTCAGCATCCTGCTGGATGCCAGAGTCAGGGCCGCGGGCAGCGATGTGCTCCTGCATGGAGGCTGTGATGCTGGCCACGCGTGGGTATTCATTGATCATCCGAATCTCGTCGTCCTCAGCGGCTTCAGCAGAGCCACGGCCGCTGGAGTGCGAGGGGTCCAGTGAGCCGCCCCGCGTGTAGGGCCCTGCCGGCTCGGTCCCATACCCTGGCAGTGCCTGGTGGTAGATGTGCTCAGCCCCGGGCAGTGCCGGCTCCTCACGGCCCAGCTTCTGCAAGGACCCGCTCTGTGCGCGGGCCAGTGCCCCCTCTCCCTCTGCCTTCTTGTGGCCGCGGCGCTGCCGGGAGCGCACCAGTGCCAGCACGATGGCCACAGCGGCCAGCACCACCACGACGCCCAGGGAGGCGGCCACAGCCACCAGCAGGAGGTTGAGGTCAGGTGCCAGGCCAAAGGAGGTGTGCGTGACGTCGATGGTGACCTGCGCAGAGGCCACACGGGAAGCAGGCAGGGGGCTGCGTGCCTGCACCTCCAGGCTCATCTCCCGTGGCTCCCTCTTGGCACGCCCAGCCCCAGCTTGGGGCTGGCTGTCCACACGCAGGTAGATGGAGCCTGTGGTTTGGTTGATGGCGAAGTATGGTGAGGGCTTTGCCAGGGTGTACAGCACAACACCGTCAGCCCCCTCATCCTCATCCGTGGCCAGCACCCGCCCAATGCTCTGCCCTTTGCGCGCGCCCTCAGGCACCTCAAAGTTGAAGGAGGGGCTCAGGAAGATGGGATCATACTCGTCCTCCCCCGTCACCAGTACCCGCACAGTCACAGTGGCCGAGGCATTGCCAGCATCGGTGGCCCGAACCAAGAGCTGGAAGGCTTTGGCTCGCTCATAATCGAAAGTGAGGCGGGAGCGCAGCTCCCCAGAGCTCCCATTGACAGCAAAGGCGTCCCGGCCGTCCCCTGTGCTGGGGTCCCCCACTGCCTGCTCCAGCACCACGTACCGCAGCTCCCCAAAGGCGCCGGTGTCGGCATCGACGGCACGCAGCGTGGTGACCAGCGTGCCGGGGGGCAAGTTCTCCCGGATGCTGGCACTCAGCACCTCCACTGGGAAGTACGGCTTGTTGTCGTTGATGTCCTTCACCTCTATGGCCACAGGGACCAGCGCAAAGTGTCCACCTGGCGTGTCTGTGGCCCGCACCACCAGTGTGTGCAGCGCCTGGGCCTCCCGATCCAGTGGCCGCGCCAGGCTCAGGGCCCCCGTGCTCTCGTGCAGCTGGAACAGCCCGTGCTGGTCACCTGAGCTGATGGTGTAGTGAACGTGGCCACGTGGCCCCGAGTCAGCATCGTGGGCTGCCACGCGCAGCAGCTCGGTGCCGGGCAGCGCAGCCTCGCTCACCGCCGCGCGGTACTCGGCCCGGCTGAACACGGGCGCGTTGTCATTGACATCCTGCACGGTGATGAGCACGGGCACGGTGGCACTGCGCTGCGGCAGGCCCCGGTCAGACGCTGCCACGGTCAGGTTGTACACTGGGATGGCCTCGAAGTCCAGGGACTCCACAAGCACCAGGGCTCCCTGTGTGCGGAGCTGTCCCCCGGCCCAGGCCACCCGGCTCTCCACCTGGAAGGCGTTGCCGCCGTTGCCACTGACGATGGTGTAGTCAAAGCCAGCGTTCTCCCGGGAGAGGTCGGCGTCACCTGCCTCCAGCGTTAGCACAGTGGTGCCTGGGCGCAGGTCCTCGGGAACACTGGCGTTGTAGCACGGCTCCTGGAAGCGGGGGCTGTGGTCATTAACATCCAGAACCTGGAGCTGCACTGTGGCCCAGGATGAGAGGCTGGGAGAGCCGTGGTCACGGGCCTCCACCACCAGGTCCAGGGTGGGCTGGCTGGCATTGAACTCCACCTGCCGGGTGGTGAAGAGGGTCCCTGTGGAGCACAAAGCCAGGGTCAGCATGGGAACCAGTGGGAGCTGGGAAGGGTATCAGCTGGAGGAGCATTCGATGGTCACCCTGCTGTGTCTGCCTCACCAGCCACACCAGAAACCTGGTGAGGGCTAGAACAGGGCCAGCACAGGGGCACTCCCCTCCACAGGCACCATCAGATTGACCCATGAGAGAGGCACACAGAGCATCAAGCCCACGCACCATTGCTGGGGTCGATGGCCACATCAGGGCTGGGCACAACCAGGTGGAAGGTGATGTCCCCATTGCTCCCTGAGTCGGGGTCAGTTGCACTCACAGTGAGGATGACACTGCCAGCAGGTGTGTGCTCTGGCAGCAGCACCTGGAAGAGGAGGAAATCCCAGTCAGCGTCTGGTTCCCCCCAGCCCAGAGTCTCCAGCATCGCTGGGAGAGGAGCGTGCAGCTGGTCAGGCAGCCATAGCCAAGGTCATCCAGCCTCTCACTGGCCAGGGAAACCACAGGCAAGGGGTCTGTGCTCCCAGACCCTTCAAGCATTCCTGGGGCTCCCCAGCCCTTTGCCTGGGCTCCAGAGCTGCAGCACACACTGCCCAGGCCAGCCTTCAACAGTCACCTGCCCAGGTCTCACCACAAACATTTGTCTGGGCTGTGGCCCATTTCCCACCCCCTCCGCCCCCTCCACTGTGCTCATGCATTTCAGCTCGACCCTCTGCAGGGGCTGGCCCTAGGGTCACCTCCCTAGTTTCAACTTCTTCTATGCCACAGTGACAGCATGGGGGATGTCAGGATGTAGATGTGGGTCAGAACGCGTGACCAGAGGGGGCTCAGACCCCTCCTCTGCCTTGTAAGGGCAGGTGGGCTAGGCAGGAGCTGCAGAGGGCTTGTGTGGCACAGCCCCTGCTGCCTGGCACACCTGGTGCACGTACCTGATAGAAAACCTGGGTGAAGGTGGGCACATTGTCGTTCACATCCTCCACAAGGACCGTGAGGTTGGCCTCAGTCTCGTGGCGAGTGTCAGAGGCGCGCAGGGTCAGGGTGTAGCGGCTGCGCTGTTCATGGTCCAGTGGCCCCGTCAGGGCAACGTGGCCACCATAGCGCAGCACCCCGAAGGTGTCTGCTGCATCCCCCTCCAGCAGCAGCGTGTAGGAGAGCGCGGGGCCCGAGTCCACATCGTTCCCAGTCAGCTGGGCTATCTGGGTGCCCAGCAGTGTGTCTGTGGGGAGCAGAGATGTGAGTGAGCAGATGCATCCCTGCCGAGCATCCCTGGCTCACCTGGTGGGAAACCAGTTCAGTCCCGAGCCTGAGCACTAGGAAGAGGGGAAGATGCCATGGGAGAAGGAGATGCTGAGGGAAGAGGAAGGTCTTGGAGGCTTAGCAGGGCAGGTGGAGGTTGGCATGGGCACAGGGCATACTGGCTAAGGACTGTCAGCAAGCAGGACAGGTGTCTGCAGCCAGAGTCCCAGACATGGGGCAGGGGCTGGGGCTGAGTTGGTAATTCAAGTTGCTCCCTCCAGACACAGCAGCAGCACAGGGGTCATGCTGGCAGGGACTGGCCTGGCCTACCTGCGGGCTCCTCCCCATCCCACAGTGCCCATTGTACCCCAGTTCTGACCCTCAGTGCTACGGCACTCACTCTCAGGGACACGGATCTCCCAGGGGACCGGGATGGTGGGGCTGTTGTCATTGACGTCCATCACCACCACGGTCAGCGTGGCCGAGCCCATGAGTGGTGGCGTTCCTCGGTCCATCGCTGTCACCACCAAGCTGTGGGCAGGCATGAGGGTCAGATGTGTGCCCACACATGTGAGGGAGCACCTCACCCATGCACAGTTCCTGTGACATGCACTGCTGACCTGCACCACACCTGGGACATGAACTGCAGGCGTGCATGGGGCTGGAGTGTGTGCTTGTGGTGGGGAAACTGCGCAGCAGCTCAGAGTCTGGGGTGATGGATCTGTGCAGTGCATTCTCTGGAGGTGTTTAAGAAAAGACTGGATGTGGTACTCAGTGCTCTAGTCTAATGGACAAGACGGTGATCACAGGTTGGATGCAATAATCTCAGATGTCTTTTCCAACCTGAGAGATTCTGTGATTTGGAGAGCATGTGTGGGGCAGTGGGTGTGGTACTCGGAGAGCATGGTGAGGCAGGGCAGCAGGTTTTTGCACACCTAAGGCATGTGTTGAAGTCTGGAAGGTGTGTGGGTGCAGGCAGAGCACCCTGCAGGATGCAAGCAGGTGTCTTGGGCTCTCTGGCTGCTGGGGAGCACTTGGAGGCTCTCTGGAATAGCAAGAGGTGTGTGGATGGAGGGAATACCCCAGATCCCCCACACCAGGGAAGAGGGCAGAGGAACCCACAGCCAGGGGGGCACATGTGGAGGGGGAGAACACGGACTGGGACTGAGCAAGGTGTGTGGGAAAGGGCAGGAGAAGCCTCAGATTCATGGTGGGGTGTTTGCCAACATTTCACGTACGTGTGGCTAGAGTGGATGGACACGTGCAGAGCGTGCACACATGGTGAGGGGCCCAGAGGGCCCGTCTGGATGCAGGGGGAACATCCGGGGGAGCTCAGGCTACTGCAGGGGTCTGGAGCCATGTGGCAGGACACCAGAGTCCTGTGCTTGGAGGTGGAAGTAACTGAGCAGATGCAGCACGGATTAAGGAGGCAGAAAGGAGAATGGATGAACCTAAGGCCCTCTCACAATATCCTCAGCTCTGTAGGGACCCGACTGAGCTGTGCGTGGGCTCATCTTCGCCATCTGCTTCCTGTGTCCTTCACTCCCACTGACCCTGAGCTGTGCTGTTTGATAGAGCCATTTCACAGCCAGGCTGGGACAGCTTTGGGGACACCAAGAACAGTGATCCCCAGGCCCCCAGGCTGTGCTCCACAGCTCTGTCCCTGTCCTGGCATCCCCCCGCCTGGCTGCACTCACCGGGTCTGGGACCAGATCTCTCTGTCCAGGATGGCAGCAGTGGTAATGGTGCCCGTCTGAGGGTCAATGTGGTACAAGCCCGGCATTGGCAGGGACTGGTTGATGGCATAAGTCACCTGCCCGTTCGCTCCCTGGTCCAGGTCATCTGCCAGCACCTGCAAAGCCACATGAGATTCAGCTGTCCAGCCCAAGGCAGGACTTGCACGCTGCTGCCAACCCCAGGCCCATGCAGCCCCCATCCCACAACTCCAGCCAGGCTAGGGCTCAGGTGTCCCTGTTTGCACCAGCCACACCTGGATGACAGGTGAGTCATAGCTCTGTGACTCCCAGATGAATGCCACGTAGTTCTGCAGCTGGAAGCGGGGCAGGTTGTCATTCACATCCTGGAGGTTGAGGTTTATGGCCATAAAGCCAAAGGAAGCTGCGGTCTCTGCCTGGATCACCAGGCGCAGCCGGGGGCTGGCCTCGAAGTCCAGGCTACTGGAGTCCTGCACTGAGATGGCACCTGGGAAGGGGAGCAGCGGGAAGGGGGAGTGATGTACCAGGACATCCATCCATCCATCCATCCATCCATCCATCCATCCACTCAACCGTCCATCAGTCCATCCCTCCATCCATCCATCCCTCCCTCCATCCATCCATTTGTCCATCTGTCCATAATCCATTCATCCATCCATCCATCCATCCCTCTGTCCATCATCCATCCATCTCTCCCTCTGCTCACTCATCCCTTCCTCCACCCATCCACCCATTCTCAGGTGGACAGGACAGACACACTGAGCTCTTCCAAGCCCTCCCCACACTGCCATCTTCTTATCATTCTCAAGAGCTGCCCTGAGTGATAACACCCACGGCTTGCTGGGGACAGGCAGCTCCTGCTGACATTACAGCATGCGACAGCCCTTCCATCTGGAGACTCCTCTGAAGGTGTGGAGCAGAAGGAGCTGCTCCTACCATGACATAAACTCATGCAGCTCCAAGCCAGAGTCACCTCACTGCAGCTCTGAGTCCAGTCAGAGCCTTGCAAAGTGCTCTGAGGACAGACATCCAACCTGAGCCACGGGTAGCTAAGGCTGCTGGAGGGACAAGGTGCTGCTGTCCCAGCTGAGAAGGAGGAGCACAGGCAGCAGGATGTACTAAACTGATTAACAACATTCCTATGGGCACATTGGGATACCTTCCACTATCCCAGGCTGCTCCAAGCCATGTCCAACCTGGCCTTGGACACTTCCAGGGATGAGGCAGCCAAAGCTTCTTTGGGCAGCCTGTGCCAGAGCCTCACCACCCTCCCAGGGAAGAATGTCTTCCCAAAATCCCATCTAACCCTGCCCTCTGAGGTTTTGGGAAAAGGTTTAATTATGGGACACCACAATGCACAGGGAGCAGTGCTAACAGCTGCTGGTCAGTGTCCACATTCCAGTACTAACACCTCTCAACTAACCGGTACAGAGCATGTTCCTGTGCCCTGGGGGCCCTGAGCACCTGAGCAGGCATGAGCAGAGCTCCTCAAGTGTTCCTGGATCTGTACCTGAGCTGGGCTGGATCAGGAAGGTGTTCCTCTCGTTGCCACTGATGATGCTGTAGGTGATGTGCCCCGAGGAGCCCCCCGTGTGCATGGCCTGGACGCTTGCCACCTCAGTGCCTGGGAGAGCAAAAGGGTATGAAGGGACAGTGGAGCCTTGGGGCACGTGGCAAAGGGTCAGGGTGACACATGGCAGCGTGTGCAGTACCACAGGAGCCCTGCTTTGCCTGAGGACACTGCTGACAGGGAACTGACAATCTAATGGTAATGTTGGGCTGGGAGCCTGGAGTCACGGTGGTGCCCTGCCTGTCCATGGCTCCTCTGTGGTCTCAACGTGACCCTGGAAACCTTCTGGGAGCACCTGGACACCTGTGGCTGCCTACAGTGATCTGAGCATACTGAGGCCAGCCCACAGGGACACCACCCTGACCAGCCTGGGCACCACTCAGACCCTGCAGTTCCTTGGGTCTGCCCAAAGCATAACAGGACTTCCCCAGACTCCACAGTGCTGCCTGGTCTGAGTTCCCACAGCCATGCTCCCACCTCCCCTCGTGCCCTTTCCCATTCCATCACAGCACTTTCTGGTCAGTGCCAGTGGGTACCTGGGGCGGCATTTTCGGCCAGGGCCACATCGCTGGTGCTGCGGGGAAAGCGCAGCCCCCGGTACGGCTCCTCCTGCACATGGATCACCACTACCCCAGTGGAGGAGAGCGCCGGCTGCCCCAGGTCCGTGGCCAGCACGAAGAGCGTCCGCTGGCGCTGGCTGAGCGAGCCAAGGGGCTGCAGCAGCTGGATGTCCCCCGTGTAGGAGTTGATTGCAAAGGCGGAGCTGGGGGTGGCGAAGCGGTACAGGATGGAGGCATTTGCACCCGCGTCCCTGTCCTCAGCCCTCATGGTGGCCACCACCTGCTTGAGCGGCGTGTGGCGGGACAGGTTGACGGTGAGTGGGCTGTGCAGGAAGGCCGGAACGTGGTCGTTAACGTCTCGCACCACGACAGTGACACGCACAGCCGAGCTCTTGGGCTCCCAGGGTGCCGAGTCCACTGCCTTGGCCAGGAAGCTGAAGGTGGGCTGGCGCTCCCGGTCCAGTGCCTGGGCACTCCGGATGCGCCCACTCTGCGGCTCCACCTGGAACATGCCCAGCGACTCGTTGCCCAGGTAGTAGGAGACCTGCCCATTGGTGCCCTCGTCTGGGTCTTCGGCCACCATCTGCAGCACCAGGGCACCGACTGGCAAGTCCTCTGGCACCTCCACCGTGTAGGTGGCCTGAGCAAAACTGGGTGCATTGTCATTGAGGTCCAACACCCGCACAGTCACCGACATGGTGGCACTGCGTGGGGGGGAGCCGTGGTCCTGCACCACTACAGTGAGGCTGTAGGAAGCAATTTGCTCTCGGTCGAGGGCATGTGCAGTGGAGAGGACACCAGAGACGGGGTCTAGGCTGAAATCCTGCCCAGGGTCTCCATCTAAAAGAGAAGAGGGGAAATAACAAGGCAGCATGCCTGTAACTGGAATGAGAAAGGCCCTGGATAGCAGGAAGCCCATCACCATGGGGTCTGGCAGGGTGGGTAGAGTGAGCCCCCGTGGGAGCAAACCTCCTTAGGTCAGCTCCATGTGAAGAACTGACTCTAACCACTCACAGGCCAGTGCTGCTGCCACGGGGAGTCGCCAGACAGCATGTGACAGGATACAGAAAAAATATGGTTTGGCAACCTGTGAATTAACAGGTCAGAGCAGCCAGGAGAGATGTGGAACTGGTCTAAGCCTGGGGAATCAGACACAAGCCTGGGGATCGAGCAGTGCAGCCTGTCCACATCTTAGGGTGCTCTTTACTGGGGGCAGAGAGCTGAGAGATGGCAGCAATGCCATGCAGTTTGGAGCAGGAGAGAATGAGGTGGAATGGGACTGCTGCAGTTGATGTCCCCAGACCCAGGGAAGCCCAGGGAGAAGTCCTTGCCCAGTTGCACAGTCCCAGTGCCTCTCACCTGCCACCCGGTATTCCAAGCGTCCGTTCTCTCCACCATCAGGATCAGTGGCCCGCAGGGTGTAGAGAGCCACACGGCTCTGGTTCTCAGGAACCTCCACAGAGCAGGACTCGCTCTCCAGGTGTGGTGCGTGGTCGTTCTCATCCCCCACTGTGACCCGCACTGTGGCCTTGGTGAGGCTGGGCGGCAGGCCGGCGTCCCGTGCGTAGACTGCAGGACACAGGGAGAGCACCAGAGGCTGCCCTGAGGGCTGGCAGCTACGGCCACAGCGGCTGTATGCCAATGCCCAGGCACCCACAGGGGCAGCCAGGCGTGATAGCATCGGCATTCCTGCACCCCCAAACCACCCCACGGCCCTGTTGTGCCCCACAGCCCCTCCTCCCTCCCCACGGCCTGCCCTCTCTGCAACACTCCCCATCCCAGCAGCAGGGAGCTGCTACCCCCATGAAGCCCTTGCCTGCTGCCTCCCCTTGCCTACCTGTCAGCACATGCTGCTCCTGCTCCTCCCGGTCCAGGGGGCGCGTGGTGACAATGAGCCCCGTCTGTGGGTGGATAGAGAACGGCCCCCCAGAGAGACCCCCATAGGACACCTGCCCGTTGGCACCTGTGGGGACAAAGGTGGTCCAAGGGCAGCCCAGCAGCAGCCCCAGTGCCTCATTTGGCTCCCAGCCCTGCACCTCCCTGCTCCCAGCTCTCACCCGGGGCTCACAGGTGGGCTTGCTCCCTGGTGGCAGAGGTGTGGGGTGGGGTCCCAACCTAGCCCAGCTGGTGGGAGGCCAGATGGGCCAAGCAGACCCCATAGAACAAAGGCCACGGGCCAGGGGACCAGAGGAAACCATAGTCCTTGTTCCATTTCCACCCTCTCCCAGGATTCAGCCCATCTCCCACCTCCAGGCCAGGTGCTGATCCTTCCCTCTGGTCAGCCAGGCTCTCCAGACTGGCAGAAGGAAGCAGGGTATGCCCAGACCTGGGGCTGCATCTCCAGACAGGCCCTGACTGAACTGGGCAGATCACCCCCGCCTGCATCCTCACCCAGATCCCGGTCCACGGCCAGCACCTGCAGCACTGGGCTGCCAGCCGGCAGGTTCTCCATGATGTGGGCTTCATACTCGGGTTTCTCAAAGGCAGGAGCCTCATCATTGACATCCAGCACCAGCACGGACAGCAGCTGTGTGGCAGAGAGGCGTGGGAAGCCGTGGTCTGTGGCCACCACCGTCAGGTTGTGCTGTGCCACCTCCTCCCGGTTCAGGGCCCGCACGATGGAGAGAGCACCTGTGGGCACAGGGTAGGGGCAAGCTGGGACCTGTAGCACTGGGGCTCATGCCTTGGGACTACCACGTGGCTGCCGGCCCTGGGCTGTGCCGGCACAGACGGGTCTCAGCAGCACTGTGCCAACCAGATGCTGTGCTGATGCTGTCTGTGCTTGACTCCCTGCAGCCCGTCTCACTCCTCCAGGCTCCCCAGCCCACGCTCTCTTCCCACACACCGTGCAGCATCCTCATGCCCCCCTGCACCCTCCTCAGCCTCTGTGCTCCCAGTATCCCACCCTGCCACCACCCCTGCGCTCTCCCAGCCCTCACCAGTGCTGGGGTTGAGGTGGAAGCAGCCATCACCGTTGCCTGCTCGCAAGGAGTAGCTCACACGTCCGTTCTCTCCCAAATCGCTGTCCTGGGCCACCACATGCAGTGCCACAAAGCCCGTGGGCTGGTCCTCCATGACGCTGACGGTGGCCGGGGAGAGGAAGACGGGCACGTTGTCGTTCTCGTCGGTCACAAACACGCGGGCAGTGACGGCAGCCGAGCGGCGCTGGCTGACATTGCGGGCCTGGTCTGTGGCCTCCACGACCAGCAGGAAGGAGGCAGCAGCCTCCCGGTCGAGGCCCTGGCGCAGGGTCAGCTGCCCCGAGCGGCCGTCGAGCTGGAAGGGGGCTCCGGGGGGCTCCAAGTGCAGCAGAGCATAGCGCACCTGGCTGTTTGGGCCCACTCCATCCCCATCCAGAGCCTGGAAGGTGAAGATGGAGGAGCCAGCCTGGGCATTCTCGGGCACCACAATGGTAATGGGGTCTTCGGGGAAGGTGGGTGCCTGGTCATTGCAGTCCTGCACGTGGATGTGGACCAGCACCAGCCGGCTGGAGGGGTAGCCGTGCTGCGTGTCCTCAGCACTCACCTGCAGCACGTGCCGTGCCCCAGCTTCATAGTCCAGCTCACGGGCAGCATAGATCTCCCCCGTCATACTATCAACCACAAAGGTGCCATCCCCACCACCTCCTACCACCGTGTAGATCAGTTGTCCTCGTGCAGGGGCATCCAGGGGGGCCACGGAACCAATCACAGACCCCGGCTTGACCCCCTCGAGAGGATGCAGGGTCACCACGGTGGCATCAGGCCGTGGCAGCACGCGGGACGATGGCAACACCTGTGAGGAGAGGAAGGAGTGAGGGGCACACACAGGGGGCTGTGTGCCAGGGCACACACACTGGAACACAGGAGGGTCCCTCTGATCCTCAGAATACACTTTGCACTGTGAGGGTGCCTGAGCCCTGGCACAAGCTGCCCACAAATGGTGGAGTCTCCAGCCTTGAAGACTGCCAAAAGTCACCCGGATAACCTCATTTGAGCAGGGGGCTGGAGAAGGTGACCTTCACAGGCGCCTTCCCTCAGCCACTCCTTGGGTCTGTGACTGAGTCTGATACTGCAAAGACAACAGACAACAGCAGAAACAATTCTGCAAACATAAGCAAGAGTGGGTAAGAGAGGTCACGCTCATCCTGATGGGAGGCATGGAAAGAGAATCCACTATGACCCCAAGATAAATAAATACTATCACTCATTTTATTAAAGATACTGGAGTTAATCTGGGGATGAGGTGCACTCGCAGATGGGAGAGAGGACGCTGTAAAGGCCAGCACAGTATAATCTGAAGGGAAAACCCACTGAAGAAGCACATTCCTGTCAAGGAGCTGAGGAAAACGGGAGTAACAACAAACCTGTCAGTCCAGAGAGGATCAAACCCTGTGACTGTCAAGCAAATATCTATTACAGGGATGCAAATGAGCATGACGGAGATGGCCAGCCTGGCCTCAGTGCTCTGGAGGCTGCAGAACAGCTCTGATGACAAGAACAGTTAAGGACATGGTGTAAAAAGGAAATGGCATAAAACATGTTGTTGCTGGTTGAAGGCAGATGTGGCGAGCTAACACCAGTGAGCTCCACTTCTCAAGGGAGCACAGTGTATCACACCCACCTGAGCTAGAACTCGCTCTGGAGCTCCCATACTAGCAGGGGAAAGGCACAGAGTGGGGACAGCTCTGTGACAGAAAGGACTGAGAGACCAGCTGGCTCAAGGGAGCAGTTGGCAGGGCTGGTGGAGATGGCACAGCAAGGACAGTCAAATGGCCTTGGCAACTGCAAGGACCTGGACAGGAAGATCTGAAACAACGTTCTGTGGGAGTGCCTTGATGGGGGGACCCAGAGCCTCTGCTGTAAAAGGAAGCTCATGAGTAACAGCAGAGAAAGGATGTAGCTGTCTGGGCAGTACCAGGCAAGGAGCACCGAAGTCACACAGATATGAGGGACATCCTGCAGGTCAGAACACTGGTTTCAGTAGATGCTGTGAAGAATGGAGGTCCCTGAGCAGGGAACCTCTGATGTCTTCCCTGCACCAGGGTATCTAGGACAGGGTTGGCTGTCTAAGGCTGGAGAAGGCAGAACTGCAATTGGCCACTTTGGAAATGAGAAGATGTGCAGGGGCAGAGGGGCCCATTCCTTCCCATCCCAAGTTCTCCACATGGATTTTAGGGCTGGATCAACAGCTGAGCAGGAGCAGAGGGTGCCCAGGGATGAAGGCACTGGAGGATGAGGAGGTGAGGAGAAAGGCTGCCAAGTAGCTGGATGGTGTCTTCCAAGAGGCAAGTGAGGGGTAGATGGTACAGGGAGAAGAGGAGCAGGCGTGCAGGGACAGGAGGAGCTCGGGTGCTGGTACCTGGACACGAACGATGGCGGAGGTGCTGCGGGGCACCGCGCTGCGGTCGCTGGCGGTCACCGTGAAGATGTACTCGGCACGGTCAGCCCGGCGCAGAACCGCGGCCGTCCGCAGCTCCCCGGTGGCCACGTGCAGAGTGAAACGCCCTGCCCAGGCTCCTGCACAGAGAGGGAAACACTGCTGGGGGAAGCACGGAGCAGGGAGGGCAGGAGAGGGTGTGAAGGAGGGGGAGTGTGGTGGGGCCATCCCGCGCAGTGGGCACCCATCTGCCCGCGTGATGGCTGCAAGGCAAATCCAGGATGGATTTACCAGTTCTGGAGCTCATACCTATCAGTGAGTAGATGATGGTCCCATTCTCTCCCTCGTCAGGGTCCTTGGCCTGCAGGGAGGCGACCAGGAGTCCCGATGGCTTCTCTTCCAGCACCTGCAGCATGGCCCAGAGAGCAGCTGAGTGGCACAGGGAACCTCTCAGACCACCCCACAGCCACCCAGGCATGGCATGAAGTCTGTGCTGCTTGCACCAGCCCAGACAGCACCCCACCCACAGCACAGACCCCTGGCAGGACCCACAAGCTGTGCCTGAGGCTGGGAACACGGAGGAGTCCACAGCAATGGGCCAGGAGAGGTTCTGCCTCCCCTTCTGCCCCATTTCACACCACACTCGACTGGGAGGGGGCACGCTGGAGGGCTGTGGGAGGGCACTGCTTCACCCATGCTACACCCAGAGCCTCTGCAGGTAAGTAGGTGCAGGGCTCCACAACAGTCCTGGTTGTCTCTGCCCCAACAGACCCCTTCAGCTGCAAATGCCATTGTGTGAGCCCTGACAGCCAAGTGCCAGCCTCCCTGCCCACAGCCAGGGATTTTCTCAGTTCCCACAGTTAGCCAGGGAGGTTTGCCACCTCTGGAAGTGCAGCCAGCAGATCTTCTGAGGTGCAGGTACCTCACCTTGGGGCTTTTCCGTTCTCTCCTTTGTTTCTGGGTAGCACTGCCTGTCTGTAGGTACTTCAGAACCCCATTTTATGCCAGTGCAGCACAAGACCATTGAGATTATCAATCACACATGCCCAGGTAACCTCGTGTCCTGAGGGGAGCTACCTCCTTTGCCACAGAGACCACATATTGCAGTATTGCACACAAACACCTTTTCTGGATAGCTATGGAACTGGATGCACCCCCATCACTATCCCTCAGACCCTGTCAGGTTTTGGAATCATCCTCAGTAAATATCCTTTCCCTGCTGCAGACTTGCCCCCTCCAGCACATACTCTCTGGTGGAACAGGATTCCCACTTGGCACAGGGTCTGCTGTTCCTTCCAACCCAGCAGATGGCAAATTCCCACCTCAAGGGGACAGACTTCACATTTCCATCCCACCAGCACATCCAGTGATAGAGACCACCCTCCCAGACCCAGCTGTGCAGAGTGATCTGTGCCACTCAATGCATTTAGGAAAGGGACAAGTGGAATCCAAGCAGGATTCTGGAGATGAGGATGCAGGTTTCCAGGGGGAGGTGAGGGCCAGAGCTGCTGCCCAAGCTACTGGCCTTGTGCTGGAGCCCTGGGAGGGGAGACCAGAGGAGCTGGACTCGTTCAGCCAGGCTAGGCAGTGCTGAGATTGTGCTCTGTAAACACTGGGAGAGGGAGGGAAATTCCAGGGAGAGAGGACAGCTTTTTAAGCAAAAACACAATATTGGCACAAGAACAAATGAGTATAAAATGGTCAGAAATTAGTTTAGGCTGGAAATGAAGAGATGTTTTCTAGTACCAGATCAAGGAATCTGGAACAGCCTTTCACAGCAGTGATGGAGGCACAGACCTAAATATAGCCTGGCCCTTGATGAAAGGAGGGTCTGCATGGACACCTCTACATGGGGCCACGCTTCAGAGACCCCTCCCAACCTCTTCCCACCACAGGCCGGGGCAGGATCTGCCCCCACTGCCCTCAACCCAGACTTGAGTGGCTCCTGCTCAGCAGGCAGGGACACTCTCCACTTCCACGAGGAATCAGACCCCTTGGAGAAAAGCAGATGTGTCAGAGGAGTTACATGAGCAACACCCACACAGCCCCATGTACAAATGCCAGTTCAGTCACACAAACAGGAATAAACAGCAATAGCAGTGGGCCTGCCTCTGCTAACTGGTAAGACAGCAGCCACGTGGGCACATCTGGGTCTGCCCACCCTCCCTGAAGGTTGCTGCAAACACCAGCCTGGTCCCAAGCTTACAGAGCCATTCTGGCCACAAGCACAGCTCTGGCAGGGGCTGGCAGTGGATACACAGAAATGTGAGAAACATGGTACGTATGGAACAATCGTCCTGTGAACTTCCCCGGCTCCCAGCCCACTGTGGCTCAGACACTTCCTGAGCCACAGATCATATTTGTGTTCATCAGCCTTTGATGGATTTTTTTTCTTTCCATGAATTCATCTAGTTTTGAGCCCATGCAACTCTGGGCAATGATTTCACAATTTAATTATGTTCTGCATGAAGGAGTGCCGCCTATGTTTATTTTAAACCTGCTGCCTGGTCAGTTCTTATGGAGCTGCCTAGTCTTGTGCTATGAAAAAAGACACTTCTCATTTCCCCATGACTCTGTGCACACCTGTGTGATATTCCTGCAGCTTAGTCCACGCCAAAGAATGTTTTCTCTCTGCTTGGAACCATTATCTGCCAGAGATCCCATTAACATCCTTTTCTGAACAGTTTCTAGCACTTCTGCTCACTTAGGGAATGGAACCAGGCAGAGTGTGGGCAGAATCTGAGCTGTGGGTAATGATACTTTCTTTCATTCTCTGTTTCTTTTCTAATTAAACTCAGGATTTGATTTGCCTGCGCTGAGCCTGGTGTGGCACTTTCACAAAGCTCCAGGCTTCTCCCCAAACTGAAGCAGCCCGTTCAGAGCCCACCACTAAGTGCCATCCGTGCTGCTTTCCAGCAACTTGCTTAGCAGCAGTGATTTCATGTCCCATCATCTTCCCTGACTCAACAGTGAAAAATGATCCTTCTTCAGTTCTTCACAGGGAGCTCTCACCTTGAATGCTATAAATAGACCAGTGACATCAACCATCACATCTTTGAGAGGATACAGCAAAATACCAGCACTAGGGGCACTCCCCCTGTGAAAACAGGCACCCTCTTCCTTCCCTTTGCTCTCCTTCCCCTCCCCTAGCAAACATTCCCTGGGAGGATCCAAACCCTTTGGAAACACCCCATGTCCTGCCAGTGCATCACCAGTGTGCTTCATCTCAGCACCCCGCAGCTGATGCTGGAAGGTGCCGACACAGAACCTTCCCCTGCTTTGCCTGATGAACACTGACACGAACACTGCACTGAGCATGTTTGCAAGAAATCGTGGAGCTTTGTGTTATCATCTAGTTTCCACTTCTTCCTCCAAGTCTGTCTTCTACATCCAAAACAAGACTAACAGTGGGCTGTTACAGTGCTTCACCCGTCTGTATCTGCTTCCAGTACCTGCAAACTGAAGTGCCCAAACCAAAGTGCCGAAACAGAGCTCAGAGCTGCTGCAGCATTTACCTGCCCTCAGAGCTCTGAACCCATCTCAGCCTTGTCCTGTCTCCTGAAGGACACATCTGCTTTTATGGTGTCTTTGTGGGAGCAGAGCCCTCCCAAGCTCTAGCAGGGCACTTGCAGCACTTTGTGCCCCCAAACACAGGCATCAGCTGTGGGGCTGTGCAGAGGCTGCCATGCAGTGTGTCACAGGTGTCCCTGCACAGGAGCAGGGCTCACAACAGAAGCCAGGTGCGAGCAATGCCACATTGCAGAGCCCATCCAGTGCACCCTCAGCCATGCCATGGCTGGCTGGTCCCTGGCCTGTTCTCGTCCCAGAGCCTTGCTCAGAGGCTGAGCCCATCACCTCCTCCAGGCTCTGGGAGATGTGCTCACCCAGGCCAGGCCCTGCCAGCAGCTTTGCCAGCAGAGCAGGGCATGCAAGAAGATGGCTGGGCAAGGGATGACTGCACCCTAGAATAGGAAGGGAAGCAGCAATGAACAGGCAAGGCCTGGATGGAGCTGCAGAGTGTCCCCAGATCTTGTGTCACCCAGGTGGCTACCAACACAATCCTGTCTGCTCAGACCTGTCTGGGATGCGTGGCTCAGGCAGGACGTGTGGCAGAGGGCAGCTGTCATCATCGTGATGTCTCTGAACCAACTCAGAGCAAGGGGCTTTGAGCACACAGCCTGATGTGTGCAGCAATGTGGGCACAGAGTGGGCACGGCCATCCAGCCACAGGCTGTCCCTGCTCTGTGCCAAGCACATGAGGCCAGGGCTCTGGCTGCCCATCCTGTTCCACTGCTGCCAGTGCCCCTCAGCTGGCTCATGATACTCTCAGGGGCACAGCAGCGCAGAGACAGGCGGGTGGGAGCTGCTCCTCACCCAGCTCTCCTGAGCAGTACCCGTGGCACAGCATGCGCAGTGCCCGGTGACTGCTGCCACCAGAGTGCCGAGGGAAAGCTTGGCTGGCAGACACAGCAGAGGCACAGAAAACTCTTGTGCATGCCAAGCCCAGCCAGACAATGCTTTCTCAACCTCCCAGAAAGAAAAGTGGCTGTACCCAAAATCCCCAGACCTAGAAGGTGATGGCCTCCTGCGTCTCCCTGCTCAGCACTGTTCACCCTGGCTCTTCACTGAACCTGTGTCAGGTTCAGGGCTCCTTTTGCTGTCCCTCCCTACAAGCGCATGCAAGCCAAGAGCTTCTGCCTGCTGGCCAGTCCTGATTGTGCCAGAGCCCTCCAGAGGCTCTGCCTGCTCTGTGCACCGGGATACCTGCATTACCCAAGGACATGCCCCTCCTGCCATGTCTTAAATTTACCAAACTGTCCTGGCTGCTGCATGGATCCAACTCATGCCTGTTCATCTCCCACCCTGGAACTCTCCTGGGTCACCCTACCCACTCCCTTTTCCCCAGTAGTATCACCAGGCCCCTGCCTCATCAGTGCTCCAGCCTGCACCCCTACCTGCACTGTTAGCTCCTGACCACTGCCCACGTGGAGGAAAGCAGGAGCGTTGTCATTCTCATCCAGCACAGTGACATAGATGGTTCCGGTGGCACTGCGGGGTGGTGCTCCCCCATCCTGCACAATCACCAGGAGCTGGAAGCTGGACTGCTGCTCCCGATCCAAGCTGTGCTTGGTGCTGACCTCTCCTGTGAGAGAGAATCCCAGAAGGGTTTGGGTTGGAAGGGACCTTCAAGCCCATCTTGTTCCACCCTGCTGCCATAGGCAGGGACACCTTCCACTATCCCAAATTGCTCCAAGCCTTATCTAACAAGGCCTTGAATACTTCCAGGGATGGGGCAGGCACAAGAAGTGAGAACATAGATAAGGGGGAACACAGTTCAGCCCACAAGCTGCCTCAGAGCAGAGCCTGTGCTCAGCTGTGTTATTCAGGTGTGTTGCTGGAGCCCAGCACTGCAGGGGCAGTAAGGTGAATATTCTGCTGCTGCATTGGCCTGGCCGCCACCAGTGCTGCCCTGCCCTGGGCTTTCTCACCAGCTGGCCCTACCCAGGACGCCAGGAGTCTCTCACCTGTCTGTGTGTGGATAAGGAAGTTGGGGTCGTGCTGGAGCAGGCGGTAGGTGAGTCGGCTGTTCTGCCCTGCGTCCCGGTCGCTTGCCATCACCCTTCCCACGCTGCTGCCAGGAGCCTGGTTCTCAGGCACGGTGAAGAAGTACCGCTCCTCGCTCAGCCGGGGGCTGTTGTCATTCTCATCAGTGATGCTGATCCGCACGGTGCTGGTGCCCGTTTTCCGCGTGTCGGCCGCAGCCCCGGTGCCTGCCACCGAGGCCAGCACCGTCAGCACGTACAGGTCCCGCGTCTCCCGGTCCAGGGCACTCTTGACGTACAGCCAGCCGCTCTCAGGTACGATGCCGAAGCTGGCAGCGTCCCCATCTGCACGCAGGTGGTAGGTGAGGGCCGTGGATTCCACATCATGAGCCAGGGCCCTCACCTGAAGGAAGCGGGTGGAGACGGGCACACCCTCCTGCACCTCCACACGGTAGGTGAGAGTGTCAAAGATGGGCCCGTTGTCGTCCTCGGCTTGCACGTGCACCAGCAGCGTGAAGGTGGAGCTGAGCTGGGGAATGCCACTGTCCCGGGCCACGATGGCCAGGCTGTAGGCTGAGCTGGCCTCGTACTGCAGGGCCCCAAGGAGCCGCACTGCCCCTGAGGCACGCTCCACGACAAAGGTGCCCTCACCCCCCGACACCAGCTCAAAGGTCACCTGTCCGTTGGCACCGCTGTCACGGTCCTCAGCCTGCACGGTGTAGACTGTAGTCCCAGGTTCTGTGGCCTCTGGCAGCAAGATGGAGTCGGAGGGAGTTGGGAATGCCGGCGCGTTGTCATTCACGTCTGATACGGAGATCTTCACACGTGTGTTGCTGTAGGCAGGGGGTGAACCGCTCCGGGCCTGCACATCCAGGATGAGAACTGACTGGGACTCGTGATCCAGAGGCAGGCTGGTGCGCAGCTGCCCCGAGGCCGAGTCGATGAAGAAGTAGCCATGAGGATCCCCCGAGGAGATGGAATAGAAGATGTCATCAGCATGACCTGAGGGCAAGAGGACAGAGTCAGGAGTGAGTTGCTATCCAGTTCACTCACTCAGCTCCATGGTCAGGACGCTGTGGTCCAAGGTGTGCAGCAGCCCTGTGCCCATGTGCACACAGGTGTGCATACACACTTGTGTAACCACAGGTGCTGGGCTGAGTGACAGTCGCAGGGTGCACATTCAGATGTGAGTGCGTGGAGCTCTCAGAGCAGGGCCACTCCATGAGGAAGCGTGCTGGGTGCTGGACCTCAAGGATGGTGTGGGGACAGGGAAAGTGGCAACATGCAAAAGGGACAAGCCCGTACCTGGCGGGTTCTGGGCCTGGACAGCCCCCACGCTGGCGCCCTGTGGCATGTCCTCGGGCACGCTGAAGAAGTACTGAGCTTGCTCAAAGACAGGGGGTGACACTGTGCCCTCCACGATGCTGATGTTTACCCGGGCATTCGGCTGTGCCTGCAGCCCCCCCCCATCCTGAGCAGAGATCACCAGCTGCACCAGGGTGTTGGCTTTGCCACTCAGAGACCATGACAGAGAGATGACACCTGAGGAAGAAAGTCATTGATGTGGCATTGTGCTGTACCCCTGTCACCTGGCACCAGGGGACAGGCCAAATCATAAGCTGGAAAAGACAGACCAGAAGGGGCAGGAAACAATGTGCATCACAGTTGGAGCCCACCACAAAGGTCCTGGGGTGAATGAGTGGAGCTCTCCCAGGAAAGCCTCCCCAAATCCTCCGCACTTATTCTTACACCCAGTTCTGAGTTAAGCAGTGGTACAGGCTGCGGGACACGAGCCAGAAGGCAGGTCTTGGGAGAAGGAAAGGAGGGGAGAGAGCTTCCAATCTGGGGCACTGGGTGAGTGTCACAACACAGCAAGTGGGCCCTGGGCTGGCAGCGAGGCTCTGGGAGGGGATGTAGAAGTAAAGTACCATAATTGATTGGCCCTATAAAGAAGGTGGCCCTGCATTAGGAGGGCTGGTAGGGCTTGTCTCATTCCAGTCACCTGCTGGGAACTTGACAACCAGTGTGCAGATCCCCCAGTGTACCTTCCTGTCCTGCTGAGAGCCCCTGGCACCGCACGCCCACCTCCCCAGCAGAAACTGCTCTGGCTTGGAGCAGATGCAGCCGATGAGAACAGTGGGATCAAGAGTGACAGAGTTACAGAGGAGAGTTAACTGAGCTGGGGAAGAGGGGACTGGCAGGTACAAGAAAGGAAGAAGGACATAGCCTGATGGAGCAAAGCATCAGCACACAAGAGAAAGGGTACAGTGAGCTGGGGATGGGGAATGGGGAGAGGAAGGAAGGCAGGACAAATGAAGAACAGAACAGGGAGCAGAAACAAAAAATCAGGAACAGAGTCTGGGAAGGACTTACCAGAGGCTAAGGAAGTTTAGCAGGGGAAGATGTGGCAGGGAGAGTAACAGACGTACCCTGGAGACAGACTGCACTGCTGAGGTGGCCAAGCAGTGACACTCAAGCTGGTTTTGACACCTCCCACATCACAGTGCTCCAACTGCTGCCTGCTCTGGCTGCCTGCCAGTTCTCACCTGTGTCCTTGTTGAGGGAGAAGAGCGGGGGCGAGTTTCCCAGGACAATGCGGTACGTCACTCTCCCATTCAGCCCCTCGTCCTTGTCATGGGCAGTGACACGCAGCACAGCTGTCCCTGGCATGCTCTGTGTGCTGATGCTGGCAGCGTACTCCAGCGGGTAAAACACCGGCCGGTTGTCATTCGTGTCCTCCAGGAACACCTTCACATACACCATGGAGTTCAGGCCGCCCTGAGGAGGCACCAGATCAGAGACAGTGCAAGGACAGGAGCATCCCCTGCACAGTGCTGGGTCAGCAACACTGCACACGTGGCCTCGCTAGCACTCACCCCATCCACAGCAGTGATGGTGAAGTCGTAGGCAGACGTGCCCTCATCGCGGTCCAGGGGCTGCACCGTGCACAGCTGCCCTGAGTGCTTGTCAATGCTGAACTGTGTGGGGACAACGCTGCCGATGCCAGAGCCGATGGAGTAGGAAAGGGAGCCAAATGCACCACTGTCTGCGTCTGTGGCTGTCACCTGTGTGAGGGTAGGCACTACCTGAACAGAACTCATCACCAGCCAGACCCAGCCCGGCAGCACCACCACACCCCAGTGCCACCCTCTGCTCCATGGCCACAGTTGCCACCATCCTCAGAGCTGGCTGTCATGATGCAGTAACTGTGACAGTGACAGTAACTGTGGCTCTTGTCCCAGACCAGCCACTGCTGCTTCTGCAGGACATGCAGCACTGCAGCAGCAGCAGCCCCTGCACCTTTGTTCCTTCTTTTCTGCAAAGGCACTCAGGATGGGACAGGAAGAAAAATAACCCCCTGCCACCATGCCCCTGGCTCTGTCCTGCTCTCAGAGCTCTGCATCTAGCAGCCCCAGACACTGGGCATGAGGATGGAGGGTGGCACTGCTGTGACACTCCAGTCTCACATTGCCTGTAGCACAAGAACTGCACCCGCCCTAACAGACGTAGCAGGAGGATGAATGCTGCTCCCTGCTTGCCCTCCCCAGCCCCTCCTTGGGCTCCTACAGAGCTCAGGTCAGCAGAAAACAACTCCTGACTCCACATCCCTGCCCACAGCTCCTCCACCAGCTGGGAGCTCCATGGAGAACAAAGCTGGGGGACAGAGCTGGGGGAAGGCAGCTGGGCCAGGCCCGGGTGAAGTGGAGTTCAGGCCTCGTCAGCCACAGCTCCTCCCCGCAGCAGCCATGGGGCCTCGGCTCTGCACGAGGAACGCAGGAACGCCACACGCGCGCCAAGCGGAGGGCCCGGCTGGGGGCTGCGAGCCCGGCCATCAGGGATGGAGGAACAGCGGTAAGGGGACACACAACAGCTGGGCCTGGAGCGAACAGCCAGCTGGGCAGGGCTGGGACCACCCTGTCCCAACCAGGAGGGAGAGGCAGCACCTGCGACACCCCCAGCAGCCCTGCTGCCTGTGGTCGGAGGGGCTGTCTGCAGGGAGAAACTGAGACTCCATCTCCTGTGAGCACTAGGCTCCTGTGCAGAGGATCTGCTCCCCAGCCCTGCAGCAGCTGCCAGAAGAAGCGCCATGGAACAAGATCTCCCCTCCCCACTCCAGCTGCAGAGCACTTGGAAACACAGGTGCTGTGACAGAACTGGGTCAGGAGGCACCTTGGGAAGCTGGACCCACTCAGAGCTCACTGCCCCCCTCCCTACTGCCCCAGCCCATCTTCCTGGGGAGCTGCTCAGTAGAGAGTACAAATCTGACCTCACTGACACCACTGGAGCTCGTATGCAGGTTACCAGTACATGGCTCCCTGTTGGCTGTCATTACTGGGCTACAGCCTGTACCCACACCCCAATGTGCTCTGCCATGCCCGGGCTACAGCCCTGTACCCACACCCTGGTGTACCTCTGCCAGTCCCAGGGTTAGCTGCCAGCCTTCTCCACCACTGCAGATGGAAATGCATGTGACACTGATCAGCTGCCACAGTGACTGGAATAGCTACTATATGGTAAACTAACATTTTTCTTTCCTCCAAAATGAATTACTTCTCACTACGAAAGTTACCCAGAATGCACCTCTGCCACTTTAATCACTGTACAGCAACACGCTTGGCTGCAGAGTGAGATAGTAGCTTCAGGCTCCTTCGGCCAGGGGCTCTGATGCTTCCAGAAGAGCCTCACTTCCCCACTGTAACCATCTTCTGATGGGTGCCACCCTTAGGAGCACACAAAGGGGGAAATCCAGCTTCCTGCCACAGGACCTGGGTCAGGTTTTAGGAACCGAGGAGCAACAGACGAGCTCTCACTATTGTGTAGTGCAGCACCACCTCCCTGGCAACTTCCTGGTACCCACAGCCATCTTCCAGCAAGATAACCAGTGGAGCCAGCAGTCTGGTATCAGAACCAGCCCTGGCTGTGCAGCCAGGACCAGGCATCCCATGTATCTTGTGCTTCACTTCCCCATCCTGTGGTGGCACCATCTGTGGACCACTGGTCCAACACAAAACTCTGCCCATACGAGCCAGCACAGGGTCTAAGAGAGGTCACATCACTGGTGCAACCACAACTGGAGCCCTGCACCTGGTCCTTGTCTCCCTTGGATGGGTGATGCTAAACTGGTGCCTGGAGAAAAGCCACAGGAACAGCAAACACCTGCTGGACCAGGTAACAGTGCTGGCTGACTGTGGGCCCATTGGACACTTTGCTCTGTGCTCTGCCACTGTGTGCAGAGGGAGGGGGGGCTGTGGCTGGTGCACCCCCAGTCCCAGCTCCCTGCCTGCGGATTGCTGACATGCCATGTGTGAATCCCATGGGATGGGGCTGGCTGACTGCCTGTGGGCAGCCCACGCTCAGCAGGGCCTGACACGAGTCCCAGGGACAGCAGGATCCCCGCTGCAGTTGAGTGATGCCTCCTGGGGACTCCTGAGAGATTATGGCAGAGGTCCACCAGCCACCAGGTATGGCAACCACCTCATTTCAGCTGTCATGAGCTGCTGCAGACTCAGAGCACACGCAGTTTGGGACAGGGACACATTTTTAGCTGTGAGGGCAATTAGCCACCAAAAGGGCTCATTAAGGCCTGTGGTGAGCTCACCACTTGTGGAAATTTTTAAACCAAGCATGGACATTTTTCCAGGAACCTTGCTAGAAGCTAATGCAGGGCAGCCCCAGGCTCTGTATTTAGCATCTGCCCCAAATCTTGGATCCACAGCTGGTTTTACTGCAGCTCACTCATGAGACTTCTGATGTTTGCCTGAAAAAACGGAGGGAAACAGGGTCAAGTTGCCTGTAGAACTGCCCAGGAAACTCCACTGGGACTGTGCCAGCCCTGCTGCTTGAATATGTGGGAGCAGGAGCCAGGGCTCTCAGCTTGAATGGCAGCCCCACTGCCCTCTCACCTCTGACTTCTGAATGGAGCCCACACAGTCACTAAAGGCTTTAAGCACAAGGACATCAATGCTCTACCAGGAGGCTCCTGACCAGAAGCTGCCAAGGACGCAGCAGTACCTGAGGAAGCCAGGACCCCTGGTCTCACAAAGGATTCCAATGTCCCTGCCAAGCAAGCGTGGCATGCAGCTGGATCTGCTGCTCCCCAGAAGGGAGCACTACCTTGGGATGTAGCAGCTGGCAGTAGTCGTGACTGCAGTGGCCATGAAGCAGCAGAGTCAGGATCCTAAAGGGAGTGAGGAAGAAGAGAAGCAGAGTACAGACCCTGGACTGCAAGAAAGACTGCAGCTTTTACAGGGAACTGATCAATGGAAGGGATCTCATGGGAGGCAGCATTGAAGGCCAAGGCAGCTCAGGAAAGCTGGCAAGCCTTCAGGACAGCACACTCCAGAACAGCCCATCCCAGTGCTCAGGAAAACACAGAGAAGACAGCAGATGGCCTGGGCTCAACAGGGGCTTCAGGGCTAAGCTGCCATGCAAAAGGGAATTGGGATTGTTCAGCCTGGAGAAGAGAAGGCTCCAGAGTGACCTAATTGTGGCCTTACAGTACCTGAAGAGAGCCAACAATAAAGATGGAGAGCGGCTATTTAAAAGGGCCTGGAAAGACAGGACAAGGGAGAACAGCTTCCCACTGGCAGAGAGCAGGTTTAGATTGGATATTGGGAAGAAATTCTTCCCCGTGAGAGTGGTGAGGCCCTGGCACAGGTTGTCCAGAGAAGCTGTGGCTGCCCCATCCCTGGAAGTGTTCTGAGTGTGGTTGGTGATTTAACAGCAGCAGGCCCAGGTAAGACTGGAACACTCAATGCCTCCTCCACCTCAGCCTCCACCAGCCTCCCAGGCCTCCATGCTGCTCAAAAGGGATCAGAGAGCTACCAGAGAGGGGTGAAGATAGAGTCAGTATTTCTGTAAAGAGATTGATCCACGTGAATCCATGAATCCATGTGACTCAACAGGCTGCACTAATGGATGCTGACAGAAATGGATTTGTCAGGCTGCTCTTCATGTGTGGTGCAAATCAGGGGAGATCCCTGACAACTGGAGGAAAGTAAATATCACATCCCACCTTCGACAAAGGACAAAAGGATCATCTGAGGGTCTATGTTCTTGTCAGCCAGACTTTGGGCCCTGGGAGAATCATGGAGTGAGTCTTCTTGTAGCATGTTTTAGGCCACATGAAGGATCCTGGAAGGGAAGAGCCATCATAGATTGACCATTCTGTTTGCTTTCTGTGGTGGAGTGATGGGATCTGGGGTCAAAGGGCTGACAGCTGTGGGTGACAATTGCTTTGACCTTAGGAAGGATTTTGACACCTTCTCCCATAGTCCTCATATTCAAGGCAGGATGTTATGGTTTGGAGGGCTGGGTGAAAGGTTGGAAGACAGGCTCCAGGGCAGAGGTCCATGAGCAGTGCTCTGCCTGGGGGCCATGATGAGGGAAGGGATCTGGATGAAACTGACAGAGGAAATACATCCTTTCTGTCAGATAATGGATGCAAATGAAAAGGATATGCCCTTGAGACCAGAGGATATGTTAAGGAACACAGGGGATGATCCTGATGCTGTGTTTTGAAGACTTTGTGGACAGGTGTAGAAGAGGCTGCTACCATGGCAGGGTTTGGGGAACACACCTGGGGTACCTCCTGCTGAAATCACTCACTGCTCAGTGTAACTACATAGGAACACAGCTGCTGGCATCCAATTCCCAACTGGATTTGAATCTGGCAAGGAATGTCAAAGTCAACAAGAAGGGCTTCTATAAGTACACTGGTGACAAAAGGAAGGCTGGGTAAAATGCAGGCCCACAGCTGAAGGAGACCAGGGACCTGGTGACACAGGACATGTAAAAGACTGGTACTTAATGCCCTCTTTCCCTTACTCTCTCCCAGTAAGACAGGTCTTCACAAATCTCAGGTCTCAGTGACCAGGGTGAAGGACACCGCTGCCAGGCCCCTCACAATAAATGATCTTTGCTCAATCATAGCGTTTGGGAGGTGCCTGAAGACTGTGGGAAGGTAAATCTCTCTCCTATCTTCAAGAGTAAGCAGGAGAACCCAGGTAACTACAGAACAATCAGCGTCACCTTGATCCCTGGAAAACTGATGGAGCAGCTAATCCTGGAAACCATTTTTATGCATGGAAAGGGCATGAAAATCATCAGGAGTGGTGAGTACAGCTTCCCCTAAGGACAAATCATGCTTGATTCACTTGATAAATGACTGGCCTGGTGGATGACAGAAAAGGAGTGGATATTGTCAACCTGAAGTGCACTAAGTTCTTTGACACTCTTCCCCCATAAGCTCCTCATCCAGCTGAAAGGCTCCTGTCCAGAGAGTGGTGATCAGAGGCACAATATCCACTTGGAGGCCAGTAGCTAGCAGTGTACCCCAGGGGTCAATCCTGCGTCCAGTCCTTTTTGACTGCTTCCTTAACAACGTGGTTGATGATGCGGTGTGTACCCTCAGCATGTTTGCTGGTGACCCCAAATTGGGAGGAGTGGCTGATTTGCTAGAGGGTCATGCTGCATCTAGACAGCATTGAGAGGCTGAAAGGATGGATGAGATGCCTCCTAAAGTTCAACAAGAGAAACTACCAAGTTCTGCCCCAGGGAAGGAACAATCCCCTGCACCAGTATATGCTGGGGGCCACATCACTGGAGAGCAGCTTAGCAGAAGAGGCCCTCTGGGTCCTCAAGGGTGCCAAGCTGAAGATGAGATAGCAGTGTGCCCTTGCTGCAAGGAAGGAGAATGGTGTCCTGGGCAGCATCAGGATGAGTGTGGCCAGCAGGTCAGGGAGAGGATCCTGCCCCTCTCCTCAGCAGTGGTGAGGCCAGAGCTGGAGCACTGGCTCCCCAGTACAGGAGAGAGATGGCCATGCTTGAGAGAGTCCAGTGAAGGGCCACAGAGATGGTGAAGGGACTGGAATCTCTCTTGTGACGAAAGACTGGGGGAGCCGGGAGGGTCCAGCCTGGAGAAGGGGTATCATTCATACAGGAAAGAGGGCAACAAGAGGATGGATCCAGGCTCTTCCCAGTTGTGCCCAGTGTCAGGATCAGAGGGCATGGGCACACACTGAAACACAGGAGAGTCCCTCTGAAGATCAGGAAGCACTTTTCCTTTATGAGGTTGTCCAGGAAAGAGGGGATATCCTTGGCAACTAACTCTGGATGGTGCTGCTTGTGCATGGGGGGCTTGTAATAGATTATCTCAAGAGGTCCTTTCCAAACTCAACCATTCTGTGATCTCCAGCCAAAGACCCTCCTGAACACCTCAGTTCCCCACTGAGCTCAAATTGTTCCTGATCTGCTTCCCCGTTCCTGCACGGCAGCCTTGACTACACTGGGCAGCAGCATCTGCTACCTGCCCCTCCTTCCCCACAGGTGTGGTGAGAAGGCTTTGCTGCAGTGCTTTGCAGCTGGACAGAAGAGCATGTGGTGGAAGTGCTGTGGCCACCACAGAGCAGAAGAGGAAAACAAAGGAGAACAGCAAGATGACTCAGGGTTAGGCAGCAAGGAACCAGAGCACCAGACTTTGAAAATGAAGCAGGGTCCTGGCAAAGTGTGCCTCTCCTCACTGCATGGAGAGCTGGGAGGGGAGCGACGGCTATCGAGGCCTTGCTATTTCACACCCTCCTCCCAGCTCCCCAGCAAGACAGGAGGGACAAGTGGAGCCAAGGCACAACAGACTTCTTACATTCCCCAGAGATGGGGATGGATGAAGTACAGCCCCACACCAAGGTCCTCAGCTGCATCGCTTGTGGGAGTCAAAGCTGCCCCTTCCCACAGACCCATCTCAAGCGCATCTCCAGAGCCCCTCACAGGCACCTCTTGCCTTCACAGCCCTCCTGCTGACCTGTGTACCCCCACCCAGCCCACACTGCTGGAAAGTGATGGGGCACTGCTCAAGCCTCCATTCCTCGGCCATCGCACTCCAGCCAGCGCAGTCAGCAGGCAGGGAACTCATCTGGAGCCTGGCCATGGCTGGGGCTCTGCTGCGCACATGTTATGCTGTGGCTTTGGCAAACATCTGGCTCTGGGGCTCCCGCCCCTCTGAGTGACGGCTCTTGGTGGGAGAGGAGGGGAGGCTGGCGCCAGTGTGGTCAGCGATCCCACGCACGGCTCCCTGCGCCTGAGTGCGTGCCAGGCGTCCTGCCCTCCCAGCCCTGGCACAGCCACTGACCAGCTAAAAGCGGCCAGGGAGCGGCCACGCGGCTATTTCAGGAGCCATTCCTGGCTCCAGGCCTTTGTCTCAGCCTCCAGCACACTTGAGTCTCACGGGAGGGAGCAGGGTCAGGGTCTGGTCCAGCGACAGTCCAGCACACGTGGCCGAGGCGAGGGTCAGCCCCCACGGCTACCAGAGCCCCCTGTCCAGGGAGCCCCAGCACAGCTGCCAGCACTGCTGGCTCGCACCACTGGATCCCAAAAGCCCCAGACAAGGGCCACAGTTGGGCTGGCAGTCCCACAGCCAAGGCCTCCACACCACCCAGAGAAGCTGTGACTGCCCCATCCCTGAAGTGTTCAAGGCGAGGTTGGACGGGGCTTGGAGCAACCTGGTCTAGTGGAAGGTGTCTCTGCCCATGGCAGGACATGGAACAAGAAGGGCTTTAAGGTCTCTTCCCAGCCTTCTCTGATTCTATGATAGACACAGGGCTGCCAGAAACACGTAGCTGGGCATGGGGAGCAGGGGCTGCCGATGGCCTCCAGCCTGCTCTGAGATGGGGTAAAGCCTTTGGTTCAGAGGATGAGGGAAAGTGGGTTAACCACAGATGCTGGCAGGGAGGCAGGATGTGGATGGTGGGGCTGGACAAGAGGTGAGGGAGCCTGGGAGTGCACAGCACCCTTCTGCGAGCCCAGGGGCCTCCAAGGACAAGGACAGACCAAGGCAGAGAAGGACAAGGAGTGAGGTTGCACACCTGGGTTCCTGAGTGTCCTCGTTGGTGAAATGGCATCTGCAGCCAGGAGCTACAGGGCATAGGGAGCCTCATGGAAGGTGCAGGAGCTGAACGGGACTTGGAAGCTGGGGAGCAGAAAGGGGCAGGGAATCCTGGAGCAGAGCAGGGCTGGGAAGCTGGGCTATGTGGGGAAGAGTGCTCAAGGTGGGGGGCTTGAATAGGGCAGCCACAGCACAGGGTGGAAATGGCAGGGCCTTGAAGCCAGAATGACCCCAAACCAGGGTGTGGGGCTAGGTTTCAGCCATGTGGAGCTCAGGCAGGGAGTGCTCAGAGAAAGTCTATGCAGCAAGATGGGACACAGATCAGCAAGACGTGCAGGAGAGACTGGGCTGGGGTCAGGACAAGATTGAGCATGCCAGGCAGGGTGAGCCTAGAGAGCAAGGCAGGGATGGTGCCCCCAACATCAGGAGGACATGGAGCAGCTCTGGAGCCAGGCTGCGTGAGATGGGGGTGTTCAACCTCAAAAAGGCTTCAGGGAAACCCCAGAGCCCCTTCCAGTGACTAAAGGGGCTCCAAGAGAGCTGGAGAGGCACTTCGGACAAGGGGTGGAGAGATAGGACAAGGGAGAATGGCTTCCCACTGCCAGAGGACCAGGTTAGACGGCATGTTGGAAAGCCCTGTGAGGGTGGGGAGGCCCTGGCACAGGCTGCCCAGAGCAGCTGTGGCTGCTCCATCCCTGTAAGTGCCCAAGGCCAGGTTGGACTGGTCTAGTGAAAGGTGTCCCTGCCCATGGCAGGGGGTTGCAACTGGATGATCTTTAAGGTCCCTTCCCACCTAAACCATTCCGGGACTCCACCGGGAGAAGGGAAAGGCTGGCATGTCCCAAGGGCTATGCAGGTGGAGGAGAGCTGCCACAGTGGCAAGGAGTCCCTTGGAAGAAGACAACTGCAGCTGGCACTGACCAAGGGGTGTGGGGAGAACAAGAGGGAGCAGAAACTGGGCGGGGGGGGGGGGCATGCTGGTGACTGAGGCCGTAGGAGGGGGACAGGAGGACTGGTCCTTTGGAGGGCAGCATGCATGGGTGAGCCTGTGGGTGGACATGGAGGAGGGAGCTGTGTGAGCAAGGGCAGTGGTAGAAAGAGGAGTTCTGAGGGGCCTAGAGCTGAAGCAGAGGTAAGGGAAAAGGGGCAGCTGTGAGGGGGCTGGGGATTGCAGGGAGGAAGGAGGGAGCTGTTCGAGGGGGTTGGGAGGAGGAGCAGAGGATGGGGGGAGAGGAGCGTGAGGGGCTGGGGCCTCTCAGCTGCAGTGGAAAAGCTGCTGCAGCTCCAGGGGAAATGCTACTTGAATTAATCATGGCGCTGGCTGCTGTGCCAAGCCCAGGAGGAGGCTGCTGGCAGCGCAAGGAAATAACTTTCACAGGAATTTGGAACAAATGCAGCTCTTCTGGCGGTAACAACAGCACTCACCTCCCCCCACAACCTCCCCATGTACCAGCATCTTCCCCATGCCCACACTCCTGTGTATCCCCAGATCCTCCTGCATGGCAGCCTCAGCTCCTCAGGACCGTGATGCTCTCCCTCCCCTTGTTCTGCTCCCCAGCATGCTCCCAGGCATCTCCCCATCTCACTCGCCTTCTTGTTTCTAAAGAGGGGGAGGCCTGTTCTATGTTGTGCAAAGGTCTGAAAATAGGTTGATGCTAAATCCCTTGCCCTAAGAACACAAATGCAGGCAGCAGTGCTCCCCTTCCTCCTACCACCTCCCTTGAGCACAGTGGGTGAGCGTCAGTCCTTGTGCTGCTCCAGTGTCCATGCATGGCTACACTGTGTCCCCTCACAGCTGCCCCTTTGGCAGCACAACCAAGGCATCAGAATTAGCCCTCCACACCCTCTTTTGGTAATATAGTGTATGTGGTCTGGTGTAGCCGACAGCTCTTCATCCAAATCTTCTTCCCTGGGGCACAGCCCATGTGGTTGTCCCAGTGCATGCAGCACTGCCCATGAATGTCCCATGGAATCACAAATCAGAACCAAAAACTCATCAGACTTGTCCTCAAAACTGCAGAGACTCTACATTAGGTGCATTGCTGGCCAGCTTTTAATTTCTGATGTTCCCCAACATTTCTGTGTATGGGTACAAAGGGCGTATGTAAACCCTGGCTCCAAAATCATCAATACTGGATACATGCAAGAATCAATAATCCACCATTCCATGTCGTTCAGGTTGCTGTCCAATCAGCCCATGCTCACTGCATGGGGTTCACAGTTCTCTCTGCCAGAGCACAGACAATACTTGATTTAGCATGAAAAGTCAGAAAGTCCCAGAAAAACACTATCTGACCATGCATGCAGTCAAATGTTTAAAACAAATTTAAACCAGCAGGGTGAATTTATACCAGAGCAGTGCTTCGCATCACGGACCACAGCACTGGAACGTGGTCCGGTGCCCTAAAGCTTCTGCATCATCAGCTCACGGCTGCAGAGAGGAGCAAGGCAGCCAGCTGGTGACTGTCTTCTGCTCCATTTTCCGCTGGCCTCGTGTTCACTGGTACCCTGGGCTCTCTCTCCGCTGGTGCTTCCTTCTCATCTCAGATTTGAACAGCAGGTTTGCTATTTCCTTTGCTTCATGCTCAGTCTGCTACTGTGGGATCTGGCCCATAGTAAACACGAATAATAAACAGAGATGTTATGAGTTCCTTTTTCTTTCTCAGAAGCTCAGGCCAGCAACCTGCTCTGCTCATCCCTGTTCATACCCAGACACAAAGACTGACCCAGCAGACAGAATGGAGTCTGCAAGGGAGCAGGAGATCTGTAGTGATTCTTCAGGTCTCTCCTGTTCACTCACAGGGACTCCTTCCTTCCCCACCTTTCTGTCCTGTCCATGGAGAGCAGACATCACTGTCTAAAAACAGACCTGGTCCTCCCAGGGTTTTCTGATTAAAAATGTGGCAGACCGACAGAGAAGCAAACCTACTGAGTTCTGTGCTGACCTGGGTGACTGTCCTGTGTCCTGTATGTCATCTGGCAGGGCATGCCTGTGACCTGACCTGTGTGGGTCTGGACGAAACCCAGACCTTGACAGAGGTGCTTGACTGTCCCGAGGCAAGGTGAGCCCCAATGCCTGGAAGCCATAGAAAGATAGAATCAAGCAGGAGCAATGGCACAAAAGGGCTGTGGGGGCAGCACACCTGACATGGACAAGTTTGTGGGGGACAGTGCTAGGCACTGGCCACTGCGAGCCCTGGCAGCACCTCTGAAACCTTCCCGTTTGAGGCAACAGGGGTGGTCATGTCAGGCAGCTGTGCTCCAAGCCCAGGGCTCCCTGACCTGGCTCTGCCCAGCTCCCAGACTTGGCTGGCTCCTGCTGCATCCTCGATCAAGCCATCGGCCTGGCCAGCCTCCTTTCCCATCCTCTCACATTTCCCGGCTCAGAGGAAGCAGCAGCAGATGTGTGAGCTGTTTGCTTTGTGCCGGGGCCGCGCGGGAGTTACCTGCGCTCGGCCCAGCCGCGCTGCTTCCAAACGAAACACAAGGACTAAGCCAAGACCATCGAAACGGAGCCAAGCCTTGGTCACTCCCAGCCGCCAGGCCAGCCCTGTCCCCCGCCCAGCACAGAGCCAGGCTGGCCCCGGCCAGGGCCAGGCAGTGGCTGCTGTCCGGGTGTGCCCTCAGCCCCAGCTCCTCTGCAGGCCGCGCTCTCCCCGGGCCTGGCCCCGCTCTCGCAGTCAGAGCCCAGAGCTCAGCCGCCATCTCCGATTGCATTTCCAGAACGCCTTCCCACACAGCAAGCGAGCAGCACCGAGCAGGAAGGCACGGACAAGGAAAGAGGGGGGCCTCCCTTCGGGGGCTGCGCAGCCCAGATGCCCCTGCACACACCTGGGGCTGTCATGCTCATGCAAGGACACACAGCATCTCTGCTCTGAGCCTGGCCCTGAACCCCCCGACCCCATCCCCACCCACCGCAGACTGGGACAGTGTGTTGTGCTGCCCTGCATACACCAAACCCAAATCTCCCCTGACCTACATCTTCCACCTCATCTCCCACTTCTGCCCAGAAGAATCCTACCTTGACCTGTCCCCCAGCCCCCTGATCTATGCCATCCTACACCTGTCCCTGCCCCACATGCCATCTCTATTCCACACCTGGCCCTTGCTCCCAACCAATTCCTCCTTCCCACCACACCCCTACCCTGTTACCTGCACTCACTCCCCAACAAGCCCCTCTCAGCACTCCCACCCCACTCCATCAGTCACCTGCATGCACACACACACCCCCCATAGCCCATCCTCCCCAGCCCACACTCACACCCCCCATGGCCCTGCAGTGTACCCGCAGGGCACCCATAGGCCATTCTTTCTTGACTGCTCCAAATTTTCCTCCAGGGTGACCTAGAGACCCTTTTTCCTGGCCAAGTCACAGGACCTCCTCCAGCCTTGCCTTATGGACACCAGAATTCCCATTCTTCCCAGCCCCTTGGGCACCATTCACCAACCTGGTGCCAGAGCTTCTCACGGTCCCAGCCAGACATCCCCGTGCCCCACACCTCCAGCAAAGAAGTGCCCTCAGTGCCACTGGTGCTTGTCCTGATGGACAGCCTGGATGCTGCCATGGTTGGCAGTGCCTCACTGCACCCCCACACCCGCCCTCACCCTGACTCAGGCAGGTGGCATCACCTGTCCCCAGGAACCAGGGCTCCAGGGCCTGAGCTGCAACAGAAACACCAAACACAGGGAACACAGAACACACGGAATCCAAATGGCATTGCTAGCTCATCATGGGGTCACAGAGCTTTTGGAGGCCCAGCAACTCACTTGGCTCCAGCTGCGACCTCTTGCCACATAAAGGCTGGTGCAGCAGCACGTATCTCAGCTCATTAGCTTGTTAGCATAATTAATGCTAATGCTCATCATCAGCCTTACCAACACTGATGAACTTGGGCAAATGACCTCACAGGGGGAGGGGGAAGTTCAAAGCCTGGCTATGGGCAGTTTCCCAAAGGCAGTATCGTGCTCCTGAGCTCTGCTTGGAGTGTCCTGGCTGCAAGGCAGCTTCACACTGGTGCAAGCAAGGCCTGGCACAGCAGGACCCACCTCAAGAGAGGCCCACACCATGCTCTGCATGACGGGCCACCTTGCAGTGTGCCCCATGTCAGTGGCATTGCCCACTACTTGCACACAGAAAGGATGCACATGACTTGGCCCTATTCCGGACTCACACCAAGTGTGAGGATTTCAGCTCTGGCATTCCTTCTGCAAATGCTGCCCATCAAAGCCATGACACATGCACCAAAGACCCTGCACTGGCAGGTCTCCCACCCCAAGCTGCTCACAGCCCCAGCCATGCCCCCACCAAGTTCAGGTCTCAATACTTGTACTTACCTGCAAGAAGCAGGTCCCAACAGGGGTGTTCTCCTTCAGGGACACATTGTAGAAATTACTCCTGAACACTGGCTCATTGTCGTTGACATCCTGCAAGGCCACGTGCACCACAGCTGAGGAAGAGAGAGCAGGGGTTCCCCGGTCTGTGGCCAGCACAGTGAGCTGAGGCTGAGGGTCCTTCTCGTAATCCAGTGGGGCAGCAGTGGTGATGATGCCAGTGGCAGGATCAATGGTAAACCAGCTGGAGTGGGTGTCATGGCCATGCAGGATGCTGTATCGCACCTCCCCGTTGGGACCCTGGTCTTTGTCACGAGCTGTCACCTGCAGGACAAAGCTGCCTGGGTACACCACCTCAGGGATGCTCTGCTTGTACTCCTGCTGGTCGAAGAGTGGGGGATTGTCATTAACATCCATCACCTGCAGCACAAAGGCCGATTCTGCCCGGAGCGGGGGTGTTCCTGAGTCAGTAGCTGTCACCCGCAGATCGTAGGAGTCTCTTTCTTCCCGATCCAGAAGTTGATCCACACAGATCAGATAGATGATGTTGTCCTTGGTAGTGAGGGCAAACTTGCCATCTCCTCCCTCCAGTGTGACATTGACATTGGAGTACTCCCCGTAGTCTGGATCGGAAACAGAAATGCGTGCCACATACTGTCCAGGCTGGGCTCCCTCGGAGATCTGTGGGGAGCCATCCTCACTCAGAAAGATGATAGTCATGGTGGGCTGGTTGTCATTGTAGTCACGCACATGGATAGTGACAAAGGCTGTGGTGACCTCAGGATGGACAGCCTTATCCCTTGCCTGCACCACCAGCTCATGCACCTTCCTCACTTCATAGTCCAGACCCTTGTTCAGTTTGATGACTCCAGTCCGGGCATCAATCGTGAAGTACTGGTCAGGATCGCTCTGCCGTCGGTTGATCTCATAAATCACATCCCCATTGTCACCTTCGTCAGCATCAGAGGCAAAGACCTGCAGGATGCTGCTGCCAGGTTTCAGATTCTCTGAAATGAGTGTATGATAGCGGCTCTGGTTGAAGCTGGGAGCATTGTCATTGATATCCTGAATGGACACATCCAGTGTCATCTGGGTGCTCCGGGGAGGAGAGCCACCATCGTAGGCTTCCAACAGCAGCGAGTAGGACGAACGGTTCTCCCGATCCAGAACGTTGCTGACCACCAGGTCCAAATACAGGACCCCATTGGGTCCTCGACGTGTTTCCAGGCGGAAGGCCTGCCCCACGTTCCCTCCCTTAATTGTATAGCCTTGTGTGTTCAGGAGGCCACTGTCAGCATCAAAAGCTGGGTCCAAGGGAAACCTGCTGCCAATGGGTGTGTGCTCTGGGATCTGAAAGGTGCTGTGCTGTTTGGGAAATGCTGGGGCATGGTCATTGATGTCATTCACTTGGATGTTCACTTCTACCGTGATACCCTCCGGGGTGACAGCAATGAAGCTGTAGCGGTCGCGAGTCTCCCGGTCCAGGACACGAGCTGTTTTGATGATCCCAGTATTCTCATCTATCCCCAAGTCAGTGGAGACGCCGCTGCCCTCCTGTGCTGAGATGAAATACATGTTGGCACTAGTTTCAGGGGGTAGGCCAGCACTGATGTCCCCAATGATGGTGCCAGCTGGCTGCTCCTCATCTATTTGTAGATCCAGGGTGCCCAGGACAGCAGAGCCCATCCCTGCTCTCAGACCCCCAAGAATAAGCAGCTCCAGCAGAAGCATTGTTGACCTCTTCATTTGCTCCATGGCTGGCAATCAGCAGAGCAGAGGGTGGCTTGATCTCCCTTGCAGAGTTTGCTTTAATCCTGCCTGGAATGCAGACCAGAGGATACTGGTTAAGAGGGAGCAAAGGAAGGACAGAAAACACCCTGGAGAGGGAAGGCCTGCCAGGTACCTGCTGCCTGACCACTACATCTCGCCTGTCCCTCACAAGAAGCAAATGTGACAATATGTCAGAGACTGCCCAGAACAAAGGCTGGGACAGCACCTAGAGTCACACCTGAAAGTGCATTGAGGTGAGCAGGTACTACCCTGTCACACAGGCACCTCCTACATCCTCAAGGGTTCTTTCCAACCACTGCCTGCCTGGCAACACTGGCAGCAGCTGCCCCAGAGCAGCATGCTCCTGTGTCTTTAACAGCTGAATGCTTCCTGTGAGGTTCAGAGCCTGTCTGCAAGAGGACAGAGGTTTTTGGGCAAACAGCAGCCTTGCATCTCTCCACCCTGAAAAAAGCTGGTGTCAAATTACGAGATAGCTCAGTGAGTGACTGGTTGAGACCCTAGCCCCCACCCCCCTCTCTCCCCAGCAGTGTGCCTTTTAGGACCACAGGGATATAGGTGCCAAAAACCCCTGAAGTGCAAATCTGGTGTCCCTGGGAAAGAGCACAGAACTGGAGTGGGCTTCCATCCAGTGAACAATAAATCAAAAAGGATGTATTGCAAAGGATGTGCCCACAGCTGGGAATGCCCGGGATAAAATCAGTCCATGCTCATTGTTTGGGCTGGCATGGAGATCTGTGGGTGCCCCAAGCTGGTACCATGGAGGGCGGTGGCAGTGCAGTAGGAACGCAGCGACTCCCTCCGAGCTGCCAGCTGCTCCGTCCCACACCCTCCGCTGCTCACTCCCCTCCTTTGTCTCCTTCTCGCTGCTCCTTGCTGGCTCCGACTCCTTCCCTCCCTTTCCCCGTAACTGCATTTCATTGCAGCAGTGGGGGAGGGACGCACAGGCAGCCACAGCTCCCGCAGCACTGCAGCCGGACACGGCAGACATGCCGGACACGCTCCCTGTGCCCGCAGGCTGCCAGCCCCCTGCACTGCCCACCCCTCCAGACAATAGCCAGAGTAAACCAGCGGCCAAGGAGCTGCTGAGGAACACCAACCCCAACACTCGCTCAGCCCCAGCGAACGAGGCTTCGTGGTCTGCAGGGATGGCGGCAGCATGAGCTCACACTTGGACTCTCTTGAAAGCATTTGCTGCTGGTCCCATAACCACACTCAGGAGCCGCTCATGTCAGATGCAGGAGCAAGAACCTCCCTGTCTTGGGGGATGGAGGTGGCTGGCACTAAGAATATCAGCCCTCGCCCAAAGAACCCCATGGTGGTGTTAACCCTTTCCAGAGGTCATATGATGGTGTTCTTGGGTCCCCTTTCCCACCTCGGATCAGCTGACTAGATTTTTTTCCTGTGGAAATCCTGCGTTAGTGACAGAAACAAAATAATTTGAAAGTATTTTCTACTCATTAAGAAGCGTTTACTTCAGTAGGCATCCAGTCTGAGGCAAATCCATATGCTCTTCTTGCACCTAGCAAGTGAGAAACCTCACAATGTCCTAGGACTTGAAGTCAAAATAAGATACTTTCATGGGCTGCGATTTGAGAATCTACACTAACTCAGTGGTCCTAGAAAGGTCTGTCTCTCTGTTGGAGCTAGTTCTAATTCCCCAGATGGAGGGGTAACTGTCTAACCCCAGAACATGCTGGGAGAATGGGGTCTGAGGTAGCTTCTGTGATGAGACTGCACCATTCCAATGGTCCTTCAGCTGCTCAGGTCATGGGAAGGGCCAGGGCAGAGGGTTTAAAGCCTTGGCAGGGGCTTAGACAAAAACAAAAAACAAACAAACAAACAAACAAAAAAAAAAAAGGAAAAAAAAAAAAAAGAAAGAAAAGAAAAAGAAGTGTAGAAAAGCAGAAAGCAGGTAGAGGGCCAGGACTCCCTGGGGCAATCTCAGTGACTGAGGACAGGATGGAGCTAACAGTTCTTGAGTAGTGTCTGGAAGGAATCAGGGCATAGACATGGGGAAAAGCCCACCTGGTTCGATTAGTAATGTTGCTCTTGAGAAGCCAGTGAGGCTTTGTGGGCTGCTAGAGGGCTGGAGAGAAACTTGAAAAGCAAATCTGGGGAGTGTGAAGAGCAGCTGAGAGCACTAGCACAACCAGGGAACAAATATTAGGGTTCCTGGGCTGGAAAATTGGTGACGAAAGCCTGTATAAACTTCTCCATTTCTATCCTCCCTGGATGCAATTGAGTAGTTTCACAGCAAGTCTATCTTTCAGCAAGAGGTGCAACTGAACAGTTACTGGACTGCAGCAGTCGGAGGTGGGCAGAAGCCGTCCTTGGTACCAGCAGACCCCTATTACAATGAGGTCTGCAGGCTTGGGTCAGAGGGAAACAGCAGTGACCTCAGTGGATGCAGAGTCACGAAATCTGAACAGCTGCTTTCAGTTAGTAGAGAGCTCAGTGCAGGGGCTGGCTTGGCCGGTCCATGTAACGTGAGCCACACTGCCCCGCTCCCTTTCTGTCCCTCCCACCACCGGGCACCGAGATCCCTTGGGAAGAACGGCAGCAGGAGTCTCTGAAGAAAACTGCCAGGATGAGAATCTCTTCACCTAGGTCTTTGAGGTCCAGAGCCATGGTGATGAGGTTGACAGGAAGGGCAGATAAAATGGAGCGAGCTGCAACATCCATCTAAGCCTAGGGCTGACAGGCTGGGGCACCAGTGGAGCCCAGCCTACACTTAGCAGATGTGTGACATTTCGAAAGAAAAAAGATATGGAATTACATCGGGATCACTGTGTGCACCCTTGCCCACCTGCCAGTGGCAGCTTGTGCCTTGTGTCAGCCACGAGAAAGGTGAACACAGCAGCCCCAGCAGAGGAGCTGGAAAGACAGCATCCACTGTGCATGCCACAAACAGATGTCAGAGTGCTTGCTGTGCAAAGGCTCCATGAAACCTGCAGATGCTGCTGATGCCATACCCTAGGTCTGACATGAGAGGCCATGACTCATGTAATGATGTTTTTGAGACTCCAGTCCAGAAGAGAAAGCCCATTTAATCTTTGCTGAGCATTGGTCACTGACCTGGAATATGCTTTCCTCCTGTACATTCACACTGATTCTCTCTCTCTAGTTTCAGATGATCTGCCCTCAGAACCGAGCACAGCCCTGACTTGCCTGCAGTGCAGCCTTGGGCTAACAACCCACTTCCAGCCTCTACTCAGCCTACCACTACCTACAGCCACCTCTGTGCCTCCTGGCTCTCCTACCATGTCCCACCTGGGCCTTCAGGACCGGCACCCTTCTTCTCGCTCCCAGCCCGGCCACACAGCCTCATGACCTTCTGATAAGGGCTCCGAGCAGTCAGAGTGGTGGTGGCAGTCCTTTCCTGCAGATGCAGTTAAGCCCCACCGCATCCTTGTGAATCCCATTTTTGTTCCACACTGGGGCTGCCCGCGGGCTCTCCTGTGTCTCAGGACGCATCCCCCACAAAGGAAAGTCTAATGAAATTTTTTCGCGCCGGAGCCATTCCCACAGTTCCAGTCTCGGGACATCCCCGCGCTGCACCGGCCAGTGCCAGATTGTGGCCATCACCAAGGCGCTGCGGGGGCTCCGCCTGCTCCCTGTACACTGGAGCCCCCGGCTGTCGGAGCTCGCTCTCCCCCGCAGCTTCGGGCTCCCGGGGCTCCCCAGCCGCCGGGCCCACCGTCCGCTGCCGCTCCCAGTCTCCGTCCCTGGCGCTCCCGGACGTCCCGCACTGGGCGGCCTCGGTGCCGGCGTTCTGCCAGCCCCGCTCCCCGCTCCGCCCGGGCCCGGAGCCCCCGCCCGGCGCCTCCACGGTTCCGCTGAGCGCCCTCCCCTCGGCGGGTCTGCCCTGCAGCGGTACCGTGAGCGCCCGGTCCCGTCCCGTCCCGTCCCGTACTGCCCCGCAGCTGCCAGCGCCGGGGCCGCCAGCGAGCCCGGTCCGGCCGCGGGTCCGCGGTGTTGCGCCGCCTCGGGCGCGTCCCCCCGTCCCCCCCTTCGCCCCCCCCAGCTCCATTGTCTCCGCGGCGGAGGCAGAACAAAGCGCCTGGTCCCGGTCCCGGTCCGGTCCCACCGTGCGACGATGGCACCGTGTGGGGCAACGGGCAGGGGGTGAGCTGGGGCCAGTCCCCCGCGCTAGGACTTACAGCGCGCGTCCCGTGCCGGCGGCGTTCACATCCCGCAGGGTCCGGCCCCGCCACGACGTCCCGCAGCCTCCCCGCTGCTCTGGCGCCACAGCCGCTCCGCTGCCGCCGGCCGCTCCAGTGCCCCGAGCGCTCCGGTGCTCCGCCGGTGCCGCGGCCGCCCCGGTGCGGCTGTGGCCCTGCGGAGCGCTCGGCGGCGGCTCGGCGCTGGCTCGGCGCGAAGGCTCCAGCTGAAACCCGACCCAGCGCCGCCCTCAGCCCCCCGCTCCCTCCGCCGCCCCCTCCCCGCCCCGCACCGGAGCGCGCCGGCGGAGCGCGGCCTCGAGGCGGCCCCGGCGGGCGGTGGGCCGGTGTGGCCGGGCACCGAGGGGTGGGGGAGCAGGATCGGCACGGAGAGGGAGAAAGGGCTGGAGCCGGGGTACAGAAAGATGGAAGGAAGCAGTAGGCGCCGGGAGCCCGAGAAAATGGGAAGGGATTGGCAGGAGCAGGAGCGGGAGTGGGACGAGACCGGGCAGGGAGAGGGCTGGGCAGGGGATGAAATGAGGCCGTGGGCGACACTGGGGGCATGTGGAAACATGATCACAGACCATTCTTTCCTCTCCACTGCAGTTGCTTCTTCAGCACATAATCCAGAGCTCAAGTGCATGTGACCTGCCAACACCTTGGCTCACATCAGGGCTCCTAAGGTCCAGACTAGAATCCATGCTCACCCAATGTACCTGTGCTACAGGGGTCTGAGGCTCCACCAGTCTATGCTAGGGGAAAAAACAAGACTCTGATGACTGCCCAGACATCTCCATCAGCAACTGACTCCTCAGCTCGGCTTGGCCGCTTAGGCAGCTTTTCCCTGCTCCAGACAGGTCTCAGCAGTGTCTGCGTGTCTCTTGGAGCTACACAGCCTCTAAGGCCAATTAGCACTGCTGGACCTTCTTCAATTTCTTAGTGGAGAAGCTGCTGTTGACTAGGGTCCGCTGCTAAGATCATCTACTAAAAGCTATGGCTCAGTGTGCTCTGAGATGGTCAGATTGTACCTACAATCTTGTGCTTGTTCCAGTTTAACAACTTCAGCCTTGACTTAGCTATCATGTCTCTTATTTCTCTGGCAGACCTTTAATGACATTTGGTGTAGAGTACAACAGCTCTCAAGCCCCATGTGCAAGAAATCAGGTAAGTAAGGCAAGAGACTGGCATGGCTGAGTCAGGACCTGCTGGTCAAACTAAAGAGCAAGATGGAAACGCAGAGACAGTGGAAACAGGAACAGGTATCCCAAGAAGAGAATAGGGACCTTGCTCAGCTGTGTAGGGAAATTGTGAGGAAGGCTAAGGCACAACCGGAGCTAATCTTGGGAGAAGTGCAAAGAATAATAAAAAGAGTTTCTATACGTATGTCAGCCAGAAGAGAAATGTCAGAGACATTGTACCCTGCCAATAAACATGACTGGCACACTGGTAACAAGGGATGAGGAGAAGGCTGATGTGTTCAGTCATGTTGGGCAGGATCGTTGATCTGTTGGAGTGTGGGAAGGCTCTGCAGAGGGTTCTGGACAGGCTGTATTGATGGGCTGATCAGCTAATGTATGACATTCAACAAGGCTGGGTCCTGGACTTGGATCACCACAACCCCAGGCAGCACTCCAGGCTGGGAACAAAGTGGCTGGAGAGCTGGAAAAGGACCTGGGGGTTGACAGTGGTTAAACATGAGACAACATGTGCCTGGGTGGGCAAGAAGGCCAAGGGCACCTGGCTTCTGTCAGCAATAGTGTGGCCAGCAGGACCAGGGCAATAATTCTTCCCCTCTGCTCCACTCTGGACAGACCCCACCTGGAGCACTGCTCCCAGCTCTGAAGTCCTCAGTACAGGAAAGACACAGACCTGTTGGAGTGATCCAGAGAAGAGCCCCAAAAATCATCAGAGATCTGGAGCACCTCTCCTGTGAAGGCACGCTGAAAAAGTTGGGGTTGTTCAGTCTGGAAAGAGTAGGCTCTGGGGAAATCTTAGAGCCCCTTCCAGAATTTAAAGGGGGATTATGACAAAGATGGGGACAGACTTTTTAACAGGGCCTGTAATGACATGGCAAGGGATGATGGTTTTAAAAAAAGCACGGTAGATTCAGACTAGGTATAAGAAAGAAATGTTTATGGTGAGGGTGGGGAAACTCTCAAGGTCGGGTTGGAAGGGGCTCTGAGTCACCTGATCCAGTAGAAGATATCCCTGCTCATTGCAGGGGAGTTTGAGTAGGTGACCCTTAAAGGTTCCTTCCGACCCATCCCATGCTATGATTCTATTATTCAAACATTACACTCACCTTTAAGAAAGGGAATAAGGAACTCAGAGAACCACCAGTTTGTCAAGGTGATCACCATACCTGGAAAACTCATGGACCACATTGTCTCAGAAACCATTTCTGACCATATGGAGAACAAGGAGGCAATCAGGAATAGTCAGCAGAGATTTAGCAAGCACAAATCCTGCCTGAGCAGCCCAATTAACTTCTCTGACAAGATGACTGGCTGTATGGATGAAGGGAAAGCAGAAGTTGAAAGGTGCCTTGACAACATTGACAGCTGCTCCCACAGAATTTTAATTTATAGCCTGAGGACACATGGTCTGAGTGAATGGAGCATTAGGTGGGCTGAAGACTGGTTGCACCTCTGTGCTGTAAGGGTAGTGATCAATGACTCAATGCAGGGTTGGTGCCTAGCAGCCAACAAAAGATACCAAGCATTGATTTGGAGCCAGGATTGTTCAGTGTCTCTGTTGATACTCTGTGATGACATGGAGAACAAGTCTGAAGATGACATGAGGAGGGGTCACTGATATCTGGCACTTCCGTCCAAAGAAGTGTCTAGAAACTCCCAGAAAGGAATTAGCAAAAACCTCACGAAGTTCAGTAAGGAGAAGTACAAAGTTTTGCATCTGAGTCAGAATAACCCCAAAATTGCTGCAGGTTGGGAACTATCTGGACAAGTCACAGTCCTGCTGAAAGGAACATGAGGGTAGGGACGAGTATGGAATGAAGAGTCAATAGGATGCTGTCATTGCAAATCAGGCAAACAACTTCCTGCACTGCAATAGGAGAATGGTCAGCAGCAGATCGAGGGAAATAATCATCTCCCTTGAACTGGGATATAGTAAAGCCACATCTGGAATCCTCTGTACATTTTTGTCTCTCCCTGTTCATGAGGGATATTGAAAAACTGTAGGAGATAGGTAGTGGTCTGGCACATCTGATCAATTTATAACAAGACACTGAGGAAGCTGAGCTCTCTCGCTCTGGTGATGCTTAAGCAATAGGGCTGTTTAACAGCGTCCTGCTGCTACCTGAAGGACAGGTTACAAAGATGATGGAACCAAATGCAGATAACAGCACAAAAACAATGACCACACTTACGCCTTGAGAGATTCAGAGTGAAGATTAGGGAAAGTTTTTTCACCAGGAAAGTAGTGTAGCACTGGAAAAAGCTAGTCACACAGTAATGAATCTCATCCCCTTGCAAGTTTCCAAGGCTGATCTGATCTGGTATTGTTGATTGTCTTCACCTAAGAGGCTGAATTATGCAATTCTGGACACCCCTGTTAACTACAGGACTGTCTACTATGAATTCATGAATTTCATTCCATTTCTGTTATGCTACTCCTTAATAATAGCTTTTTGCTTTTATGATGTTTCAGTCACCCTCTATACTCACAATGCCCTTTGACTTTGTATCACTGAGCTACGTTATCCATGTAGGTTTTTTTTCCTGACTGAAAAAAATTGAAATAGATGAGCTCTGAAAATGACCTTGAAAAGGCTGTGCATTTCCTCAAGCATAAAACTCCTAATTTACTGGGGTTTTTTTTTTGCCAGTCTTCAAAATCTTAGGATTTTCATATTAATATGTCTTCTTCAGATATCTGCCTTCTTCTGAATAAATAATTTCTCATGTATTACTTACTGTAGCACTGCAGTTCAGATAGTCTGACCAACCTGAAAGGCTGATCCTGGCTCCAGAAACGCCACTTATCAAAGTATCTAATGTGGTATTCTGGCATAATTTGGCAAAATCACAGAATATGCTGAGTTGGAAAGCATCCACAAGGATCATCAAGACCAACTGTTGGGCTTGCACAGCACAATCCCCAGGAGTCACACCATGTGCCTGAGAATATTATCCAAATGCTTCTTGAAGCCTCTGTAAGGCTTGGTGCTGTGACCACTGCCCTGGGTTCCAGTGCCCAGCCACCCTCTGGCTGAAGGCGCTTTTCCTGATATCCAACCTAAGCCTCCCCTGACACAACTTCAGGCCATTCCCTCGGGTCCTGTCACTGTCATCACAGAGAAGAGATCACTGTCTGCCCCTCCTCCTCCCCTCATGAGGAAGTTTTGACAGCTTTGAGGTCTCTTCTCCAGCTGAACAAAGTGCCCTCACCTGCTCCTCACATGGCTTCCCCTCAAGGCCCTTCACTATCATTTGCCCTCCTTCGGATGGTCTCTAATAGTTTAATAGCTTTCTTATATTGCAGTGACCAAAACTGCACACAATATTCAAGGTGAGGCCGCCCCAGTGCAGAGCAGGGCAGGACAATCCCCTCCCTGGCCTGGCCAGCCATGCTGTGCCTGATGCCCCCAGGACAGCTTGGCCCTCCAGGCTGCCAGAGCACTGCTGACTCACATTCTACCTTCTGCTCATGTCACGATCTGCTGGCACAAGCGGGAGTCATGATGGTTCGTTACCCGAATCTCAGAGTGCAAAAGAAACAGGGACAAGTATTTTTATTTAAATCAAAATCAAAAGCACCTTTATTGAGTGCCAACAACACAATTATGAGATAGAGGAGAGAAAGAGATATAGGGTTGAGGGAGAGAGAGAGAAAAGGGGGGGTTAATAGCTACCACAGCACGACAAAGTCCCCGTTGTCCGGATCCGATGCATTCCGTCTCGTCCGTGGGGAGATTTTGTAGGGGTACCTTTTGAGAGTCTCTTTATAGTCTTTTTGAAAGCGAGGGGCAGGTAACCAAGAGATGAGGCAATCCTTCCAGAGGCGAGGGGCAGATGGCCAGGAGGTGGGGGAGTAGGGCCCATTGTTTTGGTGTGCAGCTGCACAAAGCAGATCGTTCCTGCACAGTCCTTTCTGCCCTGGTAGCCAGAGCAACACGGTCTCACAGGCATGTGCACACCTCTGTACTGGGCAGGCATCCCCCCAGGATCTGACCCAGAGTTCTTTGTGCAAAAGTCCTCTTTCCCCTTTTGTCCTTTGGGTTTTCAGTCTCTGTTTTTGTAGATGGTCGTGAGGCAGATGAGGGATTTCTGCCCAGTCTCTCACAGCTCACCAGGACTCCCAGGTCTCCTTCCATGACTCTGCTTTCCAGTATCTCATTTCCCAGTCTGTAAGCACATCCAGGATGCCCCATCCCAGGTGCAGAACCTGTCACTTTTCCTTGTTGAACTTCATCTGGTTGGACATTCTCCTGTCCTCTAATTTGTCCAGGTCTCTCTGCAGGGCCTCCCTGCCTTTGAGGGAGTCAACAGCTCCTCCCATCATCAGCATCAACATCAACAGCAAACTTGATTTGTTGATACTTGCTAGTATCCCTTCCAAGCATCCAAGTAATTGATGAAGATGTTGAAGAGCACAGGACCTATCACATTATTGCTATGTTTTCAAATTATCATTTCCCTTTAAAAAGGGAATTCTGCTTTGAATCCTTTATACTACTGCAAATAATCTGCATTTTCTTTCAGTCCTTTGGTACTGAAGTACCAAAGAGTTTGTTACTCCTCAGCTCCATGGCATTACCCCAGATCATTGAACAACCCTCCTCTCAGACTTGCAATTGGTTCTCAAGTGCTCCCTCTACTCAAAGATGGAAATTAGTGGATTCTTTTTGATCTTCTAGTAAATTCTAGTTTACTAGATATTCTGGGAGCAACTTTGCAAGAGAGGGGAGAGCAGACCCATATCATGTGCTTGGACATTCACAGAGGCCTTGCACAGTCATTCTGACGTGCATATGTGGACTGGAAGAAAGATGTTGAGTTGAGCTGTGCTTTGTGAGAGCAACTACAACACAGAAGCAAGGGCAGAAATACACTATTCACCTACTCAGGGCAGACCATTACTGGTAGAGTATTTAATCAGTGCTTTGGTGAACTCCCAAAATTGAAATAATGGAGGAGGTGATAAAATATGGCAAGCTGGAACCCATAGTAGCCCAAGCTCAGCTGAGATGAGCATGGAAAACACACTCTCTGTATGCTCCAAGAGCTGCAGGCAGACACAGTGGGATGCCATGGTACCACCCCTCATGATGCTGCTCTGCCACCACGCCAAGCCTGAACCAGAGTCAGGTACATCCCTACCCAGACTGGACTTGCATTTCCTATCCTCATCCCCAGCAGGTGCGAAGTGCTCGGGCAGTTTGGCACCTTCCTGCTGGATGGCAACTTGCTCCCAAAGCAGGCAGGAGTCTCCTGGCCCATAGCATGGCAGGGCTGAGCTCGCTGCTCAGAGGCTTCTGTTTGTGCAGGCTGAAGTCTGGCTCCAAGTCCCAAACAGGAAATCCTTCTAGGATGTGCTTAGGCTCTGATTCCCGGATGTTTGCAGCAAGAAAAGGCTTCCTCCGTGTAGAATGGAGGTTAAAAATAAAATAAGGCACCTGCTAGGAACATGCATGGCTGAGGCTGGAGGGAAAGTGAGGGGACGGCTCTCCCTAAGACAGGAGAAAGTCTTTTTCATGTGAGAATCCCAAGTTTGCCTCTGCCATTTAGAATTCCCTTGAAATCCATGAAAGATAATCCATTAAATCCATGAATAGAGAAGAAGCTGCAGGATCATTTCACCTACAAATGGAGCTGGTATCTCAGCTGTGCAGCTCTGTATTCACAGCCAGGACAAGAGGAAATGCTCCTGTGAGCTGCTTCTGGATCTAACCCGACCAGAGAGCTTTGAACCTCACAGTGGAAGAGTTCTTCTGCATTCCCTGCTTGTCTGCATGGACACAGAGCTCCTGTCACATGAAGTTCTTGCAACAGGCACATTTCTGTGCCATAGGGGCAGTTCTTGAGTAGTCTGAAGCTTTGAATGTAAGGTCCTCTCCCTAGGCTGCACGTGATGGATACTTTTTGGGTAAAGCAGGTAGAATTCAATTTGTTGAATTTGTTCATAGTCTTGGAAATTCGGTGAAGCACTGGCAGTGTTGAAAGCAGCTGGATCGAGCAGTGGCCACCTTTGGCTACGTTGTGGATGAACTCAACTATCACCTCCACTTGCTTCCTTTTTTTTCTCATGGTAGCATTTTCCAGGGCTTCCTCTTGCACAGTCCTAAATGCCCTGAACACTTGGTTGTCAACCTTTCCTCCTTTTATACAGAAATTCTCTAGCACAATAGTTGGGTTTAAAATGTTGCTCCATGCTACCTCTTGTCTTGAGCTTTACATTATACCCTGCATGGTTCACACTGGAAGTCCCACTGCTCATTGCTTCAACTCTCCCAGCCATGGACTTGTGCTTAATTTTGGAATTCCTTGCATTCTCAACTAGCAGCTGTCTTGAAATTCAGTGTGAGACATCTCAAACAGCTCATTTGGTAGTATCTTAAGTTATAGCAGCATCTAAATGTTAAAACTTCAAATGGAGCAATAACAAAATCATACCCAGAAGACAAAATTATTTGGTACATACAACAAAGAACATGGAAGGATAAGGCGACAAGTAAGACAGCAGTTATATTGTCTGCAGGTATTTTCCAAACAGCACAGTAGAGGCAGGTTTCAATCAGAAGAAAGATCTAGGGCTGTCAGATGATTCATTCCCTCACCTCAAAGAGGCTTCAGTTGAACGCAGGAGCACCTGCCATAATTAGCAGATGTGCACCCAGCTAGTTCTAAAAGTCCACCCATAATGAAGATTTCATAAACCTGCCAGTCAATCTATTCAGTGCTAAATTTTCTTTACTATTACTTAAACATGTTTCTTGTACTACCTGTCATGAGCACTGGAAGTAGATGGTTCTCTTTGCAACTGTCCTTTACAAATCAAGGTGGGCATCATATCTTTTCACTCTTCTCTAAGCTAAATTTCCCAGGGCATTTGATCTTTCCATATTGCGCTTTCTGAACCTCCAATTTTCTCCTCTGAAATTTCACAGATTTGTCTACATTCTCTGAGGTGCACTGGCTAGTACTGGACACTGTCTGTGGCCATGGGCCTGATCACAGCAAAGCAGAGCCAGAAATGTTAGTTCATGCGTCCTGAAAGTCATATTCCTGTTTATACCATCTCATATGATGTTATTTTGTTTTTACAATATGCCCTCAGCTGATTCATATTCAACCTAAGGTCCCTATAAACCAAAATGTATAGACTGTTTTTCTCAGTCTATCTGTACAGTATATTATTCCTATTTAGCAGATAAACTTCCTACCAAGGAATAATAATAATCTTAAAATTTCTGTCAATGTTTTTAGTATCTTGACTAATGATCCTCAAGGAAATGTAAACTGACTAAACAAAAGGACACAGAACAACAGGGAAATTCTGCTACTGCAGCTTTAGTGACACAAACGTAATGGTCAATATTTATAAAGACTGTAGAAAACTCAAAATGGCCAGAGAACACTCATAAGAATGAGTTGGGATCCAAGGAACAAGGTTCCATGTGAAGACCTTTAGTAAGATTAAAAAAAAGTGATGATTTCTAAGGATCTCTAAGAATGAAAATTTTAAATTGTTTTAATAATAATAATGTTTCAATCTAGAAAATAAAGGTGTAACAGGAGCAATGCTGTGAAACTGAAGTTAAACTGAAAGAGCAGCAGTACAGTGGAAGGAGGAATTCGTCACTAGAATAACCATGAAAAAGGCATAACAGATTCCTAGCAGTCGAAGTTGTACATCTTGGCCAGTAAGGGTGCTGGGCCAGCTCATATGGACCATGCTTTTGCCCAGAAAACTTGCACCACATGACCCCTGAGATCACTTCCAACCTGGTATTCTCCAGTTCTGCAAGTCTGTGGCCCTTCTCAAGAGGCAGAGTCTGTCCCAGAGCTTCTGTGAACTTTGTGGTTCCCAAAGGACATGGACAGTGTCATCCAGTCCCGGTGTCTGAACTGCCCTCTGACCCTGTGTGCTGCCTGCCCCGTGAAAGCCTTCCCAGAGAGACAGCTGAACTGTGTCAAACCAAGGAATCATTGTTGTATGAGAAAAGGGAATGAGATAATGATGAGAAGGAAACCGTCTAATGTATGTTCATCTGTGAGCCAAGACAAAACTGAAATCAGCATTTCCAGAGGGTGAGTTGACTGAGCTGAGCACTGTGCTACTGACTGCTCTACTTCCTGTACTGGCTTCTTCCATTCTCCTCCTCTGAAATCTCTTCGTCCACGTTTGCAGCGGGGTGACCTCATTTGGCAGCAGTTCCGCGAGCGAGCGCTGACTGAAGCACCGCTCTCACCGGTGCCTCTTAGAAAGCTGCTTGCTAAGGCCTGGACTTCCTCCCTGGTAGCAAACAAGTCTCCTTCTGTTCCCCTGAAAATCAGCTGGGAGGAAGCAAGATGGGGGGGTGGTTTCCGAAATGCTGTGGATTGTGATTACAGACACAGCCTCGGAATCCGCGGGCTGGGGGCAGGGGTGCGGGGGCTGCAGGGGAAATCCAGGTTATTTTTGCATGAGGTGACACATGCCTTTGGTCACTAGTGTTTGCAAACAGGTACAAGCCTGATAGTGAAGGACCTGCAGATTCTGGTGAAAGGAAGAAAACAATTTGAGGACTATCCCTTCCTAAAGAACATGGCTTTTGCTTTGGAGCAGTTTTCTATATATAGTGAGGTGATTATTTCAGAATGGAAAATGTTTGTTCAGGAAGGAAAGGCTCTGAGATCAGCAGAGTCAAATCTCACCCACATGCTGCCGACTCCATTGGACCTTTCTGCCCAGCAGCAGGGACTCAGGAGAAGCCGCAGGGATGACAGTACTGTCCAGGAATTGCCCACTTGCACCAAATTTCTCTATGCTTAAGCTTTGGTTCAAGCTCTGGTCTGTCATGGAGCGGCAGGACTGAAGTAAGAACTGATGATTCCTCCAGGAAACAAAAATGCAGATGACGTGACCTTCTTTCTCCCTCTAACAAACCACGTTTATCGTCCACAACTGTTGTGCACTGGGATGCAACAACATCCCACAAATACTCTGGGCTGCAGATGCCAGCAGCAAATGGGAGCAGTGCCACACTGACCAGTCAGTCTGTGCAGAATATGTTTTATGCATATATAAGATATCACAAATAGGCATAGGAAATTGTCTGTGGAGAGGATCACAAACACAGACACACAGACACACAGACACAGACAGACAGACAGACAGACACACACACACACACACACACGGACCAACAGGCCAGGGGAAGGCACAATGAACTGATATGGTGCAGCTCCATCTTGTGGGAGTTTATGTCTGATACAATCCTAATCTCATGAATATTAGTTATCTGTGGCGTAGCATTACTTATGAGTCCCAGGCACTGACCAGTATGCCTGGTAAATGTATAATGTTTGAGCTATTAAAAAAAAAACCCAAAGTAACAGATTGTTACCTTGCAGTTTGAGCTGCCATGATGAATATAATTTGACAAACATATGACCATTAGGAAACATCACATGATCTAATCCAAGTCACAGTCCCAAAACATTCCATAGGTTAAAAGGGCACATATGAGACTACATTCACTTTAGAAGTTACTCAGACCTCCAGGTTAAATCCCAGCCCTGCTGCTCCTCCAACAACAGAATCAGGCTACAAACCACTACCTGGCTGATCCTGTTTTACATAACCTTGAGGGTCATAACTGATGCAGGAGAACGAAGAAAATTTGGCTTGAGTCAATTTAATGATTTTTAAGTATCCAGAAATAACTCAGGCCACTGAGAGGTGCTGTTAGATGAGAGAAGGGTCGGGTAATCCAGGAGGAATATAGAGGTGTTATCCAAGCAAGCAAAAAAGGGATAGGGAAAACCAAAGCCCTCGTGGAGTCAAATATAGCAAGAGATGTGAAGTAAGAGAGGCTTCTGCAGATATGTCTGAAGCAACAGGAAAACTAAGGAAAACATGGACCCACGACCAAATCGGGCAAGCACCCTAGCAATGAAGGACATGGAACAGCAGCTTTCAGGGACTGCAGGCCTCTGAGACCAAAGGGAAGCTCGAGACCTTCAGTGGAGCAGACTGAGATAGGGAGCACTTTTAACAGAGACATGAAAGGATGCACCCATGGGTAGTGAGGGAGCTGGGTGACAGCACTTTGAGGCCATTCATGATTTTTTTTTGAGAGGGCATGGTGATAATGGAAGAAAGCAAATATCACTCCTATCTTTCAGAAGGGCAAAAAGGAAGATCCAGGGAACTACAGGCCAGTCAGCCCCACCTCTGTCCCTAGAATGGTGATGGAGCAAACCTTCCTGAAAAACAGTTCCAAACACACAGAAGGCACAAGGGTGATTGGGAGTAATTAGCAAAGATTTTAGTTTAGTTGGTTAGAGCATGATGCTAATAATGCCAAGACTGTGGGTTCAATTCCTGTATGGACCATTCACTTAAGAAGTGGACTTGGTGATCCTTGTGGGTCCTTTCCAGCTCAGAATATTTTTTGATTTATGAAGAGAAAATCATGCTCAAGTAACCCAAAAGCCTCCTACAAGGAGATGATTCAGTGTAGGAGAGGAGGTCAGCAGATGTTGGTGGCTCAGCGTTAGTAAGGCTCTAGTCAGGAGGGATAACCACAGTCACAATTCCAGAGGACTGAAAGGGACTTACAATTCATCTAGTTCCAACACCCCTGCCATGGGCAGGGACACTTCCCACCAGGCTGCTCCATGGCCCATCCAAACCGGTCTCGAACTCTTCCAGTAACCAGATGGGTTAAACCCTTCTCACATCAATGCCTGCATGGGATGTTTTTCCTCCTTTCACTTAAATTGCATGACACCTTAAGTAACTGCAGAGAATGTCAGTCCCACAGCTAGTGCACAGAGTCACTGATTTTAAAGCCAGGGTGTTAGTTTCCCTACAAATATTTTTTTTTTCACAAGTTGTAGTGCAATTTAAAATGTAACATTTCTAAGTTTGTGATACTCTTTTCCTCTGTGATATTCTCTTTGATGACCAAGAACAGGGAAGGGTCCTATCTATTACTCAAGATGGAAGTATGTGGCAGCCACTAATTTGCCACTGGGTCACGAGCTCACAAAGAAGACAAGGTACAATTTCCAGTTTATAGCATTTACACTTGCCTTCCTTACAAAATCTAAACATTTTCCAGAAGCTCATCGGGCAATACTATAAAACCTCTTTTATGGGCTCTACTGGCAGTGTCCATGAGGTGAGGGATAGAGTAAGAAAGGTGTAAAAATGGGGGCATGTCTCTAAATCAAATTTGTGTAATGCCTAATATCTTCAAATAAGTAGATCTGCTTCCAAACAATAAATGCTCCTCATATGGTCTGTCTAAAAGCATCAGGTCAGAGAGTATTGGACCCTGACAACTGACCAAACAAACCAGAGATTTGTTTTCTCAACTGATAGCCCAGTATAAAGCAGGGGAGATAGACAATCTGGATGGATTGCATTTCACCCTGCAGGAGTAGCTTAAACTACTGCTTGTGCATGAACACCTCTCAGAAACCACAGACAAGACTGTTTGCTCCACAGCTTCCTCCTCCTCTGAGATATCCCCACAGCAGTAACCACAGCTCCCTTAGAGCAATCTTGCCCCAAACACTGCATTGCCACATGGTTGGTAGGTTCCAGCATGCTGGCCAAGGTATCTCCTGGTGTTGCCTTTGTAGCAGCAGCTACAGGATTTATGTCCAGTCTCTTACACTCAGTGCAGTGGTCCTTCAGCACTGATTCCCATTCTGTGTTTTAACAGTCTGAAATTGCAACCAGTTTTTGCTTGTGTAGTTGTTGCTGTTGTTGAACTGAGGCCCAATACTGTGCTGTCCTTGGCTAAGGCACCAGACTTCCCTGTACAAATAACTACTTGAAAAAGGTAATAGAGGGAAACCTAGAATCCACAGAAATGAAGAGGCTGATTTCTACACCTGAGAAGCATGGTGTTAACAGCACAGGTGCAAGTAGGATGTGGAAATGCTCATTTCTCTGATGGAAACAATTGGAATTTAATTTTAATTAGATTCTTACATTGTCTTTGCATTCCAGAATGGACAGAATGGGCATACATAACTGCAGAAATTGATAATGAAAACAGTTTTTGTACCATCTTAGAGATGAAGTATTTAATAAATATCCAATGCAGTAGATATATTTAGGATAGATTTCTTTAAAAGTGTTTTGAACAATTACAGGTCTGTTAGTTTGAATGTAACAGAATGCAAAACTGTCCTGGATGTAATCTTATAAAACAGACCAATTCAGGTCAAAAGCTGGATACATAATTTAACAGCCCAAGTAATTAACAATATGAACAAATTAACCAACGATGTTGTAAATTTCTGGCAACTGGTAACTCCTAAGTGAAAACATGTTTGTGCGGGGCTTTGCTTTGGGTTTCCTTTTGTTTTGTTTAGTTTTGATTTTGTGTTTGTTTGTGTTTTGGTGGGTTATATTTGTGGGTTAGGTTTTTTTGCCCCAATGTATGTTATTAAATCAAGGAAAGGATCATTCAGTGAAGTTCTATGGCATGTGTTTTACAAGATGACAGTCCAGTTCACAGTATTCTTTTTATCAGTTTGGGATTTATGACTGCTAGCTACTGCATTGCAGAGTCATTGAAATCCTACAGTTCTGAAGATAAAACCCACAGTTACATGTGGGTTTAGACTGTAGATCTTATGACTGCAAGACATAATTAAACAAAAGGGTCAAGAAGATTCAAGGATTAGAGATTTTCAAGGATATTTAGTGTTACATTTTCATGGACTGCACACAAAAACCCCCCAACCTTAATTATGTGAACATGTCTCTGCTATGTGCAACCAAAATCTACCTTTTTTTTAGTTTAAAATTATTATTCTACCCTCTTTTAGTTCAAAACCATTATTCCATGTCCTGTCACTACAGGCCTTGGTAAAAAGACTCTTTGTTTTTCTTATAAGCCCCCTTTAAGTATTGAAAAGCTGTAACAAGGTGTCCTTGGAGCCTCCTCCTCTCCTGGCTGAATACCCCCAGCTCTCCCAGCCTGTCTCCAGAGCAGAGAGGTTCCAGATTTTGGACCACCTCTGTGGCCTCCTCTGGACTCCCACCAGCAACTCCACATCCTTCTGCTGTTGGTCCCCAGAGATGGAGGCAGCTCTGCAGGTGGGGTCTCACCTGGGCAGGGAAGGGGAGAATCATTTCCCTGGACCTGGATCCAGACCCAATTGATTTTCTGGACTGCCAGAATACAGGGCCAGCTCGTGCCCAATGTTTCATCCACTGGTATCCCCAGTCTTGGCAGGACTGCTCTCAATCTCTCCATCCCCAGCCTCCATTGATACCGGTGGTTGCCCCACTCCAGGTTCTGTGGTTCCTTAATGAAGGCAAAATATGATCTTAAGCAACTGAAGATTCTCCATTCAACCTGGATCCGACAAACCTGAAAAGGTCTTCAAAGTAAAATCATGTGAACAGGGAGCACAACAGTAGAGGAATCAGAAGAATCTGTGTTGTTTTTCACTCTGAGCGGGCAGGTTCAGATGACATTAGGAAGCATTTCTTTAACAGAAAGGCTGGTCTAACACTGTAACAGGCTTTCTAGAGAGATGGTCAATGCCCCAGGCCTGTCAGGGTTTAAGAGGCATTTGGACATTGCCCTTAATGCTTTAACTTTTGGTCAGCTCTGAAGTAGCCAAGCAATTGGACTAGATGATCCTTGCAGGTCCCTTCGTTGTGGAACTGTTCTATTCTAATATAGAATAATATCTTCTGGTTTCATTACTGACAAAGGTGAAAGACTGTCCTTAGCACTTTCCCAGGTCTGCTCCATCCAGCGTCCAGATGGGCACTTAGAAAGGCTACATATTCAACATCACTCACCTAAGAAACCCTGGGACCTGCAGTGGCTTTAGCATTCCCTGTCACAGCCATGGGACAGAATGAACAATATGCAGCTTTTAGAACTCCATGATTCTGAGAAACATTATCCTTCATCTATATTACACACAACTACAGATCTTCTGTTTTATTTGTACAATTGATTATTTCTCAAATAAAGAAGAAAAAAATAAGGGTTAAGTGTTGTTAACAGAAAATTAGAACATCTCACAGCACTTACTTTGTGCTGGAGTGATTTGTGCATCAGGATTTGTGCGACAGGTTTTATGGTCACTCTCGCTGTAGCCTGTAGCCTTGGACACTGAGATACAGAGCCCACTATGCTGCAAAGTCACTATTGTAAAAACACCACCTACAAATTTCATTTCCTTTCTAGAGCAAACAATTAGTCACCTAAATTCTTATAAATTCTGCACTTGAAATCCTCAGAGTGTGTTACTTGGGATTACAATAACAAAATAGGTAAGAAAATTCTGCATCAGTGATGGGGAGAAGAAAGATAAGAATAAAACAAGGCAAAGAGAAAGAAGATGTTACTTCCTGCTCCTTTCCTGTGGGAGGAAGCAGAGGGCTCTCACAAAGAAACAACTGAACACAGGAGGAGGAAAGAGTTCGAGGAATGAGCTAAAACAGGTCAAATTCACCTGAAATGAAGGACAAGGAAATAAGCCAAACTTTGAACCTTCCCGTTTTAAATTAGGAAGTCGGCAAAGTGAAAGAGGGAGGAACCAGTGCAGGAGGTGAAGGAGATCCCAGAAGTCTTTAAAGGCTGAGGACTTTCATGGTTTAGATTGTAATGGAAGAGAAGAAAATTAATCAAGGGTAGAGAACATCAGAGCATGAAGTGAATTAGCCAGTGAAGAAGTGTGAGCCATGGCTGAGCAGAAAAAGAGAAAGAGCCAGAAACTGGAAAAAGAAAGGCTGGCAGGATGGATCTGGTGACAGCAACACCACAAAGCTGAACACAGCACTGCTCTGAAGAGAAGATGAAAGGACGCAGGGGAAAGGCAGCAATGGAAAAACAGCAGTGCAGCACTCCCCTGGCACCTGACTCAGTTCAAACAACAAAAGTTACCAATTTAGACCTGAGAGTGTCAAATAAAGGCACTGAAGCCTCTGAAGGACTCAGGATGCAGACAGGGAGACCATGAAGGTGCCAGAGACGATGCATTTCTTACAAAGTCCATTTCAGAAACAGCAGGAGAAAGCATGCTGATATTAAAATCAGCAACATGACCGGATGAATAAGCAGAAAAGATGGAAGGAAATATTAATCAAATTAAGGGGGACAGAAGGAAGCAGCAGCTCCTGCAAATGGATGCAGAATTTAAATTTATACTTACCATGGGAAAACAAAAACAAGGCAGAGAAAGGATCTAGCAAAGGCAATGGGAACCACTAACAGATAAGGGTAACAAGATGGAAAAATAGCAGCAGCAAGACAGGAGCAATAAAAAAAGTAAGAATCGCACATAAACAAGAACCTTCCTTCAAAGCATTTGAAAAATACTAAGTAGACAATTGTCATAGTAGGACTTCAAGGTGCAGGACTGTACCAGAGGAAAAGAGCATGATTGCAGGGGAAAGCATAAAAATTAAGACTAAACAGAATTTCAAGAATGTATTTCTAAGGGTTTGTTAAACTATGGGAGAGGACAGGAAAAGTACTGGAAGTTATAACTATGTATTAACAGTCCACAAAGCTACAAATTTATGAAAAACGTATAAAAAGCAAAAATCCTTAGGCATCACTCCAGCAAGGACCCTTTCCCACAGCATAAGAACGTGCTTCATTCCTGCAGTCCTCCTTCCCGTGACAGACTGGACCAGGACTGCACAGTTTATCAACCCCTGCAAACTGTCTGCTCTGCACTGCTGGCAGAAAATTAAAACCTTCCTTGGTGCTGCTTTCTCCTCTCAGAATAGAAAGTGCCTTCCTCCCCATTATGAAACCCATTCCCAGCCCTGAACAAAGGCTGGAAGTTTCTGGCAACTACAGATCTCACCACAAGAAAGCAGGGGCCAGCACAATTTATATTGTTTCCTCCCTTGCCATCTATGTGTGGGGCCCCAAAGCGAAAGTTCATAGACCAGAGACTCCCTGGAGACTGACTAGATGTCTGTGTCAGGTTAGGAGTTCCTGGAAGCATAAGTAATAGCACGATGAAACTGAGAGAATGAGATGCTGCAGAACTGGGAGTCAGAACACTGAAGGGGGACTTTGCCTTCGTTAGTCCTGTTCATCTAAGCCTCCTGAGAATAAATTGGTAGATGTGATTCTGGTTTAAACATCATGTGGACGGGGAATTCTAACTTGGGGAAAGCAGCACTACATCTGCTGACAAACATTACAATACTGGTGATCCTTGAAGCATCAGGAAATTGGTAAGAAATAACATCTGCCAGCAGAATAGAGGCATCATGTAGCCGGGAGCTTGACAAAATCTGCTCACAGTCCAAATACAGATTAGACTTCCTTTTCTGAAAGTCTTGTTGTAGATCCATACTAGTCAATTTTACAAGCTTTTTACAACTGAAGAGACTCTGTGCCCTCAACCTCTGAATATATGGGAGACCTCAAACCACAACTCCTTTTGACTCGTAACCAAGAGGGGTTTGAAATGCTGATCCCAGAACACTGACTTTCTGCCTGTAGTCATTTTTAATGAAATAAGTAATGCAAATCCTTCTTGCAGTTGAACTAGATGATTATTGGTCTCTTTCAACTGTTCTACTTTTTCATATACACTTCAAAACACCTTTTGGTCTAGCTGTTTCATTAAAGTGGAACCTCTGCTTTGTTGGTCACCTAATGCAATCACCAATTCCTTTAATTCACGCTCTCTAGGACACAGACACCAATCTGTACCCATTAACTGCTCTGTGGCACACTCCTAGAAACAGCCCTATTGCTGATAATCATCCATTGGAAAGTAAGCAACAGAGTTTAAGTCAAAAGTTGATTAATTACTGCTCAGTGTTTAATCAGCCCTTCATGTACTACTGACAAATGTCTCACAGACATCCCTTACTTCTCTCCAATGAGTCAAAAAATCCTTTTTTTCTTCATGCTTTTCCCCTTGGAGGTATGAAATTTGGTCTTATCCCCATTTGGCAGACATGGGAATTGAGACAGAGGTGAGGAGGAAACAATGTAAAAGCCAGATTTTTGAAAGCTTTCAAGTCACCGAAGAAACTGTGAAAAAGTCAGTGCGTAACTTGTGTGTGCATTTGGAGAGAAGAACAAGGCAGGGTCTTTATCTCTTCAGTACAAGTGGAGCTCTGAGAGGCTCGAGTCTGCTGATCAAAGCAGCAGCAGGAACAGCACCTCAAACACCAGGTCCCTAAACACAGGCATAAAGGTTACTTCTGGAACTTTAAACTTTCCTCAGTGGAAGTTAAAGGCTCCTGTCTTGCTCAAAACTGTTGGAAAAAAATCCACGCCATACAGTAACTCAAACTGGAGTTCGGCCTGTTCAGAGAGCAAAAGTAAATTGAGCCAGTGTTTCAAGGTCTCTGAACAGCACAGAAATATGTACAGACACAGCACATGCAGGGTCGGTTTATCAGGAGTACCATGCCATGAGTACAACCCATGTTTATTCACAAAATGCAGAGAATCACTGAATGTAAATGCAACATTTGGTAATGTGTCCTTAAGATAGGGAAAGCAGCAGGTAGCACAGAAGCTCTGTGGCAGGTGAGGAGATGAAGAGTGCTCCCACTGAGCAAAAGAAAGGCAGGTGGAGGTCGGCATCCCTTGATGTGGAGCTCATGAGTGTCCTCCTGCAACAAGACATCATTTTCAAAGCTCTAGTAATTTCTCCAAAATTGCTGATTCCAGCAGTGCCTAAAGCCGAGGTCTTGCCGTTCAACATGAAATGGATAGCACAACTTTAAGAAGTTCTGAATCATTAACACACAGATTTTAGAAGACCACAATATTCTGTAAAAATAAAACAGGGAAGCAAAATATCCTGGGATATCAACATACCTCCACTGGTGGTATTCCAAATAGGCATAAAATACGTTTCTTGGAAATGTACATTGGCTGTAGAGTTAATGGCAGTCATCCTTCCCTCTGACAATGTGTGGCCAGCCCTTCCACTATTCTGTCCAGGGCTGATACTGAAGTATTGAACAATTTCACAAGACATGTCACTTTCATCCTATAAATATCAGCACACTGGTACTTCCCCCAGATCCTCTGGTCCAAGTTCTCTGCAAAACAAAAACAACAGAAAAACAAAAACCCCATCTTCAACATTCTTGTTCGCCACATCTCAACTGTTGTTTCACAAATCTACGTCCATCGTAATACCAGTGCAAAACTTATCCCTCCAGGCTAGTATTTTAGCACACCCATATCTCACTTCCTCCTTCTCTACTGTAGTCTCCACAAGGCAGTAAAACAAATCACTTTTGAAAGTACTCACAACTGTTACCTGCACTTCTTAACTTTTGTGACAAGACAGAGAATGATTGTTTCTTCTCTCCACTTCTGACACCACTGCCATTATATCTAAGGGTATCTTCTAAAATTATTTTCTATCACTCTTTTTGATGGGGACGAGATTCCAATGAACATCAAAGTATGAGAAAATAACAGTATTTTCCTTGACAGTGGTGGGTTTTTTTTGGAGATGTTTACATTCTTAATAATGACCTGGAAGCAAGTCTCCTGTGACCAAGTTCCTGTGATTGCATTCAGTGATCAAGGCCAGGTTGGATGGGGTTTTAAGCAACTTGGTCTAGTGAAAGATGTCCTTGCCCATGGCAGAGGGGTGGAATAGACGATCCTTAAAATTCTCCTCCAACCAAAACTATTCAGTGATTCTGTGACTGCCTCTTCTTTACTAATCATAGCCTTTTTGATGACACAGATGTATTTTGTGCTGCAGTATTTATGTTGTACACTCATGACTTCCATGTGCATATCTCACAAGTTATGCTGTTTATATTTTCCCACACCACCCTTAGCCTGATAAGGCCTGAGGCCTTTCTGTGATATTACATTACAATATAATTATTGAGATCTGAGGCTCAAATCATATGTTCTCCCAGATCAAACTCTTACCACATTGTCCTAGACTGGCAGATGAATCCAGCCTTCTACTCTTCCTGTACTGGGGAGCAACAGGACAATATTGGTAATGCTAGAATCAAGTATTTTAGGTAGCAGTGTTGTCAAGGCACAGCCCTCCTGCTGAGCAAAATACAGCTCTGTAACAGTTTCCCAGGTGCAAGCTGATACAGACACCATGCTGATAACCAACTGATAACCTTCAGTTTGCACCCAAGTGGTTAAGAAAGCAGAACACATAAGGGAAAATGCTTGTAGAGGATCAGAAGCACAGATCTTGTGTTGGTAAGTCAGTCCATAGAGAGACTCAAACTTCCTTGGTTCACCTGGAATTGAAGAGTCTTCATCCTGTGGATACAGAGTACTCACCTATGGGGACAAAAGCTCCTATTGTACCTCCCGTGTCCTTCAGTGGTGCAGGTGTGTCCCTACCAGGAGGGGTAGCCTGGCTGTGCCTCTCTCTGGAGTGCTCCCTGTTCCTCGTTTGGGTTTTCCAACGTCAGCTCTGAGGTCAGGCAGGCAGGGCCCCCTCCCAAACACAAGGCACTATAGATAGCTGCTGCAGCAAATGCTTTTCATTATGTGCCTCCCCCTCTCAACCCAGTGTGGGTGGGAGCAGCATGGGGCCCCCCCGTGCTGCTCTGCTACGTGTTTTCTGTTATTCGGGGTGAGCTGCACATTCCTCACATGCTTTGAATGTCATGCGGAGCCCTGGGGGAATCCTCAGAGGAGTGGGATGTACAACAAGACATCTGGAGGAGATTTCTAGCTATGACAGCAATCAGGCTCCAAAACACTCTTCTAACCTAAGAAAGACATAGAAACAAAATTCCCATCTGCTTTCAAATGAAAGCCTGATAAAATTGTGAGTGATTGCAGGATTTTGTACCTGTGACAGCTAAGGATCAGACATTCAGAGACCCAAGAAGGGCTGCACTCTGCCTTCTCATCCTTTACCATGGAAGTCTGACCCACACTCCCTTCCTGGAGCACAAATGTGGTACCTTGTACAAAGGACAGGGAAGTAACCTCCCAGCCTGCTCTGCCCCCACCTCCTCAAAACAATTTGGGTCTATGTTAAATCCAAGATGCCCAGTTCACGTGTTAGTGTCAGCTCAGAGTTTGCATAGAAGACTGTTATGGGTATAGAAACTGAAAGGACTTCCTGGGATGGCAAGAGGCACTGACCTCAGCAGCCATTTCCTAACCTGCTGCCATGCATTTTATTCCACCACACTTTTCAGGTTGCTAGTGTAACTGGAAATCCTGCAGGTTCTGAAGGGCCAGCAGAACAGGTTAGCATTCCCTGTGAGTTTTAACCTGTCACTAAAGCAAAATATAATTTTCAGATCCCAGAGAAGACAAGATCAACAAAATGACGAACAGTTAGGAAAAGGGAAGCCCTCATGCCTGCAGGAACTGAACACACATCTAGAATACAAATAAAAATAGAGGAGTTCCCATAATGTTCTGCATCCCGCGCTGTAGCCATGGCCACTGTGCTGTCTGCCTCAGAATCTGCCAGGAATCACCAGGAAAGCAACACTAATAAAATACATATCAGAGGAACACTTTCATGTAGCTCTTGATTAAGTCTAGCACTGGGCTGAGGACTGAGCTTTATGGTCCCAGTTATAAATATACATACCAACCATTCTCTTTAAAAATGATATTTTGAGATTGTAACGTATATAAGGCAAAATACACTAATTTGTGGATTGCAAGATGTGGAGAGACTCTGAATAGAAGAACCCTGCAACACCCATAGCATCTCACATAGCTCAGACTACCACGGCGCCTCTATAACTCCCAGTAAAAATCCTAAAGAGCAATAACACGAAACATTCACCACGGCTGCCACGGACACTCCTCCAGCCCTGCCCATTTGTCCTCAGCACAGCCAGCCCGGGAAGCCCAGCTGGGACCCCCCAACATGGCCCTGCGGTGTGCGGTCATCGGTGCCATCTCCCCCCTGAGTGCAGCACAGGGGGCAGAGCCTGCGCCGAGCTGCCAAGGGTCCTGCTGCACAGAGCCCCGCACCGCTGGACAGAGCCTGCACGGAGCCCTGCACGGAGCCCTGCGGCCCCGCAGCCCGCTTACCGCGCGGTGCCCGGTGCGTTCCGTGAGCGGTGTCGGTGCCCGGTGTGTTCCGTGCCCGGTGTCGGTGCCCGGTGCCCGGTGCGTTCCGTGCGCGGTGTCGGTGCCCGGTGCCCGGTGCGTTCCGTGCCCGGTGTCGGTGCCCGGTGCGTTCTGTGCCCGGTGTCGGTGCCCGGTGCCCGGTGCGTTCTGTGCCCGGTGTCGGTGCCCGGTTGCGTCCCGTGCGCTCCCGACGAGCGGCGGCTCCGAGGCTCCCGCACTGCCGGGGGGCAGCGGCGCTGCCGGGGCGGGCCCGCCAGGGGGCGCGCGCTCCGCGCTCGCTGCGTCCGGCGCTGCTCTCCCGCTTCCGGTGGGCGCGCCGCGAGCGGGATGGGCCGTGGGCGTCCAGGCGCCGTGAGTGCCCTGCGGGCCCCGAGTGACCCCCGGGCCGCGAGTGCCCTGCGGGCCCCGAGTGACCCCCGGGCCGCGGGGGAACCCCGGGCCCTGAACGATTCCCAGGCTCCGAGTGACCCTCGGGCCCCGAGTAACCCCGGGGGCCCGCTGCTGCGGGGAACGGCCCGGGGACCCTCGGCCCGGCTGCTTCGGGGAGCAAGGGGAAGCGGAGGCTAGGACGGAGAGGGTTCGACGGCGGCGGGCACTGCCGTCTCCTCCCCTCGGAGCCCTCTTGTCGCTGCCCGGCCCGTGCGCCTCTCGGGACGCGATGTTGGTCGGAAGCGGCAGCGCCGTGTCATTGTCCCGGCAGGTCCAGGGCACCAGCGGCAGCAGCGCCGTCAGTAAATGCTCGACGGCAGCGCGGGGCTATATTCAGGACCGGTTCCTGCGGCTTCTGGCGGGGCGGCGGCGGCGGCGAGCGCCGCTTATCCACCGGTGAGGAGCGGGCGCTTCGCGGGGCCTTCAGCTGCTCTGGCTGCTGAGCCCCGGTGCTTGCGGGGCGTGGGACGGGATCTCGGCCTCTCGGGCTGCGGTGGGGGCAGGAGTCACCGGACACGGGGAGGAATGGCTTTAAGCTGAAAGAGAGTAGGTTCAGGTTACATATTAGGAAGGAGATCTTCCCTGGGAGGGTGGCGAGGCCGTGGCTCTCGGGTTGCCCCGAGAAGCTGTGGCTGCTGCATCCCCGGCAGTGCCCAAGGCCAGGTTGGATGGGGCTTGGAGCAACCTGGTCTAGTGGAAGGTGTCCCTGCCCATGGCAGGGGGTGGAACGAGAGCGGCTTAAGGTCCCTTCCAGCACAAACCCCTGTGCTCGGAGCTGTCAGCTGTACAAGGCACAGCTTCTCAAACACCTTTTAATCAAAGTTCACAGAGTGGCAGAGTGGCAACGTGCAGTGCACTGTCTCACATGTGTAACCTTGTAAGACTGTTAGTGTAACATTACATGGCTTCTGGACCAAAACGGAATGTTTTGTCCTGAGTAAAATATGCCGCCAGATGGGTTCAGCTAGGATATCCACAACGTTTTCTCTAGGTTGTCCATAGTCTTGATGGTTAATACGTGCACTGAGTGCAGGAGATTGTTTTTATCAGCAAGCTATAGAGATGACAAAATCATCTCCCAGTGCAGGTCTGTAAACAAAGTATTACTGGGTAGAAGCTGAGAGAAAAAAAATCATTATTTTATTAAAATGGAAATTGCCAATGCTGTAGATATGGTGTTCCTGAACAGTGATTAGAATTGAATTTGTTCCTACAGGGGTTATTACATCCGTGCCCGTGCTGTAGATCACTGTGTTCAGGACTTCCTGCTGAAGACACAAAGCTTCCCCATGACACAGGTGCATTTTCTCTGGGGCTACTTTACTGCACTAAATGTGTGTAAAGTCTTTCTGGCATCTGGGCAGTAACTTGTTACTGCATCTGTTGGGATCCATTCCCAGCAGGGCACAGAAATCTGACTGGCAGTACTGTGGCTGTCCATGTGTCACTTTGGCAGAAGTATCTGGGAGGGGGCAATATCCACACAAAAATCTTCTGCCTCTTGCAGGAGGTTGCCTGATTTTGTCACTCTACAGATGGTATTTAATATTTTTCACACCTAGGTGCTCAAGATGCTGCTAGAGTTGAGTATAACTTTTTCTGATACGTTCTCTGCAGATACTGTCTTTAGGTGCTGGCTTTGATTCCTTATACTTCCGTTTGAAGGATGTGGGTCTTCTGCATCACACTGTGGTATATGAGGTAGATTTCCCAAATGTGGCATGCCAGAAAGCTACTCTGATCAAAAGAATGAAAGAGCTGTCAGCGCTGGTGGGAGACACTGGACGGGAAGGACTAGGTATGGCATTCATGGCAGATTTCTTTTGTACAACATGTTTAGAAGAAGTAAACATAGCTTCAGCCTTCAAAAGGTGAGAGATAGTAGGGGAACTATGAAAGTGTAGATGAAAATCATGTTCATTTTATGAAAAATGTTGAAACAAGTCATTTGTAAGCTTTGGGAGATAACAAGAAGCCAGGATGGATTTGTCAGGAGCTGATTATATCAAACCAAGGTCAGCTTTTTTCTGTTACAATTTCTGAAAGGCTGTGTCCAGCTTTGAGCTCACTGGTCCAAAAACAGTGGCAAACTGTAGCTTGTCCAGTGGGAGGTGATGAGGATGGTGAAGTGATGGAGCAGGTGGTGTAGGAGGGGAGGCAGAGAGAACTGGGTTTGTTCAGCCATATGGGGCAGAGTTTGGGAGGAAGGTGAGTCTTACAGCAGTCTTCAGCTTACGATTTGGGAAAGGTTAGAAAAGACAGAGCCACACTTTTCTTGGAGGCATAAAGCAGATAGTCAAGGGACAATGGTTGGAAGGTGCAAGAAAGAGGAAATTCCAGTGATGTATAATGAAAATGTTGGGGGGGAGGCTGCACCACATGAGTAGTTAATAATGGGAACAGATTGCCTAGAACGGTGAAGGAATCTCCAGCCTTGGAGATAGAGCTTGACTGGACAAAGTTTTGAGCAACCTGACACAGATAATTGCCATGAGGAAGTATTTGGACAAAATGACTTTTAAATGTCCCTTTCACCCTAAATTATACAATGATTTATGGACTTGATGGGTAAAAGAGAAGATTTGACTCTTAAGTGTCCTGGCTGTAATAAAATATTAGTTGTTATGTGTCCTGACTTTTTTTTTTTTTGCGCTCCAAGGCAGGAGAAAATGAGCCTTGTGCAGAATATTGTGCCATCTGAGTACTGAGGGGCAAAAGGAGGAATGTAAAGTATGTGGTTCACTAAAGGTCTCTACTGCATCTGTTTTCCTCCTGGATTTCCAGTAATGCTCTAGATGATATGCTATAGAAGGTGAAATGCCATAAACCTGCAAGAAACGTGGGGACTTGAAATAAGATGAATGAGAGTAGGAGTTTGACAAAGTACACAAATGGTCTGGAAAACATGGAATGAAATACAGTAGGGACATGGGTAAGCCGCTGCATTTAGATGGTATTAACCAATTTAAATACAGATGGAAGACAGCTATAGAGTTTGAGTTCCTGACTCCCAGGTCTTAGTGAGTAGCTCTTCCATGAGCTTGTTAATTTTCTTCCTGAATCCATTCACATTTTTAATATTGGCAGAGTCCTGTAGCAAGGAACTCTGTCTGTACAAAGAATCTTCAGATACTTAAAGAAAGGTGTCACATAGTTGGAAATACCCTATTATCTGTTTCTAGAGGTCAGGAAGGGATGGATGGACAAGTTAGAAGAAATTAGAACACTCTGGTGGGCTTCTGGAAAAGGCCGTTTTGCCCCCAGAAGTGCATGCCTTTGAGAACAGTGTAGGTTAACTGTCCTCAGGACAAATATAGTTTTGGGTTCAGAGACAGAGTAGGTGATTTCTGAAGATACTTTACAGTTTGCTTTGTTAAGGATGTGGTTTTGGCTGAAAAGGTCAACAGGCCATAGCTTATCATATTCTGATGGGGTACAGTGGTATGATAATACTTGCAGATCATAAACTGGAACTTATTTCTGAGGATGGTGATCTGTGAGTCAGGTCCTGGTGTTTGCCAAGAGCTAGCATATGTGGATTCAGGACTCAGTGCCATTATACAGAAATGAAATCTGTTTAACAAACAAACCAACGCAGCCTAAGAAACCTGAGAATGTTTTTCTGATTGTGAGGGAAGCCATTGAAATTCTATCAAGGCAATGGTGCTTTCTTAGCCTAAGGTGAAGGTGTATAAATGACAGCCTTTTAGGTTTGATTTTGAATTACAATGGTTCTAAAAAATTTTCTTAAAGTAAATATAATAAAGTTTTGTTGTTATAGTAAGTGTAATAATTCTATGAGAAATCTATAGGTGAAATTTGCATTAGGAATAATGGAGTTTTAGACCTACAGTTAATGGATCACGTGGCACTAACCCTTCATGTGTCATGTAATGATGGGGATTTTCTTGTACATGTTCCAGAGAAATACAGTTGATGGACATAGCCTTGTGAGTGATTGCCTGTGGGTTTGATTTTCATGTTTGTCCCTTTTGGTCTCAGTATTGCAGCAGCACCATAGAGAGGTTGTATCATTTTTGTCTCCCAGGAGCCATTACCTTTTCTGGAGAGGATTATAAATTACTGGGAGTGGATTTATCAGATCTGCACGAGCTGGAGAGAGCCGTGGAGGAAGCAGGACTGAACAAAGAAATCCCCACCCTCTTCATCGCAGAGGTGGTGCTCACCTACATGGAGAACACCAGGTCAGCTGGGTTCTCCTCTCTTACCCAGGTGGTAAAGGGAAAACAACAAGCTTCTTTCTGAGTACATCACCTTGGGCTGGGAGACCTGTTCTCTTGAAACTAAAGCCTTGGGAGTTCTGTGGAGTCCCAAATAGATCCTTACATCATAATTGTGATGATGTAATTGATGTCCACATGATATCCTAAAAGGAATGAAAAAAAGAAGAATAATTTCAAACGAGCAATTTTGAGGTTTTTGTTCTTCTCATCCCCTGAATTGTCTGTGCAGATGGAGAGGATGTGAGTCCCCAGCACAGCACTCTCATTTGTGTATTGCCACTTGTCAGGATGCCTTAATAGCAGCTTTGTGGTGTTGCAGGAAGATACACTGCATCTGTCGTATGATGGGTGGGCCCTCAATTTAATTTCTTATGCACAATCTCCCAACAGGTCAGATGCCTTGATTCAGTGGGCAGCAGAGCATTTCCCTCAGGCATGCTTCCTGGTGTATGAGCAGGTGCACCCAGAGGACCCCTTTGGACGTGTCATGCAGCAGCATTTCAGCCAGCTGAACACTGCTCTGCACTCACTGGCACAGTACCCTGACTGTGAGGCACAGCAGAGGCGCTTTCTGGGGAAGGTAAGCACCTGCAGCTCTATCAAGCATGGTTTATCTGAGGAAGATTGGAACACTAAGTGCTTGGTCAGTTACGGGTTGAAGCAAACAGGGCTGAGGCTGAGGTGTGGCCTGCCTTCTCTGGTAACATGACTCGTCATTAGAAGATGCTTCCAACTGGCTTGCAGCCTGCTGTCTTGTACAGGATTAATGGGTTCCTCTGAGACTTTTGATGTAATAAAGTAAGTTTTTAAGAACTTTACAGATGAGAGATCTATTTTCGCCAGTTTTTGGGATGCTCTTGCTTTAGCTAGACTCTCTTAGGGGCTCATGCGGGTGTTTCCTTTAGAGTCTTTGTTTTCCTGTGGAAAGTGAGTTTCTATCCTTCCAGAGGTAGTAACTTCGAGGGATTTGTCTTTTAGGGCTGGACTGAATGCAGTGTCATGGATATGAATGAGTTTTTCACCTGTTGTATTCCAGAAGATGAGCAGCAAAGAGTGCAGACTCTGGAGCCTTTTGATGAGTATGAGGTAACCCTCCTTTATTCTGAAGATCAGGGACCTGGCTTTGATATCATAAGGTGTTTGCAATTTCTTATGGTTGCAATTCTGTACAGAGCTGCTGAGGCACAGGTGTTCATGGAGGCAGGAAGGACCTTGGGTCAGCTTGGTTAACACAGGCCTTGGGGAGCTCCTGGTGAAGCAGCATGGAAGGAAGACTCTCCTTGATCTTAGAAAAGCAGCATGTTCCTTCCTTCCTTCCTGTGAGCAGTCTCTCAAGAAGACAGGCTTGTCATAGCAAGCTGCCTGGTTGTATAAGAGAATTTGTACATGCTAAAAGTTGGCATGGATTCAAGGAATAATTACTTTAATGAAAGAGAAATCCATTAAGGATTACTGAATACATAAATAGACACCTGATGTGCTGTTTCTGACTGCAGTTGGTTCAGAGCATTCCTGGGGAAAGCAGATGCACTTATCCTGCTCTCTTCCATTTCCATAGATTACTTTATTGTTTGTCATTGTTTGATACAGGTTACTAATTTCTGATATTTTTTGGTCTGACTTTGTACAGCCATTCCTGTATTAATGATTGAAATTCAACTATGACTCTGTTCTTTGTCCTTTTTATGTTAACTGCTGACAAAGTTTCCGACTATTTGAAGTCTAGAAGTGAAGATAAATGCAAAATACTGAGTAACTTTAAGCCATATATCCTGTGGAATACTTACTAGAAGTTTCCCTTTTGATTTTATGGTTCTCTGTTTATAATTCTAGAAATCTAATAACTGTAGTATGAAGACAATTGAATGCGCTTGAATTTATCTTGCCAACACAGTAGGATCTGCTGTGCTATATGAATGCAAAAGTGATGACTGAAAGTGCTGGTAGATTTGCTAAGTGGTGTAGAAATGTCTGCTAGAATTGAAGGTCAAGGCCATTGCTCGTACAGTGGGAAGGTAAAGGCTTGGTGTTGTTTTCCTTACAGAGAAGGTTAATGTGCATGAGTCCGAGCTGGAAACGTGCACAGGAGTAAACAATGTGATAACAGAGAGTACTGCAATTAGCCTTTGAGAGAAAGATTAAGTAAGATCCAGGTCTTATTGTAAACAATCTTGGTCAAATTAGGTAAGAAATGTAAATAGACACCCAGTGTGGAGGGAGACTATTTTTAGAATAATTTGCTTAGGGACTAATAATGGATTCTTCCATTTTCAGTATTTATGTTAATTTCTGGATGTCACTTTTCAAAAGATGCTTTTTTCTTCTAATTTGGGTTGAGGCAAGGAAGCTGATAACATGAGTGTTCCTTTTAAATTCATGTTTATGCTTCCTAGTTACATAGTTGGCTAAATATATCCCACCCCACGGGAATGAATACACTCAATTCCTTGACATCCATAAATGCCAGAGTGAACTCTCATTGCTGCTGGCTCCTGTACATTCCTTTTGCTTGTGCTTCTGCCTCAGAATGATTCCAAGGCCAGACTGAAATTGATGTGTTACTGTCCAGCACAGACCATGTTGCACCTTTGAATATTTGTGATTTCTTTGGAATAACCTATATTCCATGAACTTTAAGAAACCTTAATCCCTCCGTTATAAAGACCTCATTCTTTTTTGTGATCAGAACTGAGAAGCATGAAGGGAAGATGATTCCAAAAAGAAAAACTTTCCCATGCAACATACAGTTAAGCTATGGGATGCATGTTGGGCATGTTAAAAGTTTATGTGAGTTCAAAGAGCAGCTGGGTAGGTTCATGGATGAAAAATCCATCAAGGATTGTTGAATACGAAGACAAAGCTTCTTGCTTAGAAGATCCCTTGGCTGTAAATTTTTGAAAGTTGGAGTGAGAGAGGTATTTACCCACCTGTTCTTCCTCCGATTCAGCTTTACCCCTCTGATTTTGATCATTGATGGAAACAGCGCAAGGCTGGGTCGGTATTTGATTTGGTCACCCTGGCTGTTCTGAGGTCCTCACTATTGTTTGTGCTAAGATTTTGAAGGGGATTGTTGTTTGTTTGGTTCTTCTTTTCTTGGTTTGTTTGTTTGTTTGTTTTTTACTTTGGCTTCCTACAGGAATGGCATCTGAAATGCTCTCATTACTTTGTGTTGGCTGCATCAAAGGGGATGGAACCTTCCTGGACTCCTTTGTTACACAGTGTGACAGGTACACACCAAGTAGTTTTCACAGTATTCTTTTATCTCATGCAGGTGTATCTGAGAGGTTTTAGATGTTGAAATCCTGGAAGGAGCAGATGGGATGCTGCCGTCTTGTAGCTTTCTTCACTCCTCCACAATGCTTCTGCTGTCCAAAGCAAGGCCAGGGCCGTGGCCTAATGCTGCTGATTCTGATCACTTCTGTTCTTTGAGTTTATTGAACCTCTCAGTCTGAACACCTTGTAATTTTTTCATACATGAGCCCCTCCAGTGCATGGCTGCAATGCCAGCCTGCCCTGCTCCTCCTCCTGTTTTTGGGTCTCCCTTCCGAATTTATTCCTGGTTGCCTCCATATAAGTCTCTCTGAACCATCCTCTCCTTCCAGCTCCCAAAAGGTGGTTCTATTTTCTTTGCTGCCCTGTCCAGCAGACCACTCAGGAGACTGTCATGAAGCTGTGCTTTACTTTGTTATCCCTTGTGGTTGCAATTGTACCTGTTGTATTTCTGTTTCTGAAATGCTTTTAAATCTGTATGTCACTTTTTTAGATGGGAGAAAAATGGTACAGCTGGGGAAAAGCCAAGACCAAGATTGTGTTTCCAAGATAAAAAGGATTTGGTGGCAGTAGCAGTCCAAGAAATTCCTGGTTTTGACTGCTTGCTTCCCTTTTCAGGGTAGAAAGCAGAAGGTTATTTTAACCTGTTTTATATCACTAGTCTTCACAGTATAGCACCACAAGTAGTTTTAGCTTCAAGAGAAAGTTGAAATCTGTGTTATAGGGAGCAAGAAAAGCAGCTGATAAGGGATAGAGCAGGATGGCATTCCTGAGACCAACAGGGCCACTGAATTAATGTGTCTCAATTAGATTTGAAAATGTGAAATTGAAGCTAAATGAACGTAGGTGTGATTTAATGTACTTTGTGATTGTCACTGGTCCTTAAGTTAAATCCTTGAAGGCTCCTAAAGGCATAGTATCTATCCTTAAATTAAGAAATAAAATCTAACATTTGCTTAACAGACTTTATTACAGTGAAAACATTTGATTCATTAGAGACAGGGTTGGGGTCTTTCTGCTGCTGTCTGTTTTTATTCAAAATTGATAGCAAAAGCCTTCAAAGTCTGGTAAATTGTCCATGCTTAGGTATATTTTACTGGGAATGCAAAAGGTATGTCTCTAATATCAATAAATGTCCCCAGTTACCCTCTCAGATAGACTTGGGTCCCAGTTCAAGAGAATGCAAGTACTAAATCTTCCAAAGAGATCATGATAAGTGCATTTTGTGACAAGAAAAAACTCCTACGTCTTTAAAAGATTGGTCTGTAAAAAGACATTTAAGCCCAAGGAGATGAAGTTTCTTATTTCAGCAGATGATAAAGTAGGGTCTTGTACAAAGCAATGATCAGGACAGGCAATTTTTCTAATTACGGCATACAAAAAATGGACTGTGAGCTGCTCCTCCTCCACTTCATCATCTCTTGCAACACAAGAATAAAGCCCTTGATTGAAACAAAGACACAGATCCCAAACTGATTAAAAGAAAACAATGTGTAGGTGAGCTGGAATCCTGTGCTGAAAGTTTGTTTTGTGCTAAGAGATATAATATTTAGAGAGGAGATATTTCGATAACTGGAAATACTCTCCTATAGTAGGACCATTGGTATGAGCAGATTATTTGTCATGCTTCAGAATGTTATTTCAGTGCTTCTGTGAAGGTAGGATCAAAATCTAGCAAGAAACGTTGAGATCAGCTTCCAGGTGTTTGTCCTGTTCTTTGCTGTTCAAGTGCCAAATATTGTCTTAATCAGACAGGTGCTCCTTTTGAAGGTACTGCAGTGATTCAAAAGTTCAGGCCACTGTACTTGCTTGGCCAGTTTTACATCCACCCCACAAAAGCAGTCTCAGAATTGCCAGGAGCTGAGTAGAAGTTACAGTTGGTACAGTAGTAGTTTTAACTATCACATCCTGATTTCTAGGGCATGTCAGATTATCTGTGTGCACTGTCAACTTGCTTCTCAATTTTTTTCTACTTGAAAAGATGGTCATCTTGATAGTCCTTGGTTTGTATTTGTGCATAAGTTCTTTGGTTCTCTTTGGCTTACAGCTCCTCATCATGCTGGTCCTGTTGGGATGGCTGGGAGTGTCCCTGCAGCAGTGTGTGCAAGGCGCTCAGGAATTCCTGGCCTGAGACGTTACGGTCACCACTCTGTTCTTATAAAACCCAACGTGATTCTTACCACGGGAGGCTTTGGGGAGGAGGATGGACAACACTGCCGCATGAGAAATTTCCATGTGCTGAGTAAGCATGCAGGCTACTGGGAAGCTGTCTGTGTGCCACAGAATATTGCTGATAAAAGATGGGGTGAGTTCCCATACTGATGGCAAGTGCAAGGGGGGTACCTTTGTGCTAAAAGTGAAAGGAAGTCTAGTGAAAAAGTGATGTCATGGCACAGTGATACTAGTGGTCACAGACACCTGGTTGCTAAATGCCAGATCCTGCCCTTTGGTCATCACAACCCCATGCAGCGCCCCAGGCTGGGAGCAGAGTGACTGGAAAGCCAGAAAAGGACCTGGGGGTTCTGTTGGACCGTGACTGAACGTGAGCCCAGGTGGGCAAGAAGGCAAATGGCACCTGGCTGGTACCAGCCTAGTGTGGCCACAGGCCCAGAGTAGTGATTGTCCCTCTCTGCTGGGCGCTGCAGAGACACCTCGAGTGCCATGTCCAGTTCTGGGCCTCTCACAGAAAGAGAGACATTGCGGGGCTGGAGTCACAGAATCATAGAATGGTTTGGGTTGGAAGGGACTTCCAACCCTCTGCCATGGGCACGGACACCTTCCAGTAGACCAGGTTAATCAAAGCCCCATCCAGCATGGTGTGGAACACTTGCAGGGATGGGGCAGCCACTTCTCTGGGTAACCTGTGTCAGGGCCTCACCACCTTCACAGAGAAGAATTTGTTCCCAATATGCCATCTAACCCTGCCTTCTGGCAGTGGAAAGCTGTTCCCCCTTGTCCTGTCATGGCAGGCCCTTTTCCAAAGTCCCTCTCCAGCTCTCTTGGAGTCCCTTTAGGCACTGGAAGGGGCACTAAGGTCTTCCTGGAGCCTTCACTTCCCCTTCACTTCACTGAGTTGAACAGCCCAGACTCTCTCAGCCTGGCTCCGGAACAGAGGGGCTTTAGCCCTGTGTTCAAGCTAGTGGACTCTGAATTTTTTCCAACAGCTCCATGTCTTTATTGTGCTGGGGGGACCAGACCTGGACACAGAACTCCAGGTGGGGTCTCAGAAAAGCAGCATAGAAGGTGAGAATCATTTCCCTTGACCTGCTGGCCACACATCTTTTGATGCAGCCTGGGACATGGTTGACTTTCTGTGTTGCGAGCACATACTGCTGAGTCATACTGAACTTTTTGTCCACAAACACCCCCAAATCCTTCTTCCCAGAGCTGCTTTTGATATATTCTCTGACTAGTCTCCATTTGTGCTGGGATTGCCCCAACCCAGGTGCAGGACCTTGCCCTTGGTCCAGCTGAACTCCATGAGGCGGGCAGAGTCCCACCTCTCCTGTCCAGGTTCCTCTGGATGCCCCTCTCTTTCCCTCCAGTGTGTGACTGCACCACACAGCTCCATGTCATTGGCAAACGTGCTGGGATGCCCTCAATTCCACTGGTGTCCATGTCACCAGCAAGGACATTAAATAGTGCTGGTCCCTGCAGAGACCTGAAGAACAGCACTCATTGCTGGTCTCCAGTTGGACACTGAGCCAGTGACTGCCACTCTTTGAGTGAGACCATCCAGTCAATTCCTAATCTGCCACATGGTCCATCTGTCAGATCCGCTCTCCAGTTTAGAGACTGGATGCCGGGTGGAACAGTGTCAAATGCTTTGTACGAGTCCAGGTAGATGACATCTGTTGCTCTTCCCTCATCCACCACTGCTGTAAGTCCATTGTAGTAGTGGCCGAGGGACCTGGGGGGGCTTTAGCCTGGAGAAAAGGAGGCTCAGGGGGAAGCTTCTCACTCTGTACAACTATCTTAAAGGAGGAGGTCGGCCTCTTCTCCCAGGAGACAAGGCACAGGACAAGAAGAAATCGCTTCAAGCTGTGCCAGGGGAGGTTTAGGTTGGATATTGAGAAAAATGTCTCTGAGAAAAGGGTTGTCCATGCCTGGCACAGGCTACCCAGGGTAGTGGTGTAGTCTGTTTCTCTGAAAAGATTTAAAAGCTGTGTGAAAGTGGCACCTGGGGATGTTGTTTAGTTTTGACCTTGAGAGTCCTGGAGGAGTGGTTGGACTTGATAATCTGTAAGGGTCTTTTCCAACATAAATTGTTCTAAATTTCTTGGAAAAAACATCTGTGTGTACCATGACATTTTGTATCTCCACAGGTGAGAGGTTGTACCATACTGTGTCTTGTCTCTCGGACACTCTGGCCCTGGTGGTAGGAGGACGAACATCCCCATCCAGCACAGGCTTGGGAATGTTGTGGCTAAAGTTCCCTGAAACCTGTAATGCTTCAGGCCCAGATGACATTGCAGCAGAGCTTGTAAGTCTGCAGCCTGCTGCTGAAGCAGCAACTTTTCGTTGGAGACACAGCACAACTGAAATGACATTCAAAGGTAAAAAGCCTGGAAAGAGTGGAAATGGCTGTAGGTATGCAGGATCTTGCACTCGACCTTGCTGAACTTCATGTTCATACTGACCACTCCTCAAGCCTGGCAATAGAAAAGAACTTAAGAGGCTTTGAGATCTCTTCTTGACACTTGAAATATGGTAATTTTTATTTTATTATCTACATAATCCCCCATGGCAAGTAGGATTGAAACCTACTGTAATCCGCTGTAATCCATTCTGAAAGACGGATTCTTTGAGATCATCTATGGCTAAAGTTATTCACAATTGATTATGCCAGATAAAAGTTTTGCTCTCTCCGAAAGATATTTTTTGGGGAGCAGGATCCCTAGCTCTTCTCAGAAGTTCTTCAGAAGAAATGTTACTTATCTAGGAGCAAATGACAAACATTCAGTAGTTGTGAACAGCTCTAGAATCAGGTCATGCAATAGCAAGCTGAAAATTGGTCTATAAAAGATCCTGATTATAAAGGGCAAAAACTTATGCAGTGTCATTCAGGAGCTGAAAACTGTCCTTTCCTAAGGTGTCCCATTCCTGCAGCTGGCAGGGAACTCTCCAAGGGGAGCAGAAGGGAAGTTTTAAGCAGTTGTTAGTCTAGAGTGGAGCACACTTTCCATTTGTGGAGCAGTGTTAAATTAACACTGTAGCGTAGTTTAGTGTTCAGCCTTTCAGACAGAATTTTATATCAAAAAAGCAAATGCTAAATGGGTAAATAAAATTTTATTAATAATACATTGGATTTTGTCTTTGTCAGACTGTATTGTTTCATGTTATTTTTGCCTTGATATTGCTTTGTATCTGAAGAAAGTGACCAACACTGGTGTTACCTGCACAGTCCATTCTGAATCAGTGAAAGGACAGGGCATAATGCAGTGAATGCATGTCCTTGACATCTGCCCGAAGTTCTGTTGCACCCTTTTTGTCAGTTTCCCTTCTATGCAAACAGAAATTTCTGCTTTTGTGACATACCAGATTCTAACTTCTGTTACCACCTGGTTGTCTGTTTCCATAGGTGAGCAGTACCTGTTTGTGTATGGTGGCCGCTCTGCTCTGGAGCCTGTGCTCGGGGATTGGTATTTCCTGCACACTCCAGAACTCTCCTACACTGTGGTAAGAATGTATTCCATGGTGATTAGAGTTAGAACTGACTTCTAAGCATCCAGCTTTTTAGTAAATACAGTCTCTACAGAATAATGGAGGTTGGAAGGGACATCTGAAGGTCATTTAGTCCAGCACTCTTGCTTAAAACAGGTCTAACTAGAGCAGGTGGCTCAGTATATTGTCCAGGTGGGGTTATCTCCATATATGGAGACTCCACGGTCTCTTTGGGCAACCTATTCCAGTGCTTGACCACCCTGATAGTACAATATGAGGGGGTTTTATGTTTAAGTGGATTTTTTTCTGACGTCAGTTTGTGCCCTTTGCCTCTTGCCCTGTTGCTGGATGCTACTGGGAACATACTGTCTCTGTCTTTCACCTCTCCCATGATGGACTGGTCTAGCTGTGAACTGGACTTTTTTACTGAAGGATACTGTTAGAGACAGTATAAAAGGCTTTGCTACAATCAAACCACCTCCACATCTGGTTTGCCTCAGTCAGCTAGATTGCTGAATGTATCATAAAAGGAAATTCAGTGAAAGAGGACTTACTCCTTTGTTTACTTACTGGCCACCAGCCTGATGTAACCCTACGCACTATAACTCTTTGTATATACTCTGTATACTTTGTATAACTGTGAGTTATACTTTGTATAACTCTGTGTCTTGTATATAGCGCAGTTATAGGGTGAGAGATGCATAATTGCAGGAGGTTGCAAGCTAAACACGAGTAAGCAATATCCCACTACTGTGGGAGGACTACACTGTGTCTTCAGATATGTAACCAGGAATGTTATCTGGTCGACACATGAATTGCTTCTTTTATTTTCTACAGTGTTCCTAATCTCAGCAGAACTGTAAAATACCAAAGCTGATTGCTGAAAAAGAGATGGGCAGGGTGCAAAACACCCTGTATAGAGGTATGCAGCAAGAGTGACCAGCCACATACCTCACAGGGGAAGGTTTTGAAGGGCTTCTAGCTATTGCATCTGGAGAAGATTCAAGATAGAAATAAATCTTGTAGTATCTAAAATACTGCTGCAGAGAAGACAAAAATTCTTCTCCATTTTAACTTTGAGTAGTACAGGGAATCAACTGGACACTAAGGAAAACTATTGATTGTGAAGCTAGCTGAGTCTGCAGTAGACTGCCTAAAGAGGTGAGAAATTCTTGTCACTACAGACTTTTGGAAGCTATTATATAAACATCCATGCATCCATCCATCCAGATAATAACAGATTTAGTTTCATTTGTTTTAGGGGAAAGGTATGGACCAAGTGGCCTCCAAATTTTTCTCCATCACTTATTTGCTCTGATACTCCTTTAATGCCTGATCTCTTATTTTTTCCTTTAGTGTTTGCACTAAAGGTTTTCTTTCTGGATTTTAGTCCTGTAGTTGAGCCTTTTATCCTGCTCTGTGGCTTGAGCAACTTGCTTTGCTGGTCACTGCATTAGTCCATGTGTTTCAAAACAAACTTGTAGTTCCCAGGTATGTCTTGAGCAGAAAGCAGGATGCAAGAATGCAGATAAAGTTACCTCTAATAAATGTGTGGAAATAAACCCTCTAAAGACTGATTATATTAAATGTACTGAGGGCCAGAGACAGTGTAAATGGAAGCACTTAGCAGTCTCTAGAAGAACATGTGGAGAAGATAGGGTGTCAAAAAACTCAACCACACAGAAAAAGGTCATTTAAAAGCCTGGACATCAAGCAGACACTTAGCTTGGCAAACTTCAACCTTGGAACTGTGGGTTTTTTTTAGATTGCTGTTGAGGGTCCAGTCCCAGAAAGCCGCCACTCTCACAGTGCCTGCAGCTGGGAAGGAGGAGTGCTGATTGCAGGAGGTCTGGGAGCAGCTGAGCAACCCTTGGGTTCAGTTTTCCTTCTGAGGGAGTTTGAATGTGGTTTTCAGTGGCAGACAATAGAGACACACCCTCCTCTTGTCCCAAGGTAAGCAGAAGGCATTCATAGCATCTGTCGTGCGTTGACCCAGTCACTCTATCACTCCCTCTCCCACTGGGAGAGGGGAGAGAATAATATTGAAAAACTACCAGGTTAAGAAAAGGCAGTTTTATTACAGCGGAGGAAAAAATAGAGCAAGCAAGCTGAGAGTTGCGCGCGCAAGAGCAGAGGGGAAAACAATCAATCTCTGCTTCCCATCAGCAATGATGTCCAGACACTTTCTGGGAAGCAGGGCTCCAGCATGCATGATGGTTGTTCAAGGAGGCAAACATGGACCAGCCCTGAGTGCCCCCTGCTCCTCCTCTCTTCCTTCCCTTATATATCTGAGCTGATGTCATATGGTATGGAATATCCCTTTGGCTGACTGGGCTCAGCTGGCCTGCTGGTGTCCCCTCCCAGGATCTTGCCCACCCCCATCCCCTTCAGTGGGGGAAGGAATGTCACAGGGACAGCACAGCTTGGCAGTAGCCAAAACACTGCTCTGTTATCAATGCCAGCTACCAAAGCAAAGCACAGCACCATAAGGGCTGTGAGCTTTACCCCAGTCAGACCCAATACAGCATCATAAAATAGTTTGATTTAGAAGGGACCTCTTAAAGGCCAGCTAGTCCAACCTCCCTGCAATGAGTAGGGGCATCTTCAACTAGACAGGTTGCTCAGAGCATACAGCAGAGAATCTTCAGCCTGTCTCTACCAGCCACCCTTGCTAATGGTGTTCAATCTCATTTTGAACTGACAGGTATTCACATACTGCACATGTGCATGAAGGAAAGCTTCTGCTCGTTGGGGGAGTGTGGTTTCATGCATCCTCTGTGCCAGGCATCACTGTCATTGACTTAATGACTGGTCTCTGCTTGGACTATGCAATTAATGTGGTAAGTACTGAAATTTTTCTTTCAGGGTGAGCAGTGTCCTGTGAAGGAACATGGTAACTTCACATAGAGGTAGGATCTAATTCCAAAGTGCTGTTACCCAGCACAGAGAACGTAGCAGCATTAAGAGAGGGAGAGATGGAATGTGCAGAAGACTGGAGTGCATGGAGCTGCTCTGTTTCAGACAAGGGGCAGCAGAACTGAAATGGGCACAAGCATAGTCACTTCAGGGTGTCTGTGGAGGAGGGGAACTGATAAACCAGGGACTAAGTTAGTGTTTATGGAGGTCTGTGGTATAATTTCATTGAGAACTTCTTGGTGGCAACTGCAGCGTGCTATAGCTGCTGCCTGAAATACGAAAAAAAACAGCACAGAAATACTGCAAACTCCACCAAAACATAAAAGCTTCCTGTAAGGATGATTGAACACTGAACAGATTGCTCAGAGAGGCTGTCGTGTTTCCGGTATTGGAGATATTTGAAACCTGACTGGGCAAGGTACTGAAAAGCCTGCTTGAGTTGAGCCTGCTTTGAACTGGGTGGTTGGACTGAATGGTGTTTGGAGGACCCTTCCAGCTTTAACTATTTGGTGACTTTCTTCTATGAATCATTAAAGAACAGTCATACAGGTGGTGTCGCACAGCAGGGTTTTGGCATATTCTGGGCAAAACTTGGTCTACATGTCTGAGTAGCCCTCATCTCAGATAATGCTGCCTGGAGTAAAAGAAAGACATAGATCTGTTGGAGTTAAATTCATAGAAGGGCCACAAAGATCATCAGAGAGCTGGAGCTGATCTCCTGTGAAGATGTGCTGAGAGAGTTGGGGTAGTTCAGCCTTGAGAGAGAGAGGGTTCTGGGGGACCTTAGAGCCCCTTCCAGTCCTTAAAGGGGGGCTTGTAAGAAAATGGGGACAGACTTTTTAGCAGGGCCTGTAGTGATAGGACAAGGGGTGATGGTTTTCCTCTAAAGGACGGTAGCTTCATAGGTGTATGGAAGAAATTTTTTATGAAGACTATGATGAGGCACTGCCAAAGGCTGCTCAGAATAGCTGTGGCTGCCCCATCCCTGGAAATGTTGAAGGCCAGGTTAGGTTGGGCATGGAGCAACCTGGTCTAGTGAAAGCTGTCCCTGCCCAGTGCAGGGGGGTGGAGCAAGGTGGCATTTTTTAAAGTCCTTACATCCCAAACCATTCTGTGATTCTGTAAGAACATTCTGTAAGAACATTTCTGTAAGTTGCTTGACAAGTTTTTATTTATCTTTTATGTAAAGAAACAACTTTCTTTTGATAACTGTACATATGGAACCTGTCATTGGTGAAACTGGATTTTGTGACAGGTCAGTTTTTTATGGTGGGCAGTATGTGTGCATCTGGTTGACCTTGCAGCATTTTGCTGAGGGTATAAAGCATGAATTGTGCTTAATTGTAGCCTAGTTTTCAATTATTGTCTGTAGCACAAGTTATAAGTAGCCTCATACCCTTTAGATAAAATGGACTGGCCTTGTTGGACAGCAACAAGGATGGGTATAGTGATAAAGTTATATCTAAAAGAATATAACTTTTTTGTTTACATTGAATAAGCGAATGCAGATGGATTGGTATCTTCCTTGGCTTGTGAACTGTTTACTTTGACTTTGGTGAAATTCTCTAGGCTTTTGAACCTACCAGTTACATAGGTAAGCTCTGGAAGTCCTTGCCACAGGTCATGAATGCCAAAGATTTACATTGAATCAAAAAGTGACTGGCTACCTTCTTGAGAGGAAAAGCATTAACATTCAGGGAGTACAAAGACATTTTCTCTCATTAAATCACTGAACTGCAAGTTGGTGGGTGGGCAGGTGTAGTAGGGGAGCACACCTCAGGGATTACTTGTTCCTGTATTCTTTACTATCTGGTTTTGCCACATTTCTGGATGGTATGGTGGACCATGTGAAGTCCTGTATGTTCAAAATCTCCTCTCCTTTTTCAGGAGCACCTGGAGTGGCCATTAATGCTACATAATCATAGCAGTGTCTTTCTGCCAAATGAGAAGGAGCTGTTGGTTATTGGCGGTGGTGGAAACTGCTTCTCCTTTGGGACACACTTGAACCCAGAGCCTGTCTCGCTGAGCCTCAGCAGCATCCTGATCAGTCACTGAGTGGGACCAAGCAGGGCTGAACCATGCTACTGCACTGGGGGAGACATCTATTCACTCTAGGTCCGGGAGCAGCACAATGTTTCCACAAAGGCTTTGTATCCAGAATGCATTTGTCAAGATGGGATCAGGAGGGACAGTTACAGCAAGGGATTCACACCTCACTGACCTTTGCTTTTTACAATTCTTTGTGTTGCTGTAAATAAAGTACCTCAAAAGCAGCTGGCAGCAGTAGTCCTTAGAGGTGAAGAACAGTGTGGTTTGGGTTGGAAGGCACCGTAAAGATCATCCTGTTCTATCCCCCTGCCATGGCTTGGGAAACCTTCCACTAGACCAAGTTACTCCAAGCCCCATCCAGCCTGTTCTTGGACACTTTCATGGATGGGGCAGCAACAGCTTCTCTGGGCAACCTGTGCCAGTGCCTCACCACCCTCACAGGGAAGAATTTCTTCCCAATATCCAATATAAACCTACTTTGTCTCAGTGAGAAGCTGTTCTCCCTTGTCCTGTTACTCCAGGCCCTTGTAAATAGTCTCTCTCCGCCTTTCTTGTTGGCTCCCTTCAGGCATTGCAAGGCCACAATGAGGTCACTGTGGAGCCTTCTCTTCTCCAGGCTGAACAATCCCAATTCTCTCAGCCTTTCCTCATAGCATAGAGGTGCTCCATCCTTTTGATCATCTTGGGATCTCCTCTGGACTCCCTCCAGCAGCTCCACATCCTCCCTGTGCTGGGACCCCAGGGCTGGGGCAGCTCTGCAGATGGGGTCTCACCAGAGCGGGGCAGAAGTGCAGAATCTCTTCCCTCCTGCTGTCCACACTGTGGGATCAGCCCAGCACACAGGGCCAGGGCATGTCCAGCCTCTCATTCACCAGCACCCCCAAGTTCTTCTTGGCCAGGGCTGTTCTTAATCTCTTCATCCCCCAGCCTAGTTTATATTGGGGGTTGTCCTGATCCACGTGCAGCACCAGCACTTTGTCTCGTTAAACCTCATGAGATTCACACAGGCCCTCTTCTTGAGCTTGTCCAGGGCCCTCTGGACAGCATTTGATCCTTCAGGATGTGGAGCTGCTAGAATGAGTCCAGAGGAGGCCACAGAGATACTCAAAGGCTGATTTCATCTGGAGTCTGATCTGGAGACAGGCTGAGAGAGCTGGAGGTGTTTAGCCTGGGGAAGAGAGGGCTCCAGGGAGACCTTAGAAGCCCCTGACTTCAAGAGAGCTGGAAACAGACTTTGGACAAGGGCCTGGAGTGCCAGGACAAGGGGGAATGGCTTCCCTCTGCCGGAGGGCAGGGTTAGGTGGGGTATTGGGAAGACATTCTTCACTGTGAGGGTGGGGAGGCCCTGGCATAGGTTTTCCAGAGAAGCTGTGGCTGCCCTTTGTCTGGAAGTGTTCATGGCCAGGTTGGATGGGGCTTGGAGCAACCTGGTCCAGTGGAACGTGTCCCTGCCCATGGCAAGGTGGTGGTACTTGAAGATTTTTAAGGTCCCTTCCAACCCAAACCAGTCTGTGATTCCATGATGAGTGTCTGACTGCACATTGGTTGTTGAGTGCAGACAAATGGTTAACATTTACTTTGCTTATTTTTCTTCTCTGTTTCTTTTATCTCATCTAATATTTTTGGAATTTGTTTCTGTTTACGAAATTATCTCACCTTATGAGTTTCTTTCTTACTTTTTTTTCCTTACTGAATTGGCAGCTGGGGTTAAAGCATAAGACCCTTCCCCAGCTCCCTTGCCTTTCTCTGGACACACTCCAGCACTTCCATGTCTTTATTGTTGTGCAAGGCCCAAAACTGAATACAGGATTCGAGGTCCAACCTCACCAGTGCCCAACACAGGGGCATGATCACTACCCTTGTGTCATGGAGGCTCACAAAATTGAGGCAAATCATCTATTCCAAAGAGATCTATTTTATGAAGCAGTTAACCTCCCCCCTCTCCCAGCAATTACAGATCAAACAACAACTGAAAAAAGATCCGTGGTGTCAGATAAAATTGTTATGACCTGACTGACTTAAAGAATCCCAAATGTTTCAGCAGGGCAGAGTGGAATGCACAGTCATTGTGCCCAAGGCAGTAAGGGCTCTCTCTTGGGCTCCTGTGAGCTCCTGGGTATCCAAAAGGGGGTTCTGACTGCCCCGGGGTGACACACAGTGGGCTCTGCCTGCGCCACGCTGTTGCGAAGGGATTTCTGCCTGCCCCATGCTGTCACAAAGAGGGTTCTGGCTGTCCCATGATGTCACACAGGGGACAGTGCCAGGCTATAAAAGGGGCCCCACAGGAGCAGACGCTGCTGGACACAGGAGTCTGGCAGTGCCTTGGCACACAACATCCTCAGCCTCTGCCACCCCACCACGACTGGATTCCCATCTCTGGGACCCTGCAGGTCACCAGGGAACCTCTTCAGCAGCCTGTGATGGTGACCTGGAGTGCTACAGGCGGTGCCATGGGGTTCCTCAACATCTTCACCATGGGTGAGCTGGTGGCAATCACGATGGTGGTGCTGCAGCTCATCTTGGTCACTGTCATGCTACGGGACAAGTGTCTATGGGTAGGTGGCCTCTGATCTGTGTGGGCTGGGCTGGGCTGGGCCGTGTGGGTTTGGGGTGAGCTGGTGTGGCATGCATGGCATGACAATGTGGAGCATCCTGGGGAACTGCTCTTGTCTCACCCATCTGTGGTTCTTGCAGAGGATCCACCAGAACTCAAAGCATCCAAGTGCAGCGAGAGGCCGGCTGGAGGGGCAGAGCAACGGGGACAGGGCACAGACATCAGCAGACATGGAGCTGCCCCACGGCAGCTCCCCACGCAGTTCCATGAGCTCCAGGAGGCATTTCCCAAGGTTCATCCGCAGCTGCCGGGACTCCCAGGCGCTCTTTGAGGAGCACCGCAAGGACCTGGAGGCACAGCTAGCCCGGTGGCGATGGGGCAGGGGGAGTGGCAGAGTGGTCCACGCTGATGTGCAGGTTATGCCAAAGCTGCTGGGGGCCAGAGAGTGTCCCCAGTGCCTTGAAGTGGAGTTGGCGAGGCCAGACATGAACAAGGTGACAGAAGAGGACAAATGTAAGAATGTAAGACAATGCAGCAGCAACAGCTCCATAATGCTGCAACGCAGAAGATCTGTGGCAATAGCCAGGCTGCTTCCTAGACTAGTGGTGATCATGAATACCACTGTGTTGGAAAGCAGCAGCAGCAGCAGCAGCTCAGTGGAGCTGGAATACAGCACCAGCACTGCTGCTGGAAGGTTCCTGAGGCAGATTCATGCCCGGCTTCGGAGATACCGGGAAGCCTGGCAGACACGCTACGTTCAGCGCCGCCGGTGCTTCAGCATCCGCTTGAAGTCCCCGAGGTGGTGGCGGTGCTGGACCCAGTTGAGAAAAAGGGTGTAGTAGTCATGAGTAGTCAGGGAGGGGTATGGGAGTAGGGGGTTTCAGGAACTGCCTGGGACAGCCCAATCCCTAGGCATCTGCAGATCCCTCCGTAGAGCCTTCCCTGGCAGATCTACATTCCCACTCAACCTGCTGTCCTCTACAAATTGGCAGAAAGTCCCCTCCTCCAGGTCATTGACAGAAACAGGACTGGTCTCAGTGGTGCCCAGGGGAGCCCAACTGGTGACTGGGTACCAGTTGAATGAAACTGTCCCCTCCCACTCTCTGGGCCTGGCCATGCAGACCCTTTTTTACAGTGAACAGTGGACCTGTCCAAGCCATGGGCAGCCAGGTTTTCCACAAGAATGCTTTGGGGAATGGTGTCAAAGGCTTAACAAAAGCCCAGGTAAACACCATCCCCAGCCTTTCCCTCTCCCACCAAGCAGGTCACTTTGTCATAGAAGGAAAGCTGTGGACAATCAGAAAACTTCATTACACCCTGCTTTAAGGGTAGAATGAAGGACCCTGGGAACTACCAATCTGCCTACCAGCCTTCCCTCTGTGACTGGGAAGATTCCCACTTTGATATCTGCTCTTCCCCTGATTCTTACCCATCAGCCCTTGACCCTTTCATCACCACTGTCAATTCCCAGACAGTCAAAACACTCCCTCATATCCAGGGCTACTCATATCCACTGCTGCTCCTTCCTTGCTGAGCCCTTCTGAAGAGTTTATCTCCTCCCTACTCCTTGTGCAACACCAGCCTATTTGCTGGCAGGGCAGTGTGAGGAGCAGCAAAGGCCTTGATGCTCAGCACTGACTGAAATATCCCAGGGCTATCAAGTCTTTTCAGCACAAATGCAAACCACAGACACACTGGAAGAAATTAAACCCTTTCTGCCCAACTCAGCACATTCTCCAGCCTTTATTATTCCATGTTGTGTATGTCCTGCTCAGGTCCACATCATCACAACACATCTTCATCACTCCTTTGCCAATAAAATGTCTAGAAAATTCCCATCAATCTCCAGAGCTGGGCAGCAGCTGTCCTGTGGAGCCAATGGGGAGGAGGGTGATAGAAGTGGAGGATCTTGTAGAGCCAGACAGGAGAAGCAGCTCCATGGGGCTGTGCAGCACTGTAACAATTGCTCTGGGTAGAAGTGGTTCCCCAGGTCTTCTGCTTTCCCCTTTTTAAAAACAGGGGTTTTATTTCCCTTTTTCCAGTCATCGGGGACTTCACCTAACTGCCATGATTTAAAAAAAAATTATGGATAATTGTTCAGCAACTTCTGCTAGCTCCCTGAGGACCTGGGGATGTATCTCTTCAGATCCCATGGACTTGAGCACATTCAGGTTCCTCAGATGGTCTTGAATCTGATCCTGTCCTACAGCGGGCTCAGGATGTTCATTCTCCCAGTCCCTGCATTTGCCTTTCTCGAATTGGGCAGCGTGGCTGGAGCACTTGCCATTGAAGACTGAGGCACAGAAGTGCTTGAGAACCTCAGTCTTCTCTTTGTCCAGGGTAGTCAGGTCTCCTGTTTCCTTCTGGAGAGGGCCAACATTATCCGTACTCTCTTGCTTGCAACTATAGAAGCCCTTCCTGTTATCCTTAATATCCCTGTCCCTGCCCTCCCCTTAAACTTCATCTACAAGCTCTCAGCTGGCTCCTTGGACTTCCCCAGGCAGAGTTCCATATCCATAGAGGGCTACATCCCCTCCTCATCTCCCTAGTCTGTCTTTCCTAAAAAGACCAAACCCTTCCATTCCAGTGCTCTAGTCACAGGAGCCGTCCCACCACATCTCTGTGATATTCTGCTTTCCTTTTCAATGTTGGTCATTGCCAGTGCTTGCTTTTATTCAAATGAGAAAATTGCCAAGGAGTTTGGTTAAAAACGGCTTTCCTAAGTGTTTGGAGGAGATGAAAAAACCTGAAACTGCTACTTCTGATAATCCATAAAGGTGGGATGCCGTATGAAGCTCACTGTTGTTACTAGCCAGTAACTTCCACTGATATTTTCACTATTAAAAAATGTGACTTTATCATGAGTATGTGTGTAAAATCGTAAAAACTGTTGAACTTTCTCCATTCTATGAACCTTTGTGCATCTACAGCCATTTGGCCCCATCCCTCACCTTTAGCTCCAACCCTGGGTTTGTGGTCCCACCTCCTCCCACACAGCCCCCCCCCCACACCCTCCCCCCTCCACACACCGTGGGAGTCTCCACCTCCTGATGTGCAGCAGCCTCAGGTGTGGCCAGCGAGGATGAGGAGGGGCAGACGCTGCTGCCTGTTGCAACAGGCAGCTGTCACCTGTTGCAACAGGCAGCTGTCACCTGTTGCAACAGGCAGCTGTCACCTGTTGCAAAGAGCTGCTGGAGGGGAGTGGCCAAGGGGGTGATTCCAGGGAGTCTCTCAAGGAGTGATGGTGAGAGGATCTCGCAGGGGCTGGGCAGTACCTGCAGTATTCCTCACAGGCATAAAAGTCACTTCTTATAAGCCACATATTTTTCCCTGAACTGCAGGACAAAGCCTTGGCAGAAAGATGAAGAATATTCCTGTCAGATTTCTACTTCCCTTCTTGTGCCAGCAAGAGCAGTCCATCATCTTTAAGGGTTTTGTTCCTCTGCGACTGTGTGTAGTTTAGAGGGAAAACAGTACCCAGGAGCATAATTATTTAATCTGCACTGCTTTCCTCCTCAACATGTGAGGTCTGAGTATTGCGCTGGGAAGTGGGGCCAATAAAATTTCTGGGAGTCAGACTTGGAGCTTGAATGTTTTAGAGTTAACACTGGAGACTCAACTCCCTCTATGATCAAAAGAGGGGGAGACACCTTCCTTCAGGATGTCTCTCCAGGGAATGCTTTTCCAAAGTCAAGTTTTCTCTCGTAACAGCTGAAGTCTTGCCTCTTCCTGAAATTGTGTAGATCCCACTGGAGGTAGTAAATCTGTCAAGTGGATGAGCTTGGGCCTACATACCTGCTAAGGTGTGACTAGAGGTGTGAAAGCATTTGCAAATGATTTTGGAATAATAAGAATCACAGAAACACTGAGGTTGGAAAAGCCCTCCAAGTCATCAAGTCCAACGTGTGCCAGATGCCCACCTTATCACCCAGCCCAGAACACTGAGTGCCATGTCCAGGTGTTCCTTGGACACCTCCAGGCATGGGCACTCCAAACCTCCTTAGGCAGCCCCTGCCAATGCCTGACCACCCTTCCCAGTGATGCCTGAAGGATTTTTTCTGCTTTTCTCCTGAATATTTCTTACACTGTTCCCTACATTCACAAGTGTTGCGGTGGTTCGGAACCAGAGGACTTCCGGACAGGTTCCACGGACAGAGGGTTTCCCCCCGGAGCTCCCAGGGGCAGCAGTTGGACCACCAATCCACGGACCCAAGTTCCTGCTATTGGTTACTGGACTTGTCTGTTATTTATTCCCGTCCTGGGAAATTCCCTGTCACTCCATAGTTCATTCGTTGTTCTCTCTGTTCCCCTCCCCTCCCTAAACCCCATTTGATCATGCACCCCAGCCCCTCCCCTGTATTTTCCCCTGCCCTCATCCTATTGGGTGTTGTTCCTCTCTTAAATACGGAGGTAATAAGCTGCTCTTGGCTCTTGGTTCATGTGCTCCCTTTGGAGGCAATAAACCTACCGAAATCACATACTCCTTCTCTGGTAGTTCTTTGCTGTTTCACCACGCTCCGGGGGCAACACCTCCCCGGACCGAACGCGGACTGGCTGTGCCCGTTGTCGGCACTCCGAGGAAGTCTTCCAGATCGCGAACGACTTCCTAGGGTAGCGCTGGGACTTCGCTGCCGGTACCAAGGTGGGACCGAAGCAGGGAACGCAACACACAAGTATCAGCATGCATACTTGTGATGCTTTAGGTGATAGTTTAGCCCAGTTTCATGGTGTTTAGCAGACCAGTAGACTAAACACCCCTGAAACCATGTAGAGTTAGAAGACCAAACACCCTGTTTTCGTGAGCTCTCAAGGTCTCCTAGTAGGACAGATTTTGTAAACTAGAAGTTAGCCCACCCAGGCCCCTTATTGGGCCCTCCTGGTAGATATGCTAATGTGTAGAGTCTTTAATTGTATACTCTATTGGAGGGAGGGGGCTTTTGCGGCGTGTTCTACCTGGACAGCAGAAGCCATCGAACGGAATCCTATTAAAATACCGAGGTAAACAACCCCCAACCCTTTCACCTTGTCTGAGCCTTTATTTCCTAAGACCAGAAAAAGGCATCACCAGGAATAAAGTCCTCCTGATGTTCAACCCTGGTGTAGCTTGAGGCCATTTCCTCTTGTCCAGTTGCCTGGGAAAAGCGGCCAATCCCCTCCCACCTGGCTACACCTCCTGTCAAGGAGCTGTAGAGAGCAAGGTCTCTGAGCCTCTTTTTCTTAGGACTGGTATGGAATCACTATTTTGCATTAAAGGACAATAAGCAGATGTTTTGAAAAGTTTTTGTATTGCTCTGGAAATCTGCCAAGAAATGGAGCCGTTTACCAGGGTAGGTGCTCTTGCCTGCAGCTTCCCAGGGGCTGCTGGAGGTGGGATGGGGCTGTTGCAGAGGAATTACAAGTACATGGCTTCTCACTCAGGAGACTCTGGGTTTAGTATAGTTATGGGACTGGTTTTCCAGACTACAGTAACTCCTTAAAGGACTGCAGAGGGAGGTGGAGGGTGGAGATGGGATGTGGGGTTTCCATCCCTACCTGCTGAGCACACTGCTCACCTGCTGGGGTTTAGATGTCCCTTGGCAGAGTTGTAAGGTGTAATGTGGGCAGCAGCTCCTCCTCTCTTTCTTTGGGGGCCTAAATTAAAACACCCAGGAGCCAAATCACCTCTGAGCTGCTCTGTTGGGAGCAGGAGAGGAAGGGACACCTCTAAAGGCCACGTAGCCCACTCACAGGCAGAAAAATCCTACTGAATCTGGAAGCCCCCAACAATGCCTGGGACCCCCCTGGGCCCCTCAGTGATCCTTGATGATGCACCCCCCACCCCCCATCATCTGAGACCATGCAGTGCCTCCCAGCTTTTTGCCAGTGGGAGCATTGGGAGGGAACTGGGAGCACTGAAAATACTATGAGGGAACTGGGGGGGATACTGGAAGCACTGGGAGAGAACAAGAAGGAGTATTGGGAAGGATAGTGCTCCCAATTCTTTCCCAGTGCTCTCAACATCCCCTCCACTGCTTGCCAATAAGAGGGAACCGGGAAGAAACTCCCCAGCACTCTGCAGCATGCAGCAACCTCAAATGTGACTGGTGAGAAGTGCCCCCTGTGCCCTGCCCCAGGAGGGGGTTACAAGAAGAAAATGGATTTAAATTGAGGGGAAAAACGTGAGCTGGAGAAACGCAGAGCTGGAGCTGGAAGAACAGAGCTGGCAGTCAAATAAAGCTTGTGGGTCAAGAGCTGAAATCACTGGGGCTGGCAAGGGACTCTAGGGCTGCAGCTGAAATCACTGTAGGGCTGCCAAAGAGACCCAGAATGGGACAGAAACTGTAAGGCTGGCACAGGGACTGTGGGATTCGTGGGCTGAAGTCACTGTAGGCCTTTGCTACTCATGTTGGGGCCGGGTAGCATGACTGAAAATGGAACAGGACGTGTGGGGCTGGAAAGGGGACTGTGAGATTGCGCCCGAAATCCCGGCCGTGCCGGGATATTGCCTGCGTCTGGGACAGCCCCGGTAGAGCTGGGGCCACAATCACCGTGGGGCTGGGATTGTGAGTGAAAATGCAAGAGCGACCGCCGAGCTGGGAAAGGGACTGTGGCATGGGAGGTTAAGTATTGGTGGGCCTGGCATCAGTAGTGACTGTGGAGATGGGGTCACGGTACGGCTGGGATCTTGACTCTGGGGTGGATTCACCAGGCTGAGAGGGCTTTTCCACCTCAGTGATTCCTTGACTCTGTGAAGATAATGAGGGAAATACTTAAATACTTGTATCAAAGCAACTAAATGATGGCAAAGAGCTGCCAGAATGGAAAAGCAGATAACTGGGGAGGATTTAGAGACTGAGGAGGCATACCTTAGAAATTACCATTGGATCATGCATAAAAATACGTTTTATGGAGAAGATACAACTTGATGCAGCATGACCTGAAGTGACGGGGTTACAGTAAATGTAGAAGGATTTTGCAGGCACAGAGAAAATGTACTTCGAGACTCAGATCCATTTTAGTATTTACTTTTGAGCTCTTACAGTCCCCCGGAGTTCCCCTGGGTCAGCTGGAGCTCCTATGGGGCCCTGAGCGACAGACAGAGTTCGCAGGGGCGCCTGAACTCCAAAACACCCCCTCAGCCCCCCAGGGCCCCTGGAACTCTCACGGTGCGCTGAACTCCACACAGACCCCCCATGGACCCTCCCAGCTCCCACGACCACCGCAGCTCCCACAGCCCACGCCATCTCCCGCAGGCCACCCCCCGCCAGGCACTCACCCCCTTGCCCAGGCGCCTCTTGATCTCGTATTTGTGGCACACGAGCGGCTCCACCTCGGGCGGGCTCATGGCGGGACGTCCCTGCTGTACTCCCGCTGCCATGGAAACGGCCCCGCGCACCGCGCATGCGCACGGCACGGCGGGGCCCGCCAGGCGGCGCCAAGACCTCGGCCGGGCGCGCGAGCGCTGAGGGAGGAGCCGGGAGCCGGGAGCCGGGAGCCGGGAGCCGGGAGCCGGGAGCCGGGAGCCGGGAGCCGGGAGCCGGGAGCCGGGAGCCGGGAGCCGGGAGCCGGGAGCCGGGAGGAGAGGAGAGGAGAGAGGGAGAGCAGAAGGAGCGGGGAGAGGAGAGGGAGAGCAGAGGGAGAGCAGACGGAGAGCAGACGGAGCGGGGAGAGGAGAGGGAGAGCCGGGAGAGGAGAGAGGAGAGGAGAGAGGAGAGGGGAGGGGAGGGGGGAGAGGAGAGGGGAGGGGAGGAGAGAGGAGAGGGCGAGCGGGGAGAGCAGAGGGAGAGCCGGGAGAGGAGAGGGAGCGGGGAGAGCAGAGGGAGAGCCGTGAGGGGAGAGGGAGCGCCGGGAGAGTAGAGGGGGAGCCCTTCCAGGGCTCCAGGAGTGCTGGTGAGGGGTTTGACACACGGGCGTGGAGTGACAGCACAAGGGGAATGGTTTCCCACTGCCAGAGGGCAGAGGTAGGTGGGCTGCTGGGAAGGAATCCTTCCCTGTGAGGTGGGAAGGCTCTGGCACAGGGTGCCCAGAGAAGCTGTGGCTGCCCCATTTCTGGCAGTGTCCAAGGCCAGGTTGGCCAGGGTTAGGAGCAGCCTGGGATAGGGGAAGGTGTCCCTGCCCATGGCAAGGGTGGAATGGGACTGGACGAGTTTTAAGGTCCCTTTCAAGGTAAACCATTCTGAGATTAAGTTGTACTTGTTTGGGGTTTTCCCCCCCAATTTTGATTCCTCCTCCCTACCCCCACGCAATTCCAACTTTCCTGTTGAGGCTAAAGTTAATTTAATATGACACTTTTCAGTGAGAGTGTAGTGGTTTTAGTTCGCTTATTTAGGTTTGTGGCTAAATGCCAGCACACTTACTTAAATTTACTTGATTGTTTGTTGTGAGATGAGGATTAGGAATAGGCAAAGCAGGCTCAAACTTTATAAAGTATAAAGAAACTTTATTAATATACTTAAGACAAAGGGAAAGAGAAAAAAACCAAGAAAAACCAGAACAAACTCCTCAGACCACCCCTCCTTCTCTCACCTCTCTATTTCATTCTCCCTGACAACATACAAAAGACAACACTTCGACCTCTAGTCAGTTTACCACTTCAGAAATAGCTTTTGTTCCAGTTCATTTAGGGAGAGAAGTTTCTTTTGCTTACACTATGGATTTTCTGTAAGAAAAATACAGTTTTGATGGGTCTTCTGCCTCACCATTAGCCACCGCCCGGAAGAAAGACCAGCTTAATGGTGGATCCCTCCCACACCAGTAGCCGTCCCACAGCCACTATGGTGGGTTATGAACAGTCCACAGGGTACCTGTTTTAAGGATGCACAGTTCAATTGCAGCAACAAAGAAAATCCCTTCTTCTGTGCTGAGCAACACAGGCTCTCCTGACAACACAGGTTCTCTAGCATTCCCCCGGGACCAGGGCTCTGGGTCACAGCTTCTCCTCTCTCTTGGTTCAAGTTTCTCATCAGGCTGTACTTATTTCAACACCTACTTGTCTTTACTCAGGTATTTCAGTTCATTGGCTGCAATTAGAACCTCACATCCCCCTTTTGGACTCTATCTTCATATATTACAGGGCATTCATTAGCTCAATCCTCAACCATGGTTCTCCAAAAGAGTTTTCAGCTTCACTCTTGAAGCACTTCTCATACACCTCCCTGTAGGTATCAGTTCTGCTTTCCTCACTGACTGTAAAGTCTCTATGCTGCATTTATGTCGATGTCCTCACTCGTTGCTCTCTCTGCGAGGAAGGATGGGTGTCTGTAAGTTTAGTCCAGGCATGGATAGAGTTAATCTCTCTCTCTCTCTCTCTCTGGCAGTGTGATGATCACATGCTCCCTGCTGGGCTGTTTGAACAGGTCCCAGCTGGATGGCAGAAGCTCTCAGAGTCTCTGTGCCTGGCTCAGAAAGGTCTGAGCTGGATGGCAGAAGCTCTCAAGAGTCTCTGCCTGGCTCTGCGGAGCTGGCTCAGCCTGCTGGGGCCACCTGGGCCTGGGGTGACAGGGCAGGGCCTGGCCCGAGCTGGATGGAGTCCGGCCCGGTCCTTGCCTGACCCAGAGCAGGGGCCTGGCCCTGTCTCATGTAGCTGGCACACTGGCTGAGCTGGATCTGCTGAAAATTCCAGTCGTTTCCTCCCCCATTCCCAGCTGCAGCAGCACGGCTGCCATAAACCTCCCTTCAGCCCCCCCCCGCCTCCTTTGGAAGGAGGGGTGGGGGAAGGGGGGGGGTGCTGGGGCCTTACCAGCGAGAGAAGCAGGAGATGCTCCTCTCTACACAGCAGCAGGTCTAAAGAGGAAGAGCCTCAGAGAGTCTCTGCTTAGATACGTTTTTTTCCCCAAAGGCGGATCAACTTTTTAATTGGTTCACCTACATATCAATTCTTAAAACTACCTGATTATTGGCTCTCTCTCTCTCAGGAAGGAAGTTATATTCCTTCCTGTAGCATAGATCACTTCCTAGATTTTGACCCCTCCTGCCTAACCCAGGACAGAGAGTTAACACTTATGTCGTGTTCTCTACAGCTTTGCTTTTTTTCCTTGTGTTTTATAGCAGGTGGAAAAAGAACATTACTGAAGCCTGATCCTTGTCCAAATTAGATGGTTGAAATCAAAATTGATAAGCCAAATGCACTCACTAGATACTCTTGTGACTTTTTTAAATGAGAATATTACGAACGTGGGTTTAGTGTAATGGATCTGTACGACTGTAAATGTTTCTTTGAGCTATGACTTCAGTTTTATTAGTGAACTGGCATCTTTGGTCATGCAGGGATGTGGATTGCTGATGTGTGCTTCCATCACTGACATCATTAATTTTGTGTGGAAGTGTCCTTTCTATAAGAATGAATTCTGACTCTTCCAAAGAGGCTTATTCCTCTCAGCCCATGATTTTTAAGAAATTGCATTCGGTTTAGTTTTAAATATTCATTTAGGATTTCTCGAGGGACTCACTAATTACTGGAGGCTGTATTGTTTATATCTAATGGGATCCATTTATCTGCCTTATCTTGTTCATAGAGATATAAGGTTGTATGTGTGCACTTAGCAGCAGACACCAAAGTTCGGGTCTTGGTTGTGATAATTACTGCTGTTCTCAGTTCATTAGCCTTATCAGTTTTATGCCCACTGTATAACCCTGCAATGTCCTGTAAGTCTTTTGTAGAAAGTGCTAATTTTAAAAAGTAGTATTTAAAGGACTTCCCAGCTGTCTACAGGGCTTTTTGGTAATAGGAAGTCAAATGGAGGAATTTTGGAGCATAGTTACAAATAATTGTTCTGTTGAAGAACGACGCATAGGGAGATGAGAGTTCATTCCTTATTTTGATGGTGATGTTGGAAATAAGAAGAGAAGTCCTAGCACTCTGCTCTGTTTTTGCAAATCTGTACTTTCATGGACCTGAATGAAAAGTGGGGCCAGGAAATTCTGAGGTACAAGTGCAGCTGTGCTTCAAATTGTTTTCTCTGTGCAGAAACACTATAAACGCAGACTGGAGCAGACTGGTTTCTGTGGACTGTTTGAAAGGAGCTTGGAGGATTGGATTCGTCCAAAATCTCAACTGGAAAGAATTTAATATGAAGCAAGAATGACAGAGTTTATGGTTGTTGTAGTACAGAACTAACCAAATACCTGCCAGCAATCTTTTAAAAATGTGCGTTGCCATGTTCTAGGAGCAAGGGGCTTAGAAACACGGCTTTGCTCTTCTCCAGTCTAACCGATGGGCAGCACTAAAGTTCCTGAGGTGTTCTCAGTGCTTTGTCTTGAATGCAGAGAGAAGTCTGTAATGTGTCAGCTAAGTCAGCTGAAGAAAGCACAGGTTACGCCTGCAGGCAGGCAGGAAGGGCTTTTATTTTGCAGATGGCTTCTCTCTGGCAATTTGGATTAGAGGTACAGTGCAAGTAATTTTAGTGCTATGCATTCTAGTTCAGTTTCGTAAGAACAGACAGCTTTTATCCCCACTTCTAGGAATTTCCTCACAGAAACAGTTTTTGATCTAACTGTAGAGAACATGATCCACAGCTTTATTTCCTGTAGAAGTGTTTCCTCGTTTGAATCCCATTACTATCCCACTCTTTGAGCTGCATGTTATTTTTCATGTCTTGGTGTTGCCAGCAGTTCACAAGTTATCTGATCAGGGTAAAAAGGCAGCTTGCACTCTATTGTGTAGCACTCAGAGTTCTGGTTGTGACACTGTGTTCCTTTTGGATGTACCTTGAACACATATGAAAGGCAAAGGATGATGCAATAAAAACAAATGTCTTGAAGGAGTCATAAGTGAAAGTATGAATATTCATAAAAGACTAAGGGAGAAGCCATGGTAGTTTCTTCCACAAGTTTTCATTTGAAGAAGATAAACTTGGAGACCAGCAATACCTGAAACTGTATATCTGCAACAGCTACAAGTGAGGGATGCAGGATTTAAATTTTAAATATAAATAACCTGCTGATGTTAGAAATTAATGTTAGGAGATCAGGATGTATCCTTGTCACAGTAAGTGTTATTCCAGAGTTAGGTCAGAGGAACATGAATGCCTTTGCTTTATAATGAATTACACAACATAGTATTTGAGTTTTGCTCAGTGCCTACAGTGTCAGACTCAAAGTGTGTTTTGGGTTTGGACAGTCTGGTTTGATGCTGGCATTTCAAATCCTGAAGTTTTGTTCACATGTGAAAACAAGAAAGTGAAAACAGGATAGACTATTTAAAATAGTACAGACAGTTTAAGCTGCATAAAGATCAGGTTTTTGTTTTTTTCACTCTTCACTTAATATTGTTATGGTAGTGTTTAAGAAATTATCCTGAACTGGGGGGAGGTGAAATACTTCTTCTACAGAACATGTAAACTCCCTTCAGCATTACGTACAAAGAGTTCATCACAGTCTGTTCAAATGATCTTAGGGCTCTGTAATTTCTTATAGTTTTAAGTTTGAAGGCTGGAACACTGCTCTGACTTCACTAGTTTGTGTCACCTGTAATGCCACATTTTTCAGGAGATTAAGTGAGGTATATGCCAGTGGCTAACTTTTCAGTATATGCAATGAAATAGTAACCATTGCATAAAGGAAAACCATTTTGTACTGCAAGATCAGCAGCAAAACTCTGGATACTAACCTCAAATATACACTGCTTTTATAGACTTGCTGATGCCTAGTTTTACTCTAGTAGGGAAAAAACCCCAGTTTCTTCATCTAGTCTGCATTTTTGTTAATTGTCAGTTTATACAAACCAGCATTTTTTCTTTTCTCATTTACTCAGGATGCATGACTCAAACCCTGAAAAAGCAAATATTTTCCAGGTGGAGCACCTGGAATGTTGGAAGAATTACCAGAGTTGAAAAGCTGTGTCCCTCACAATTAGTCACTTAAATCCATATCTCCAAGTGAATGTCATCATGCTTGCCTGTAAGAGAAAGCTGTCGCTAACTTCAAGAGTGTTCAAATGCAAAAGGATAAATTCTAGGCAGAATGCTGGTTTCTATTTGCTTAATTTCCCTACTCAAACAGTTTTGTCTGTGCCTTCAGGTTTGTTTGATTTTTAAGTCCCTGAATAGCAATAACAGTGTTCCTGACAGGCCTTACTACAATTTCAAACACTGTTAAAATACTCAGACAATGATAGTTATTGTTCCAATATACGTTATACAGTTTTAACTTTTTCCTACAATCGTGTGTCAAATCTTGAAAAAGAAAATTAATTTCTGTATTTTTAAAAATAAAATAATTTAAGCAGTTTCAGGAGTGGAAGCTCAAAACATAAACTGTAGGGAAATTACAGTGGTCTGATAATGGAAAAGCTCCAGAATTGTTTTGAGTTTGATTTTTCTTACAGGCTGGCAAGCTGTAGCATTTATCTGACAACAAGGAATTAAGACAGTGATTGCAAGATACATAAAAATAGATCTGAATGATTGGTGCCTCATATATTTGTGTTTGTACTGTCAGATGCACCTGTACCAAGCTTTGTGCCGTTTAAAAATATTTATGTATTTTGAAGTAAACTGCAATGCATTTTAGCTCGTTTCTCAACACTGTTGGCCACGTAGGCTGCTGCCAGCGTTCTCTCGTTTGTCAGTGCAGGGTACAGGGCCTGAGTACGGCATTGAGGGTGAACCACAAGGATGATTTATTTTTTCAGTAATCTCACACAGGCCTGCTAAACGTTAGGAATGTTACTAGTAATTGTTAGAGAATTACAGAAACACCTTCAGTGGCTGAGAATCTTTTTTTGCACAGTAGCCTTTATAAACAGAAAACGTACCATACAAAAACTACAAAATGCATGCTTAAGCTATTAAGCGTGAAATGCAGGTGTTTGCTGAGGTCCTTGCACCTTTACAGTGCTGTTTGTGTGCGAAGGGTGCAAGGACCAACTCAAGAACTTTATTTTCTTTCCCTAAAACCGTAAGCCTGTTGTTTACAAACATCTGAAGAAAAGGCTGTAACATACGTGGTTTGTCTTAGTTACATAATTCAAGCTCCTAGCTTTTATTTTTTGCGAGATTTTTCTTCTTTTCCTTGGAGAAATAAATACTACTGTACTGAATTCAGATCCTCGGTATTCTGCTGGCCGGTATCTTTCCTCTGTCATTTACTACGAAGTAGAGTTTAGAGCTGATCTATTTGCCTGTCCTTTTTCCTCTTAAGTTGCTGGTCATGCCAAAACAGCAGCTGGAACTTCCTACCGAAGTGTTTGTGTAGAATTACAATGGCAATTTTTTTTTTCACTTCTAAATTTCCAATGAAAACAATCGCATGTACTGTATGTATCTGTGTTATTTATTTACAGTCATCGCTACACGGGACCGATCGTACAGAGAATAAAGCCATTTCGAGTGCCTGAGCCCGCCCTGCTGAGCAGTTGGTGACAAGTGTCTTGTGCGTTTCCGCATGGAAAATTCGTTTGTCCTCCACAAAGAGCACGTAAGGGTTGGGTATCCAAAGGCTAAATAAAATAAAACATAGGAAACAATACAAAAAGCAGCGCTTTTAAACGCCGTTCTCCGCGGCCGGGCCCGCCAGTCCGTGCCGGGGCCCCGCCCCCGAGGCGGCCCCGCCGCGCAGGCGCCGCCTCCTCAAGATGGCGGCGGCGGAGCCCGGGCGCTTCTTCTGCACCGCGGGCCGCGGGATGGAGCCTTTCCTGGCGCGGGAGGTGCGGGCGCGGCTCGGCGCCACGGAGGTGAGCGGGGGGCCGGGGCCGGTGCCGGTGCCACCCGGGCGGTCGGGTTCGGTTCGGCCCGGGTGAGCGGGGGGCCGGGGCCGGGGCCGGTGCCGGTGCCGGTGCCACCCGGTCCGGTCCTATCCGGCTCGGCTCGGCTCGGCTCAGCTCAGCTCAGCGGGGGCCGCGGCCGCGTGCGCTGCGCGCCCCGGAGCCCGGCGAGCATGGCCTGGGTTGTGCCGCCACCCGGGGCTGGGCTCGGTCGGGGTCGGAGGCGGGGGCCGGTCACCCGCGGGGCGCTGGGGTTGCGGGACGCGGGGCTCACCCGAGGCCTCCCGGCCGGGTCCGACGTGTGTTCTCCCCGCAGGTGGACTGCGTCTCGGGAAAAGTGTTCTTCAGGGCGGCGGCGGGGCCGGGCGAGCTGCGGAAGCTGCGGTCGGGGGAGCGCCTGTTCCTGCTGCTGAAGAAGCACAGCCCGCTGCCGGTGTCCGGGAGCAGAGGTACGGCCCGGACACGGCCTGCGCGGGAACGGGAAGCCTCCGTTGGAGTTCTGTTATAAAATATGAGGTGTTTATTTTTTTACTAATGGCTGTAGTTCTGATTGACAGGAATCGATTCTGAAGTGTCTTTCACTTGTGTGTTTCCAACATTTTTTTAACCTGAAAAGGGCTTTCAAATTGTTTTCAATAGCTACCTTCCAGCCTATATTCTGCCAGCACTGAATGTGTATATGTATTTTTGAGACTCTCTCCCCCTGCTCTGTCTCAAAAAAGCGAAGAGCAAACACCTCACTCGAAAACCAAAGTTCAGTTCTGGATCTCTTGTGTTTATTGTAACAATAAGTCTTATTTTCTGTTAAGCAAGGTGAATCCCGACCTATATCCTGTGTCAAGGTACTGTTAAGTACACAGCTTCCTTCTAAGTCTCAGCTACTTGGATCATCCTTTCTGTCAGTGTTGGAATGAGAATTTCAAGTTTGATGGATTGATATCTGCCTGCTGGTGGGTTTTTATTTGGGAGATTACCTTAAGCTTTAAGGATCAAATTTGATCATGATTCTAAAATTTTAAGTGATAACTAGAAAGACCTTTATTCTTTTTTCTTGACTAGCTTTGAGGTATTTAAGTGAATTGGCCTCTCTGTTCCTCATGCCTTCTTGTAGCTAGTTTAGGACTGCCCACACGTGTAAGTGTAAGTGTGTGTTGCAGGATTGAAGGCAGTGATGAATGGTAAGCATAAATTTTATTTCTGAAAGAATAAACTTGTTTTTTCCCGAGATGACTCCCAGTAATTAATGTTTGTGTCTTTCAGTCCTGGAAAGTATTACTTATGCATAACTTCTATCTGAATTGCCCCTTTGTGGTAATGGTGGTGGGTTTTTGTTTGTTTTGGTTTCTTTGCTGGTGTTTGGTTTAGGTTTTTTTGTTTGATCGACTTATTGTGTGTTTGGAGTTTTTTGTTTTGTTGGGTTTTCTTTTTCATTTGTATTTATTTTTTTTTTTTTTGTTGCTAGTATACAGTATCCAGATCCTGCATCTCTTAATCCTGAGTCAAGTGCTTTCTGGGGAGGTTGGCATGGTAGGCTGGTCCTCTGTTCCTGGGAACTACTCTCGCAGGTGGTCTGGTTTTCTAGAGCTGCTGACTTCTTGTGCAGAATTCAACCCTTGTGTGATTTAATCTTGGTTGTGCAGAGCTTGTAATCAGAGGGGTACCTGTTTGGCTTCTGGTGGGTGTGTGGGTGCTGAGAGCTCAGCTGTGCCTGTGGTGTCTGTCAGCTGTTGGTGTCTGGACTCACACATTAATGAAATCTGAGCACAGTTGCTGTTGACAGCTGTTCTCAGTCCATAGGGAAATGAAACGCTGAGGTGGAAGTACTTAACCCAAAACTGCTTTTTTCTTCCAGGGAAAATGCTGCATGAGATTAAAAACCTTGTCATGGAGGAACGGAAATACTGGCTGGATATTATCTCTGTTTGGAGAAAGCTTCATGGACGTGAGGGGAAAACAGATGATGTCTTTCAAGAAAATGCATTGGCTCTGAAGAGAAAGTCAGAAGAAGAGACAAATACTGCAAGTAAAAGGCAGAAAGTGGAACAAGTGAGAGCAGTTGTGTCTGAGGAATGTCAGGTGGAAGCTGGAGAGACGTGCGTGGCACCAGAGAGAGTGAGCAGTAAGGAGTGCTGGATTGAGAGCCAGACTTCCTCAGAATTCCCTTCCAAAGGCAGTGGAAAGAATCCTACTGTGACTGAGAAGTTTAGCTTCAGTTTCAGAGTGTCTTGTCGTTGTAGTGGAGCAATTGCCAAAATACTTACTTCACAGGTATGCTGAGGTATCCATGTTTTAAAAAGAATTTAGCAAAGATGAACAGAGACATGTAGTTGTGTTGTGTGTTCTGGCATAATAAACTGATATAAGCTTTTTCTGTATTTTCTCAAAAAGCCCTTAACATGCATTCACTTTAAACAAGTGGAAGTTGTTTTTAATTTATGTGCAGTATTACCCTTAATGTTTTTCAACTCAATACCTTTTATTGACGATAAGCAAAGGTAAGAATTTCAGGTTTCTGGGCCTGTGGAGGCTGAGGAGTGGTCGGATAAGTTTGCAGCTACTTTAAAGGGCCATTGCAAGGACTGTGGAGCCAGACTCCTCAGTTGTGGCAAGCAGTCTAGAAGAAGGGGTAAAAGCCAGAACTTCAGTTGCCTCTGGTTGAGTATTGGGGAGAACTTGTTCTTCAGGAATGCAGCCCTGGGATGAGTCTTGGGAGAAGTGGAGCATGGTCCTTGGAAAAGAGTGGTGGTATACAGACCTCCAGGGATCCATTCCATCCAGCCCTCTTCCCATCTGTTCAGGTTTCTCTTGCTTGAAGGTAACAGTAGTTTAGATTCTTTTCCTACTAAAGCTAGTACCTTGGTGGGGTGAGACACCCTAGAGGAGTGTTTACCTAAATTCGTGCTGTGTTTACACTTATACTCTGAAGGTAATCAGAGCTTTCTAGGTGTAATGAAAGCATTAAAATTTTGAGTTGCAGTTGTGCATTGCAGGTTTTCTGTAGGGTAATCTGCCTTAGAGCCATTGGAAGTGTTTTGTGCATGTGATTAAGAATCCCAAATGGCAGCTATCACAGAATATTCTGAGTTGGAAGTGACCCACAAGGATCAAGTCCAACTCAAGTGAATGTTTTGTTGTGACTTGGTCAAGACTTGAACTTTAGCTTCTCTCACCCCAGTTGAGCGTTGGTTGTTTGCCATGGGGTGTGTTTGCTTTGCCCCTCACTGACCTGCTCTGCTCTGTTGTACCTCCTCTGGTGTGAATTGTGTGAGTCGTTCCCATAGGCATAGAGTCTTTCCTTTCCCAGGGATTTCTGAGGGCAGTGCATCCAAGGTTGTGATCTGTGGTTTTCTGAGTTCTGGGGCTTTTTTATTGGCTGTGACTGTTCTTCCCTCTTGCAGGAGATCGGGAGAGCCATTGGCATAGCACTTGTGAAGCAGTGCGGGTGGCGTGCTGATCTGCGGGATCCTGACCTGGAGGTAGTGCTGCTCATCTGCCTCTTGATGCTTCCAGAATCACCCCTGACACCTTTTGTTTAGTTCTCTGCTCCCTTTGCACGTGGCCTCTTCCTGCTGGTCTTTCTGCCGCTGAATGTAACTGGAAATCAGCTGGTAGCGCTGAGCAAGGCATGAATGTGACCCCTGTGTGAGTGTGCTTTCCAGAGCTCTGGAATAAACACCAGCCTGGCTGCACGGGCCTGCAAGGGAGGGGAGGGATCCATAGAGGAGGTATTGCAGGATCCAAAACCCTTACAGACTGCTGGACTCTGACTGTGTGACAATGGAAATTACCTGAGCCATGGGGCATCTGTAGCCTCTGGAAGGGAAGTGAGCAGGCAGCAAGGGTGTGTTCTCAAGGAGCTGGACTTGAGAATGCTGTTTGTGGAAGAGCCTCCCCCTGGGCCCTGTCCATGACAAAGAGCTTGCTTCGTGTGCACCCTTGCTGGTGCAGCTGCCTGGAGACCTTCCAAAGGACTCCCTGCTCTCGGCAAGCTGTTTCTCCATTCCTGCGCTTGGCTGGTGGAAGCTGCTCAGCACTGATGCTGAGAGATCCGAGACCTGCAGAAACCCTTGGGTTTATTTACTGGCACTGGTTTTCCCACACTGAGTGTTATGTGCAACTTTGTTGAGGCTCATATGGCCCTCCTGTTCTTGCCCAGAATTTTGCTCTGAAACTATTGAAGTGCTGACGACAGGGATTTCTCCAATGGCGTCGTGTTTCCCTTTGCGCTTTCTGGGGGCAGGGGTTGCAGTCACGCAGGACCTGCTGGGGAGCTCAGTCTCCTTTTGGGATGCTCTCCATGGGACCACAGAACAATTTTTAGCTGCCTGCATTTCTGGAAGTATTACTTATGCGTAACTTCTATCTGAATGGCCCCTTAGTGGCACTAGTGTGGGTAATGGTGGGGGATTTTTGTTTGCTTTGGTTTCTTTGGTGGTGTTTGGTTTGGGTTTTTTTTTGTTTGATTGATTTTTTTGTTTGTTTGGGATTTATTGTTTCATTGGGACCTTTTAATTTACTTATTTAGTTGATAGTATACAGCGAACAATATTCTCCCGCTTGTAGAAAATGTATTTGTAACTAAAAATTCCCATGCTGTGTTAAGGAAAAAGAAACCCCCTTAGAAATCCAAGTGCTTCCTGATGGATTCCTGGCGGACAAAATCGCCTTCAGCTTGCTTAAGTATTAAATCGTCATTAAAGTGGCATTCAGATGATCTGGTGGGATTTCTTCCAGTTAATTGTTATGCTTTATAGTATGCATTTTTGTTCTTAGGAACTGAGATTGGAAGTTTGTAGAAGCATCTGTTCCTGGTGTAAAGGAGTTAAAGCTGTTGTCGTGTCAGTTTGAGACTTTAAAATATTGAGGGTTTTTTTTTCCCTTCTTTTAGATCTTTGTACATCTAAATGACATTTACTCTGTGGTGGGGATTCCTCTTTTCAGGTAAGCATTCTCCCCACCACATTTGCCTTGGCAGTGTCAGAACAGGCAAGCTTTTTCAATCTTGCTGTCCACCATGAGTATCTTTTGGTTCGATAATCACTGGCTGCCAAATTAGTCTTGTGATCTGCCAGGATCTTAAATGACCACACAGGCCAGACTTGGCAGTGAGTTATGGTTAAAGGCAGACTTCTGTCTCTCAGTAGGCCTGTCCAGTTCATTTGTTCTTTGACATTCCAGGGGCTTTTCTGGGTGGTTCTCCTGTTAATTTTTTTGTTTGTTTTTTTTTCCCTGTCTGCAGGCTTCCATTGGCAAACAGAGAGTATATCAAAACAGCAGGCCTGCGGTCGACAGTCGCATGGGCCATGGCATCTCTGGCTGAAATCAGTGTCAGTGAGTGTTCCTTTCAGGGAAAGGGAGTCCTGAATGAAGGGGAGGGGGATGCTGCTCATCGGGTCCGGAGCTGGACGCTCTGAAGGAGGGCGGTGATTTTAATGCCCCATCGCCCTAATGCACGTGGACAGGGTCTGCCGTGGCTGCGATTAGCGTCTGCTGTCACCTGCCGTTCGGCCGGGTGTCTGCTGTAATTCCAGGTGCTTGTCGGCAGAGCTGTTAATCCTTGCACAGATACGGGTCCAAGTGGCGAGGTTTTGTTCACTGTCCACTGACAGTGAGAAAATGAAACCTCGTTCGGTGTTGTTTCCCAAGGAAACGTGATCTTTTTTCACAGATTAACTTGGTACCAGTATCTGCAGTCCACCTGTAATATTTCCTCCCGACTGTCACCTCAGGGCTGTGTGTCTGTAGTGAAGCTCTTGGTGCTTTTTCCTGTGTTCCCTTATCCAAGCGAGTTTGGCCTGGGGTTACCAGTGATTCCTGTTAGCCTGTGCTGAATTCAGTGGGGTTCTGTCCATCCCTCTGTCAGCTTTCTCCTGGCTGAGGAGTCTGCCTTCCTTGGACGCAGTAACGCCTCTGTTTTTGTAGGCTGGTGCCCTTGTGCTGGATCCCATGTGTGGGCTAGGAACGATCCTGCTGGAGGCTGCCAAAGAGTGGCCCGTGAGTATCCCGGCCACAGCTGGCTGGAGCTTTGCAGGGAAACTGGGAGTTGTGTGGGGTTTTGCCTGTACCAGTTAGGCCGAGGTCCATTGCTGGAAACTCGAAACCAAACTGATCTTTCTGGGCAGCTGCTGAGAGCATTCTAGTACAACTGTTCCTCCAAAGGAATGTGTCCTGTGGGCTGGTGCAGCTATTGATTCACACTGCAGGGTTTGTTTGTTAGGACACACCCTTGTGATATCTGTAATTTCAAGTGTCTTGAGCAGACCAGAACGTTCAAGACGACACGCGCTTGCTCCATTCCTCCGTCCTCTGGATTGTGAATTGCTCTGTGTAACAGTAGCAGATATCCCAGAAAGGAGGTTGTCTTGCAAGAGCTGTGCCACAAGGCAATTCTGAGGAGGGTGTATAAAATAAATAACCTCAGTGTTAACAAAATTACTTTTTTCTCTCCGAACAGGAAGCCTGTTACTGGGGTGCTGATATAAGTGATTCGCAATTAGAAGGTGCAGATGGCAATATTAGAGCTGCAGGCTTCATGGACAAGATTGAGTTGCTTAAAGCTTCTGTCAAAGGTATGTCTGTAGGCTAAGTGAAATTTTTCTGCCTTTCTGGGATTGTACAGGTAACGTGTAAGTTCCCTGGAGGTGACATCTGGTAGAGCTAACTGCCAGCAAGTAGCTGAGTGGTGACTCTGTAGTGCTAGTGCTGGTGCTAGCGAGGGGATAGTTATTTGTTCTTCCTCCCTGCTGCCTGTGCCTGGGAACTTTGGTGAGAACGCAGTCAGCGGAAGACAAGAAAAATTACAGTTGTCCATCGTGGACAGTAGTTGTCTCTCCTAATGGTACGTGTGTGAATACCACAAAGAGTATATGCAGCCTCTGAGAGTCCTTTGTATCTTAATGGAACAGCCGGGAACAATCCAAATCAAATGCAGCCTGTAACTTGAATTTACCAGGCGAGTAATGGTGAGCACTTATTAAACTAAGCTGAATTGTTGATGTTTTGCAGTATTTTGAATGATGATGCCTTTCTCCTGTAAGAGGGATTCTGTGTGCTCTTTGTTCACAAGCTAGTCTGTAGAGAAGGTAATTATTTCACGACCTTATTCTGGACCTCAAAGCGTGAGGCTAAATTGTCCTTCTATGGAATTCGTGACAGGCAAGCTGGCTGGTTTTGCCTGTGCGTTAGTGATAAAGTGTGCCTATTTTTTTTTTTTTTTTTTTTTACCTCGCAGTCTTCATTCCTTACCAGAATGATAAGAAATGTTACTTACTTTTTTATGAAAGAGTAGGTTTCTTTCTTGCTTAAAAGCTGTGTTTGACTTTGGTTTCTAGGCTAGTGGAAGGTATTTAGGTGTCAGATTTTCTAAAGGGAACGAATAGCTGGGGTCTTCGTCACTGGTCAGAAGCTGTCGTTTCTGCACGTCTCGAGCGGGACCGTAGATGACGTGTCCTTTCCTTTGCCGATAAAATCGATACCCAGTTGTTGTGCTGCGAGCGGTGAGCCGAGAATGGTGCAGGAAACATCTCCAGCTAGTTGTAGAAGAATTGGCATAGAATCTCAGCTGTTTGGGTGAGAAGGGACTCGTGGAGGTTTTTAGTCCTGTCGTCTGCTCAGGGCAGTCAGTGTTGAGCACCCTGAGGGATGGAGGAGCCACAGGATCTCGGGAGGGATCTCAGCCTGGCCTGCACAGCCTGGCCTGTGGCTGACCTTCATCACCACAGGCACAGTGCTGCCTCTTCGTCAGGAGACCTGACCTTTGCTGGGATGCAGAAATTCTTTCTGAGGAGGCACTTTGAAGACACTAGCTCTGACAGAATCCAAGTGATCCTGGCTGTAACCAGAACCCTTGGGGGGGTGGAGAAAAGGGGGATGGAGAGGAATCTCATGTGGTTGGTTCCTCGCCATTCATACACGTGCTCTTGAACACCTGCACTAAATACAGTGCTCACAAACGTAGCTCTTCCTTTGTATTTTGCTGAATTATTTTCACGTTTGAGATGGGCTGTCTGTCGAGAAGCAGCAGTTACCTTGGAGCCACGTCGTGCCCTATTGGAGAGCCTTGCTGCAGGGACAAGCGTCATCAGGAGTGGGGAATCTGCAAACTAAACTATGCTGTCATGCTTTTGTCTCTTCCCAGTCTGCAGGGGGATGGATGAGGCTTCCTAGTGAGGGCAAGTGCGGAAGGAGCTGTGAATCTGGGTGCATCCCCCAGAAAGAGCTGGCGGACGGTGTCGTAAGGGGAACGGGGGCGTAGCTGTCGTGCGTTTCTCGGTCACTCAGAGCTAAAGACCTGCCTTTGTTCTGCAGCATTGCCATTGCCTTCAGGAAGCTTGGACAGCGTTATTTCAGATATTCCATTTGGGAAGAAGTTCAAGATCGCGAATGACGCCCAGCTCCTGCCAGATATTCTCCAGGAAACGGACAGGTACGTGTAGCCTTTGACATGCTTGGGGTCCGACATGCCACGATTGGTTAGTGACCTGAGCGTTCCGTCAGCTTCGGATTCGCTTCGTTCCAGACGTTCTCCAGCTCTGCAGCCTGACCCTGCGCGCAGGCTGTGGAAGCCTGAGCCCTTCCCTTGTCCCTTAGAGACCGCTGCGTTGCGTCTTGCCGGCTGCGAGTGCCGACGGCAGCGCAGGGCGGCAAGGAACGATCTCGTGCGAGCCGTGCTCGCAAATGCTCTTTGCGAGGCACGACGGCGAGACGTTTCTGAGCCACGCTCGAAGGTTGTCTTTAGAGGGCAGAAAGGAGAAAGAGGAGAGGCCTACCTGGACAAAGTTAAAGCACGGCCTGGCAAAAAAAGCTATAATCCTCGTTCAGCTGAGGCCTGCTTGCATAAAAGCGTAGACTTTCCTTTTGGAGTTCATAGCCGAGCTTTGACCGGCCTGTCTCGACAGGAAGGAGCTCAGACTAGATAAAAGTGGCAGGCGTTTTGCTTGCTATCCGGGAATATCTCACCAGGCCAACTGGTCTGATCTTAGGTGTGTCCTTTCATCTCTCTCCTTGTCATTTTGTGGCAGAGTTGAGCCGAGCTAATAGGTGGGCTGCTTCTAACAGACAGTTCAAGCCAGCTTCCCCTCTACTTGTTGCCTGGAAACAAGCCCTTTCTCTAGGACTGGTCAGTGGGCGTTGATCTCACTCACCCGGTGCAGGAATGTGGTGGGAAGGTGGTGGAGAAGGTGACGTGGCTCCACAGAACAGTGTGGCAGTCCTACTGTGCTTGTCCTCTGGCCTTGTTTGCTCTCTTGGTCCATCCTCAGCAAAACGTTCCCTTGGGAAGCTGGAGGTGAGGAAGGGGCCATTACCGTGAGAGCCCCACCAGTAAAACTGTGCAAGCCACTTGCTGGAAACTGAGTCAGGATAGTATTTTTTTCCCCTCTTTCAAGGCCAAGGCTAATGTTTGGACATACACCTAGAAGAATGAATGAATGACAAGCAGCAGTTAATTTTCCTCTGCTTCCTGAGTTTGAAAGCCATTAAGGACCAGTGGAACAGGGACAGGGCAGACCACCTAGAGTTTCCAAAAGGAAGGGCCAGTTTCAGAATTACCCAAGGGCATCTGAGAAGCCCTTGCTGCACCGGGAGGCTGTTCCTTTGCAGTCTCCAAGAACCCGAGGCTTGACGGTGCCCTCAATCCTTGAAAGAACACTTCAGGGGGTAAAAAAGGAGTCCATCTTCCCTGCTGACCCAATAGAAAGAGCTGCTCACATCCAAAATGTTTAGGAGTCAGCACAGGGCCCAGTTCTCCCGTTTAGGAAGGGGTAAGAAGATCCGGGGTTTGAATTCCTTTCGGAGATGGAGCTCACTGAGTTTTGAGCCATGACACACTCGGGTGTTTCATTGAATGCAGGGGGCCTCTGAAGTGTCGGCGGTGTCGCGTTCTGCACGGGCAGAGGGATGCCAGGAAGGATCAACACCTAACCTTTCTTTTTCCTGTGACCGCCAGAGTACTTCGTGTCGGAGGAACTCTTGTACTGCTGCTGAGCCAGGAGCTCTGCAGGCACATGGATCGTTTGACCGAGCGTGCTGGAAGTGACTCTGCTGAGGCCTCTCCCGACGGTGACAGCGCAGCGGGCCCTGCACGAGGCCCGAGTGCGGACGGGAACTCTTCCTCCTCAGCACAGGGTGCTGGGGAATCCACTCTCGGCAGACGTTTTGGGTCTCTGGTGCTCGAGGGTGTCCATGCCATTAGTCTGGGGAGGACTGATGCTTTCATACACAAGTACAGGAAGGTGCCTGATGCTGGCAGCTGTCTGGCCCTGGGCTGAAAGAGAGCTTGAATCCCGAGACGCTTCGGAAGCGGCACGGCAGCACGACTCGGTGGAGCCCTGCTGATGCAGGCCAACCCTGTGCCGTCCATTAGACGGCCTCACGTGCCTCGGGTGTCCTAAGGCACTGCTTTTCTCTCTTTGGTTTTTAGGAGAGATGGAAGCTGCCTACCTGTGTTTCAGCTCCTTCTGCTGGATTGTAGGCAGTGAAGCAGGATACACGGTATTGTAAGGAGGCCGAGTCCTGAAATCCTTGCTTCGGCAAGAAGCTTCTCAGTATTGGGAGGAGTTTCTGTAGGAGAGAAAATCTTTCTTTGCAGAACTGCGAACCCAAATGTTGTAGGCCATGCTCTTTGGGCTGTCCGCGCCAGCTGTTAATTTGGAAGTGGTATTGAAGCTACAGCTTTGTCTGTTCTAGTTGATCTTAATGTTCAGATTGTTCCTAGGTGGAGGACAGGCGAGCGACCGGAGTTGCTGAAAAGGAAGGGAGGACAGAAGGAGAAAGAAGCAGCACTGACAGCTGGAGCTGCAACAAGCCCCTGGGCCCCGACTCTATTGTGTGTCCCGGGCCCTCCCTAACCCTGCCTCTTCCCCTCTCTCCCACACTCCTGACGCATTTTTTTTCTTCCCTGTAGCTTTTCTTTTCTCCTGGTTCTTCCATCCCATCAAAGTAGGGCTTTTAGAACTGGATCGGTATGAAATGATGAGCCCGAGGCAACTGTGAAATCGCTCTCTCCTTCCGGTTTTAGCATCCTTTGTGCAAAGACCGGAGTAGCAAAGAGCGAAAATCATTCCACGTTTTGTGTGAGAGCTAAACGTAAAGACTTCTCATTGCTTTCCTAACCCATGTCAATCTGCAGGAAGGCTGGAGGCCTTTTGAGAAGGGAAAATTAGGCTAGAGTACTGAATACACTGGAGAGAGTGAGTGCAGCCCGAACCTGGCTGCGCTCCGGTGCAGTGGCGCTGCGGGAGGAGCGAGCGGGAGGTGCAGCGGCCCGAGCAGAGCGGTGGGGAACGGGAGGCGAGGAGGGGTCGGGCTGAGGATGGATTTGAACTGGGCTGGGTGTTGGTGCAGGAAGAGGCATTTGTCATGCAGCAGACAAGACTGCCAGAACGAAGACCTGGGAAATCCTAGCTCCGCCTTGTGTTTGATGTGTTTCTACTTCATATGTTTGAACTCATCACAAAAAGGAAGCAAAGAATAAACATCACTGTTTCCCACTCTTGCTACGTGAAGGCCTTTTAAAGGCTGGTGTATTTATGTTCTCTTCTTCCACTCCCGGGTGTGTCTTTTCCCCCTCCTTTCCCTAGGTCTCCTGCATTGGGTGTCCCAAGGAGGGCTGGGATTCCTCAGCAGGGATCCTGGGAGTTGTTGTTCGTGCTGCTTTTTTTAGAAGGCCTCCCTAAGTGTGCTACTGTTGCCTTTTCACCCCAGCCTGGAAAGGAAGCTCGAGATCATTTTAGCAAGGAGGTAATAGAGAAGAGGGAATCTTTATTTGGAAGGTCTTCAGGAGCAGTTATGGAAAGGTGTCCATAAAAGCCCACCCCCTCCAGGGGTGAGGACATGTTTATAGCTTTCAGGAAATCAGCATAATTGAATAAAAGCACCGACTGGGGGAACGAGTGGCGATTCAGTTCCCCCCCCCCAGGGCCAGCCCCTTCTCTGGAGCCCCCCTCTCAGCACTGGCTCTGCTTTGTTGATGAAAATGTACCTGAGAGTCGTTCTCGGCCTTGCTTCCCAGGAAGAGCCGAGATAGGACAGGGCCTTGTACCCTCCAGGGCCTGGAGCTCTGGAATTTGTTGTGTCTTTCTGCTCAGGGAAAGACCGTGGAAAAGCACTGGAGAAACCGGCTATTAATAAAATAGACTACAGAGCTACAAACATATGTGCAAAGAGTGCGGGGAACATAGAAAAGAGAAAAGGCAGCAACCAAACGGCATCGCTACCGAAATGGCTGTTTTCTCCCCTGAAACCCAGCTTTCCCGTCTGTGGCCGTCAATGCATGGGTGCGTTTTAACCACGTAGCTGGAGGTCCTACCAATACCGCTTTCCAAGCCAACAGCTGCAGTAGATTTCTGTTTGCTTTGTGTCTGTGAGAAGTGGGATTTGTGCTGGAGAGGTGCTGTCGGGAAGAAAGGGTGGAGCAGATCGGCTCCGGGGACGTGTGGTGCAAGACTCGGGTGGCAAGGGAGGGGAGCATGGATCGAGCGGATCGAGTTGCCCTGTAATGCCGGGCGTTTGGATTCGGCCTGGGCCTGTCCGGAGAAGTCGTAACCCGACCGAGTCCCTGCACTCTCCGTGGATGTGTCAAGCAGTTCCGCAGAAAGGCACAGCAGTAATGATTCCCGAGGAAAAGGTACAGGTGAAGGCTTATGATCGGGGTGGGGGGGAGCTTCCTTGGGAATTCTGAGCCTCGGACATTTGGAGTTTTGGAGGTGGAATGGCAATTTCAGCCTTGGGCACCTGGAGGAGAAGAGGGGTCCTTATCCATAGAGAGGAAAGGCCGGTGCCCCAGTGGGTCAGGTGCAGAGGAGGAGCTGGCCAGGGAACGAGCAGCGAGTCCTTTGTGCAAATCCCCGCCCTGACGCTGGGACCGGCCACGGCCCCCGGTGTGAGCTGTGGGGACGATGAGGGGGCGGCTCCTGCCAGGGGCTGTTTTAGGAGGGGCGTCCTCAGCTCCCTTCTCCTGCGTGGAGCTGCTGGAGGGGAGGGGCTTACGCTGGGCTCCCCGGGGGATTTTTGTACGTGTTCGGTAAGGTCCAGAGTGTGTCTGTGTTTGGAGTTTTTCGTTCCAGCGAGTCTGGTTTATTTCTTGTGAGTATGGAACGCTTGTTTTGGGTTTGAGGTGATGTGAGAGAATGCATTTGTTAGGGTTTTATTCTGTTTCTCTTTGGACAATTGTTTCCTGTAGTATAGGGGTTTTATTTGTTTGGTTTGTTTGATTGTCCTACGTGTTTCGTAGTCGTGGATAATTTGGGAGATGCTTTTCACGGTCAGTTTTATTTTTTGGCTTCGTGTCTGTTTATAGGTGGCATTAGTGTTTGGATGGTGTGAGGTGTTATGGAGTTTATGGTAGGAGTTTATGGACTCCTACCTATTTTTTTTTGTGTCATTAATTGAAGTTTAATTGTGGTGGTTTTTATTTTGGCAATTTGATTTCTTTGTTGTTTTGGTGTTTTGTATTGGTTTTATTTTTGGGGACATGGGCATCTACATGGTGGATTTTATAGGCTACTCTTAAACTTGGAGTAGTGATCTGTTTTTTTCTTTTGTGGTTAGCATTTTTTTGTGTTGTTAATGAGCTTGTTTCTTTTTTGAACTTACTTTTATGAGGTTTTGGTGCTTATTTATGTTCTTATCTGTAACGTTTTTGATGTATTGTGGACGTGTTGGAGTTTTGGGTTTTTTTAGCATCGTTTGTAGGAGTTGAAATATTTGTTTCGGGGACAGTTGACGCTTAGAATGTATGGGGTTTGGGGGCTTGTTCTAATGGGATTTAAAAAAATTTCTTGTAGGTAGGTTTGTTTTAGTTTTGAATAGGGTTAAATGGTGGGGGTTTCTTTCATGTCAGCAATAGAAATAGGTTTTGGGTTTCTCCGTGGTGATGGGATCGGCGTGCATTGTGTATTAGCGCTGAGGAAGGTTTCCTGTCTTTGTGGTTTTGATGTGTTAGGTTAATGAAGGTGTGTGGTTTAAAAGATGCCTGCAATGCACGAGAGCAGATGCTGCCGCGGCTGCTGCGAGTCGGCTCGCAAGGGCTCCCAGGCAGCCTGGCCCGAGGCGCGTCCCGGGGCTGAGCTCGGCGGCGGTGCTGCCGCCTGGTGGACAGAGAGCGGCGCTGCGGCCCCCCGGCGCAGCGCCCGGCCCCCCGCCGCCGCTGTCCCCTGCTGGGTGCCGCGGGACAGCGGCGACGGCCGTGGCTGCCGAGCGTGGCGAGGGCGAGGAGCGGCAGCGAGCGGCGGTTTCTGTAAATGGGAGGGGAGGGGAGGGAGGGGAGGGGAGGGAAGGGAAGGAGGGGGAGAAGGGCAAAGGTCCGCGGGCGGAGTCGAGCGGGGCCAGGGCGCTCCGAGGAGCGGCCACCGTGCGGGGCGGTGACCGAGACGAATGGCAGCGGCGGGGGCGGCCCGGCGGGGCCGGTTCGGGTGGGCGGGCGGGCGTCGGCGGCGCCGGGCGCGGACAAGAATCGGGCGGGCGCCGACAGGCAACGGCGGGGACGGACGCCTCGGCGCGGTGCCGGGGGCCTTCGGCGTCCCGTAGCAAAGATGGCGGCAGGGCCGGAAGCGGCTTCTGCCAGCACTCAAGATGGCGGCGAGGAAGGGCGGAAGTCGCGGACCGCCACACCTAAGATGGCGGGGCGGCGAGGCGTGCGCTCGACCTTCCCAAGATGGCGGCGCCGAAAAAAGGCGGGAAAAAGAGGACCCCGGGGCGTCCCTCCGGCTGCCTGCGCGGAGTCCCGGCGCCGACGCGGACCCGGAGCGATTTCTCCGGCCTTTCCGGCTGAGCGGACGCGGGCTGTGGCGCCGGCGGCGCCGGGCGCGGGCGGGAATCGGGCGGGCGCCGACAGGCAACGGCGGGGACGGACGCCTCGGCGCGGTGCCGGGGGCCTTCGGCGTCCCGTAGCAAAGATGGCGGCAGGGCCGGAAGCGGCTTCTGCCAGCACTCAAGATGGCGGCGAGGAAGGGCGGAAGTCGCGGGCCGCCACACCTAAGATGGCGGGGCGGCGAGGCGCGCGCTCGACCTTCCCAAGATGGCGGCGCCGCGCGCATGCGCGTTGGGCGGGCCGACGAGACGCCGCTATAAAAGAGACCCCGCGGCGCCCCTTCGGCTGCATGCGCGGACCCGACGCGACTTCCACGGCGTTTGCAGGTGGGCGGACACGGGCTGTGACCGGCGGTCGGCAGCGCCGGGGGGGGGCGGGCGCAGACAGGCAGCGGCGTGCTCTCCTCTGGAGCCCGTGCGCCGCTCCGCTCCTACGAGGGCTCCCTCCCCGGCCCCGCTCTGCCCCGCCGGGCTCCCGGACCCCCCCCCTCCCCGCTCCCCCCGGCCCGGGGAAATGTAGGAGAACACAAAAGCGTCCCGGGAGAGCCGTCAGCGGAGCTGCCGGCGGCCGTCCCCCTGCCCGCCGGCAGAGCGGCTGCCTGCAGCCGGGAGCTGCCAGCAGGGAGCCGGCTGCTCCTTGCCGTGGAGGGAGCGGGGGGGACTGGTGCGGGGCCGGGCCTGGAGGCTGCAGCCTTTAACCGGGCACGGCTTTGCCAGGGACAATTTCCGCTGCCCGCAGCTCTCCGTGGGTCCTGGCTGGGCTTGGGGCTGGGCCGGTTCATGCCGTTCACGTCCCCGGGAGCTCTAACGCCGGCAGCCAAATCCCCTTTTTGTGAGGGACACTGTATTTCCTATTTTTATTGTCACATTAAGGCTCAAATTAATTCGCTTGAATTTTACGAGCATTATGTGCAGCCTCCTATGGGGCTCCTGTTCTTGCTCAGAATTTTGCTCTGAAACTATTGAAGTGCTGACGACAGGGATTTCTCCAACGGCGTCGTGTTTCCCTTTGCGCTTTCTGGGGGCAGGGGTTGCAGTCACGCAGGACCTGCTGGGGAGCTCGCTCTTCTTTTGCCATGCTCTCTGTGGGACCGCGGAACAATTTTTAGCTGCCTGCGTTTTTGGAAGGATTACTTATGGCTAACTTGTATCTGAATAGCCCCTTAGTGGCACTAGTGTGGGTAATGGTGGGGTTTTTTCGCTTGTTTCGGTTCCTTTGGTGGTGGTTGCTTTGGGTTTTTTGTTTGATTGATTTTTTTGTGTTTGTTTGGGGTTCTTTGTTACGTTGGGGGTTTTTTATTGATTTCCTTTGTTGATAGTATACAGCGAACAATATTCTCCCGCTTGTAGAAAATGTATTTGTAACTAAAAATTCCCATGCTGTGTTAAGGAAAAAGAAACCCCCTTAGAAATCCAAGTGCTTCCTGATGGATTCCTGGCGGACAAAATTGCCTTCAGCTTGCTTAAGTATTAAATCGTCATTAAAGTGGCATTCAGATGATCTGGTGGGATTTCTTCCAGTTAATTGTTATGCTTTATAGTATGCATTTTTGTTCTTAGGAACTGAGATTGGAAGTTTGTAGAAGCATCTGTTCCTGGTGTAAAGGAGTTAAAGCTGTTGTCGTGTCAGTTTGAGACTTTAAACTATCGAGGGTTTTTTTCCCTTCTTTTAGATCTTTGTACATCTAAATGACATTCCCTCTGTGGTGGGGATTCCTCTTTTCAGGTAAGCATTCTCCCCACCACATTTGCCTTGGCAGTGTCAGAACAGGCAAGATTTTTCAATCTTGCTGTCCACCATGAGTATCTTTTGCTTCGATAATCACTGGCTGCCAAATTAGTCTTGTGATCTGCCTGGATCTTAAATGAGCACACAGGCCAGACTTGGCAGCGAGGTAATGGTTAAAGGCAGACTTCTGTCTCTCAGTAGGCCTGTCCGGTTCATTTGTTCTTTGACATTCCAGGGGCTTTTCTGGGTGGTTCTGCTGTCGTTTTGGGTTTGGTTTTTTTGTTGTTGTTGTTGTTGTTTTTTTTGTTTTGTTTTGGTTTGGTTTTTCTGGGTTGTTTTTTTGTTTGTTTGTTTGTTTGTTGTTTTTTTTTATTTTGTTTGTTTGTTTGTTTTTTCCTGTCTGCAGGCTTCCCTTGGCAAACAGAGAGTCTATCAAAACAGCAGGCCTGCGGTCGACAGTCGCACGGGCCGTGGCATCTCTGGCTGGAATCGGTGTCAGTGAGTGTTCCTTTCAGGGAAAGGGAGTCCTGAATGAAGGGGAGGGGGGTGCTGCGCATCGGGTCCGGAGCTGGACGCTCTGAAGGAGGGCGGTGATTTTAATGCCCCATCGCCCTAATGCACGTGGACAGGGTCTGCCGTGGCTGCGATTAGCGTCTGCTGTCACCTGCCGTTCGGCCGGGTGTCTGCTGTAATTCCAGGTGCTTGTCGGCAGAGCTGTTAATCCTTGCACAGATACGTGTCCAAGTGGCGAGGTTTTTTTCACTGTCCACTGACAGTGAGAAAATGAAACCTCGTTCGGTGTTGTTTCCCAAGGAAACGTGATCTTTTTTCACAGATTAACTTGGTACCAGTATCTGCAGTCCACCTGTAATATTTCCTCCCGACTGCCACCTCAGGGCTGTGTGTCTGTAGCGAAGCTCTTGGTGCTTTTTCCTGTGTTCCCTTATCCAAGCGAGTTTGGCCTGGGGTTACCGGTGATTCCTGTTAGCCTGTGCTGGATTCGGTGGGGTTATGTCCATCCCTCTGTCAGCTTTCTCCTGGCTGAGGAGTCTGCCTTCCTTGGACGCAGTAACGCCTCTGTTTTTGTAGGCTGGTGCCCTTGTGCTGGATCCCACGTGTGGGCTACGAGCGATCCTGCCGGAGGCTGCCGAAGAGCGGCCCGTGAGTATCCCGGCCACAGCTGGCTGGAGCTTTGCAGGGAAACTGGGAGTTGTGTGGGGTTTTGCCTGTACCAGTTAGGCCGAGGTCCATTGCTGGAAACTCGAAACCAAACTGATCTTTCTAGGCAGCTGCTGAGAGCGTTCTAGTACAACCAAAGGAACGTGTCCTGCGGGCTGCTGCAGCTGTTGATTCACGCTGCCGGGTTTGTGTGAGGCAATCGTGGACTTGTAAGGCTTCCTGCACTTCTTGTGGGATCAGAGGAGTCGGGGTGATGGAGCAGCGTTAGAGGCAGTGGGGCTGGCTGTAGCTAGCTGGGGTCTTGCTGTTAGGACACGCCCTTGTGATATCTGTCATTTCAAGTGTCTTGAGCAGACCAGAACGTTCAAGGAGTGAAGACGACAGGCGCTTGCTCCATTCCTCCGTCCTCTGGATTGTGAATTGCTCTGTGTAACAGTAGCAGATATCCCAGAAAGGAGGTTGCCTTGCAAGAGCTGTGCCACAAGGCAATTCTGAGGAGGGTGTATAAAGTAAATAACCTCAGTGTTAACAAAATTACCTTTTTCTCTCCGAACAGGAAGCCTGTTACTGGCGTGCTGATGGAAGTGATTCGCAATTAGAAGGTGCAGATGGCAACAGTAGAAGCTGCAGGCTTCATGGACAAGATTGAGTTGCTTAAAGCTTCTGTGAAAGGTATGTCTGTAGGCTAAGTGAAATTTTTCTGCCTTTCTGGGATTGTACAGGTAACGTGTAAGTTCCCTGGAGGTGACATCTGGTAGAGCTAACTGCCAGCAAGTAGCTGAGTGGTGACTCTGTAGTGCTAGTGCTGGTGCTAGCGAGGGGATAGTTATTTGTTCTTCCTCCCTGCTGCCTGTGCCTGGGAACTTTGGTAAGAACGAAGTCAGCGGAAGACAAGAAAAATGACAATTGTCCCTCGTGGACAGCTGTCGGAGAATATTTTTTTTTTAGTTGTACAGATACAAAGTAAGTGAGTAATTTAGGTTTTTTTAGATGAAAGTTAAATTTTTATTTAAAATTATTCTTAAAATAACTATTAAAAAAACCCCATAAAAATTAAAAACAAGTTACAAGTGTTTAAAAATTAACTTAAGAAAAGAAATTGTTACTGTTGTTACTTTTTGGTATTCATTTAGTATTTTAATTAAAATAAAAAAAGTTTTGGTGAGAAACTTTGGTGGGGAATAACGTTTTGAACACAGACAACATTATAAAGAGTGTACACTTTTTGACAATAAATTAACAGGCCGAAACCAAAACGGGGCCGGGGCCGAGCAGAACAAAGAAGTTGAGACAAAATGTAAACTGATTAATAAACTAAATCTAAACAAGTAGTAAACTAGATTTACCCAAATTATAAACTAAACTAAATACGCACAATGAGTTACCTTTGTATTGCTTGGTAATTAATAACAAAAATTATCTTACTAAATAAAAATAAATAACTAAAATTGTAATCTGTTCTTACTGTTTTTTCCTGTTAAGTTTTATACCTACAATTAAATTTCAAAGTACAGCGGTCCCAAAGAAAATAGAACAAAAAAAAAAAAAAAAAAAATCAAAATCTGTGTACTTACAACTTACAACACTGTTTTCAAACATATCCCAAACGATCACCCCTAATGTATTAATAACTATAAATATGTTATTAAAGTTTAACTACTATTAAATTCATTAAGTTCTGTTACAGTTAAGTATTACAACTGAATTCTACAAAAGTTAACTACAACTATACATAACTATATGTATTATAACAAAAACTAAGTTCTGTTAAGGTTACGCACGTAAACTCGTGCATATGCAATCTTTTAATTATCATGTTCATGGTACCGTAGTCTTTTTAGTCAAAAGTATTTGACGACGTCTGTTATTTTACAGTCTGCACAACCTATGTTATGTTTATGTACCTGTCTCTATTACTTACTCAAATTTAAGTAACCTTCTTAGTTACTGTTTCTAACAGTTTTCTCATAAGATCTGTGTTAGAAAAATCCCTCCAGTTGGAGTCCTGGGCCTAGCCAAGCCTCGACTCTCCCTGGTCAAACATCTACCAACAAACCCAAGTGTTGTTCCTGCATCCAAATCGTACTTAAGTCAAGTTTGACTTAATAATTAAAATTTGTATCAACTAAATCCTTTTAACGTGGACTGGGAGACCCTATCCAGAAAAACTTTCCGTGTCTTCACTGAAACAAGACAACTGTTACAAACCCTAAATGTTAGCATCATATTCCAAAATTCAATCAAGTATTACCCTAATCAACAGCCTTCAGAGACAAAGCAATTAAAACTAATTTACTAAACTATTAAGTAATAAAAAAATCACAAAATCACCTTAAAATGTTTAACACATAAATGTTAAAAGTATTCTTATGTCTAGTCATGTGTATTTCTTACTACGCTACCTATAACAAATAACTAGTAATACCGTAAACAAACTCATACTAATTAAAACAGAAAGGGGGAATTATAAAGTTACAAATATGTGTATTAAATCATAAAAAAAATACAAATAGTAGTACACTTAAAATACACCTTTAAAGGTAAAGCAGCAGGCAGTGATTTTTTTTAAGTGTTTTGATACTTGTATTTTTACACCTTAGGGATATTTTAACACAGCAATAACTTAAGGCTAATGTATTTTAATGTACTCTAGCATTTTAATGAGTGCCTTGTAGCAATAGTTAAAAGTCACAAAATGGTTTCTATTAAACTTTTCTGTTTTCAAACACTCCAAACTTTCTCTGTCAGCATAGATGGTCTGGATTTGATCTATGCCCAAAGCAGGTTTCCTGGGGTTTGCTACTTACTTTTATGCATTATTTAAAAAAAGAAAAAGGCTTGGTGTCGGTGAGAGGAGCAAGACGACGATTTAATGTGGTTCATAAATCAAGTTTGTTTATTGTTAGATAGTGTACATATTTATATTACTTTATGTGTTTAAAATATTATTTATTTATAGAAGTTTTACACGGGATTTTTTTTTAATTTAATTAAAATACAAATTGGTATTAGAAGGTAATAATATTAACAGGTTTTTTTTGTTAAGTTAATTTTTAGATACTTGTACTTTGTTTATAGTTTTTATGTTTTTTTTTTTTACAGTTGTTTTGAGAACAGTTTTGAGTAGAGGTTTAACACTTGTTTATGGAGTCTGGATTGCTCACTTATACTTTATGTTTGTGTAGTTAGAAATGGTTATTTTTTAACATATCCCCCTTCTTTTCTTTGAGCAATCCAGACTATGTTTACATTTTTTTATTATTTATTAAATACTTAACATTATAAACTAATTGACACTTGAACTTAACAGAAATGAAACTTAACAGCACTTCACTTTAACAGTTTTTAAAACTTACTTATAATTACTTAAACTTAACTTTACTTGAACTTAACACTTATATTTAGTAGAATTTAAATTTAACAGAATTTAACTTTAATAGAGTTTAACAGAATTTAAAATTAATAAACTTTAACTTAACATTACTTAAATTTAGTAACACTTAAACTTAATTGAACTTATGGCACTTTTACTCTTATGATTGTAATAACTATTAAAATTATTAATTTTATTTTAATAAACTTTATTTATCATCTATTTTTAAAATTTATATTAGTTAATTAATTTTTTAAAGGTAATGTTACTTTTATTATTTACTTTAGTTTTTTTTTAGTTAAACTGGGTCTTTTTTGCACAAGTTTTTTAGTGACTTATGGCCCTGGTCATGGAGCTATTTTTTAACAATTTTTCCTTGTTCTTCTTTTGCAAGTAAAATTTTGTGGGTCACTTTGGTTACTTGTTTTATTAAACAGTTATACACAATTTTAACAATTATTATAAACACAATAACAACAACACACAACTGAAGGTTTTTAAATAACAAGGTTTGGATTTAACTTGTGATGTTTAATGAGGACAACTATTCAGTTATTTTTAAGTTATTGTTCACTTGCAATTGCTGGGTGAGTTGAGTTAAAGTTTTTAATTGTGTATGTATTGAATTAGAATGATTAGAGAGATTTATGCAACACATTTTTTCAAATTTTTCATACTTATGTCCTTGTGCTAACAATAAAAAGTTTATTGTAGCTTTATTTTGCAACGTGGTGTGTTTCACTGAATTTACATTAAGTAACAAATTTGAAATTGCTTTAGATGTAGTGTTTGTTTGTTTGGAGAGTTAACAACTTAGTTTGTTCAATTGGGCCAAGGCTCCAGCTGAGGCCACTTCTGGAGTAAGGAAGGAGGCTGCAATAATAGCAGCAGGCGACTAAAACTCGACATTAGATTTGCAATTAGTAGTAAAGTCGTGTACAAAGCGTTTTAAACGTTTGAGATGGTGCTGTCGAAGTTTATTAAGAATCATTGAGGTGTTGGGGGTCAGCAATGTTAACTTTTTAAGAGAACAGGGTCTCTTTTTTTATTTTGGAGGGGATACTTGGTTAGGTTTGATTTTTACAAATGAAAAATACGTTACTAGGTAATTTCAAGGGTTGATTAGTAGAATGGGAAATGTTGGGGGAGGTATAATTGTACTATACATGAGTGTCTCTATACACTGAAAGGTTAGAGTTTACACGGGCTCAAGTCTTGGGGACTCACATTAAGTTCAGCCCTGGGCCATGGCGGTTACAGCTGGGGCAGGCCCCCACAACGCTTTTTGCTTCTTGTATTGTTATCTTAAACTGGTGAAAAAGTCCTTTCGCATTTTGGTGAAAGGTACCATGAGCTTCTCTGGCCTTGCTTTCATCTGAGGGGCCTGGATTGCTCACTTAGAGATGTTCATTTCTCAACAGCTTGGCTTCTTTTGAGTCGTGGCCATCATAAAAACTGCCCTTTGTATTACACTTTATAAGGTAAAATTGCAAATTTCCTCTTCTTGGCTTTCAGAGAGAGAACCAGGTAACTCTGACCCTCAGACCTGACACAGAGCCACATTCTGTGTGCATTTCCATGTGTTTAAGCCTCACCTTAAGTAAGGACCCTGCCAATAGGATGAGGATTTGAAGGTCTTGCTGCAGTTAACATTTTCTATTTTACTACCTAGAGAGAATAGTTGTCTTGCATATTCTATCTTTTGAGAGACAATCTGATGTTTTTGAACAAAGAAAGGTGATTGTTTCTCTTTTTTAAAACCAGATGAGCTGGGATGCCTTTTGAATAGCTTCAGTGGCAGGCTGAAATTAATTGTAGATGGTTCATGCTTTTCTTTGCAATGGCTGAAGAGCTGATTTCTCAAAAGGTCAATTGCATGAGAATAAAAATAAATAAAAAAATCTTAAATAGCATCTTTGAACTAGACAGATGGTAAAATTAAAGTTCTAAATGGTTGATATGAGGTTTGAAGTGTCCCTTGAATAGAAGACTAGGAACAGTCACCTGCTTTATGGAAGAATCTTTTCTTGTGGTTGGCTTTTCTGCCTTCTTTGCTGAAATTTCCATGCAGCTATTTTATTGTCTAATTACTGCCAAAAAAAGTAAAAAGTTATTTATTTTGTCCAACAGCCATTTCTGAAAGTTCTGTGCCCCTCTTGACCCCAGAAGACCCTCTTTCCTTCATTTCATTTGCCTCTATTATAAGCAGACTGTGTGTCAATTCTTTGTTTCCTTTACCCTTGGATCTTCATAATGGTTCGTGCCTGAAAGTTCAGATCTAACTATTGAAATCACTTGGGAATCTCCAACATACATGGAGGAGATCAAAACTGCAGTGCTCAGAGAAAATAACACTTGGGATGGAGGTGTCTCATCTGCCCTCACAACATCCCCAGCATCTGTGTAAGGTATAAACATAACCTGCCTCAATCTACCTCTGTTTTGAGTCAGTATTTTAGCACTAGGTCTGCCAAGCAACCTTTTTCTCCCCCTGCAGAATCCCCCACAGAGGTTCCCACTGCCACCCCTCCTGGCCCCTCACCTGCCAGCAGCACCTGGAACTTGTTGGCCAAGAGCATCGCAGGGTCAGCTGTCATCTTCTCCCACTCTCTGTCTGGCATGTTGAAGGTCAGGTGCACCACAGGCTCATTGACCTCCTGCAGTTCTCTGGAGCTGAGGGTGTAATCCACCTGCCAGCACACTGAGCCCAGCTGGCTCACTAGGGTGGGCAGTGGGATGGTGTCAGCACTTGGCTCACTCCAGCAGGATGGCTGACACTGACCCCCACACCCCTACTGAGACCCAACACCCCGCTCACATCGCAGGCTGCAGGCCCTGAGCCTGTCCTAGAGGCTCCTGGAGCCTGTTCTGGAGAGGGCTCTGCTTTTCCGCACGGCAACTTGTTGGCGCGCTCTGCTCATGAGGGGAGACAAGAGAAGAACCTCTCTGCTCACACCAGACGTGCAGCTGCCAAACCCCACCACAGCACCTGAGGAGCCCCCAGGGATTGATGGCACAGAAGGCAGGTGATGGAGGACAGCACAGCAGCCAGCCTGCCCTCCATCTGGGGGTGAAAAAGGCAGGGCTGGGAACTGTCAGGAACATCCCACCACATCTGGCTCATGATGCCACCCCGAGGGTCTCCCCTACCTTTGGGCAGTCCCAGCTGCTGCAGTTCACTTGACAGAGACTCGTTGTCTACACTGTGCTTGGCTGCACTGGAGAGGATGAAGCCGAGGGCAGCGATGGTCACCCTCACATCCCCCAATTCTGCAGACGGGAGGGAGGGTGAGCTCTGTCACCTTGGGAAGGCATCCCCGGACAGACAGCTGCCCATGCCTGCAGCATGGCTCCATTGGGGGAGTGTGGTAAGGACAGCAGTGCTCACCTAACTTTGCATTTGAGGTCAGCTTCAGGATCTTGTCATACTGTGGGAAAGCAAAGCATCGTGGTAAACACCAGCTAACACACTACCAGTGTTAACACTAACAACTCCTACCTAAATATTAATGCTAGTAACATTTACTATGCATATTGTTACCACTAGTAGAGGCCGGTAGCGTTCTTAACGCTGAGGCTTGCATGAAGAGCACGAGATTAATTCATGTTGCTGATTATGCCATTGCAGTGTTGAAACACTTGGCCTCCAGTGCGGTAGCCCCACGCTTGTCTCCATGGCCTCCCCCAGCAGGTCCCGCAGCACCAGGGCGCAGATCAGCTTCAGCTTCACCGAGGACTGCGGGGGAAAAAGGAGGGTGAGCAGCGGCCCCGGAGCCAGGTGGGGGGCGGGCAGGGGGACGCGGGAGGCGGGGGCACTTAACTATTTTGGCCAGGGTGTTGATCTCGGCCAGCACCGATCTCCAAGGCCCCGCAGAAACGGAACCGCTGCGGGAGAAGAGGCGCTCAGAGCCCGCAGAAGAGGCGCTCAGAGCCCGCAGCGGGCTCTGCACCCCCTCCCCGCCCCGCCGCGGCCGCTCCCCGGTCCGCGCTGCTATCGCTGACTCCGCCTTTTCAACCCGGAACCAACGCCCGGGCGGGCTGTCGGCTACGCCCCTCCCCGCCCGCTGCCCCGAGCGCCGATGTGGCGCTTCGGTAGGGGCTCTGCGGGGGTGGGGAGGGGCTTTTAGCCGGGACCAGGGCACGAGAGAGGGTCGCAGAAGCGGACGGGGGTCTCGGGAGCGGCACCCAGGGTGACCGCAGACCCTTCAAGCACCCCTGGCTCTGCCCAACTGAGCGCCTCACGCTCCCTTGGGGCTCCCGTGGGTCGCAGCCTCCCAGCTGCCGAGCCTCGCCAAGCCCAGCCCGCCTTTCTCCGCCCTGTCCAATCACAGACGCTCTTTCAATCCGGCCGCGGCCCCGCCCAGCTCAGCCCCCTCAGGAGCGGCCCGGCCCCTCAGCCCGGCCCCGCTGCCGCCGCCGCCGCCGCCGCCGCGCTTTGGGAGCCGGCGGAGCCGTGCCCCTGCTGCCGCAGCCCCGGCAGGTGCTGTTGGGGCCGGGGAAGGGCGGGCGGGAGCTTCCCGTTCAGGTGCCGGCCGGGAGTTCCCCAAGGGAAACGGAGACGCGGCGGGGAGCGGGCGGGATCGGCCCCCGCAGCGGCGGCGGCGGCGGGAGCGGCGGCGGGAGCGGCGGCGGCGGGAGCGGCAGCGGCAGCGCCGGCGGCGGCAGTTGCGCGTGCGCGATCCGAGTAATGTTTAAAATACCGGGAACAAAGCTGGTTTTTATATTCTTAGTGTTTTATTCTGCCTTTGTTTTAAATAACCGTGATTTTGTTTATTATGTTGCTTTGTTAGTTTCCTTATTTTATTGTCTCTGTGGAGTGTTTTTTTTTTTTGTTTTGTTTTGGTATTTTTTGGTGTTTTATTTTTTGTTTGTTTGGTTTTTTTGTGGGTTTTTTTTTTGTGTTTTTTTTTTTTTTTTTTTTTAATTAGATACTTGATGTTAATTCAGTAAAGGTTGTGGGGCTGGGGCTGAAACACTGGGTGTGAGACCAGTGGAGACATAAAACCCCAGGGTGTGGAATAAGGACCTTGAGACTAGAGTCAGGCCCAAACCAATGTGGAGCAATGGAAATGCCAGGGCTGGAGCTGGATAAATGCAATGGGAGAAGGGGATGAAGCTGCAGCTCAGGGCCTGCAGGAAATGCCTCGGGGGCTTACCAGCCCCTGCCCAGTGGTACGAAGTAGAGGCTGAGGGTGTGGGGGCCCAAAGGGCTTCAGGGCCTGAGAACCAGCCCAAGGGCACCTTTTGGGAGGGGGAAGCAGTGGCCCAGTGCCTGTTCCCAATCCCCAGTGCGGCCTGGGGCAGGTGAGGGGGCCTTTGAGCAAGTGCTGGGCTGAGACCAAGGGGGAAGGGGGAAGGAACGTGTTGGGGTTCAGGCCTCATGTGTCCCAAAGTAGGGATCCCATTGGGGTGGGTGGGTGGGACAGCTAGTAGAAACACTGAAGTGATGACAATAACTGATTTCAGGCTTTACCAACAGCCCCGGGCTGCAGTGAGAAGGAGCAGCAGCTTTGCCTGCAGGCAGTGGAAAGCTGAGGAGCTGGAGCAGAGGCAGCAGAGATGAAGGAGACAGAAATATGGTAGGGTTTGGGGTGAAAGCCCTGTGGGGCTGGGATAGGGAATATGGAGCTGGGATGTGAACTGTGTGGCTGGATCTGAAGTCCCTGTAGGGCTAGGATAGGGACTGTAGAGCTGTAGTGAGAGTGAGGATTCTCAGGATGGGGCTGGAATATGAGTTTAAGAGCTAAGCTGAAAGCAGACAGACCTAGAGCTGCAACAAAAATGCTGTGTGAGAACCAGCATTATGTGACATTGCTGGGAAGATCCAGACCTGGAAGTAGAACAGAAGAGCGGGCAGTCAAATAAAGCTTGTGGGTCAAGAGCTGAAATCACTGGGGGTGACAAACGACTAGGGCTGCAGCTGAAATAACTACTGCAAGGCGGATAGTTACTACAGATTTGGGAAGCGACAACAGCATGGGACACAAACTAACGGGCAAAAAATGGAATAAATATACGTGGGATGGGATTGCAATGACGTGGGGTAAAAAGTTGACACCTTGACCCAAACACATTAACTGTTCTCGAAACCGGGAGAAGCTTAACCTGGCTGAGTTGGAGAAATGCAGACCTAGAGCTGGCAGTCAAATAAAGCTTGTGGGTCAAGAGCTGAAATCACTGGGGCTGGCAAGGGACTCTAGGGCTGCAGCTGAAATCAATGTAGGGCTGCAACACAGACTCCGAACGGGACACAAACTGTAGGGCTGGCACAGGCACTGTGGGATTCGTGGGCTGAAGTCACTGTAGGCCTTTGCTACTCATGTTGGGGCCGGGTAGCGTGGCCGAAAATGGAACAGGACGTGTGGGGCTGGAAAGGGGACTGTGAGGTTGCGCCCGAAATCCCGGCCGTGCCGGGATATTGCCTGCGTCTGGGACAGCCCCGGTACAGCTGGGGCCACAATCGCCGTGGGGCTGGGATTGTGAGTGAAAATGCAAGAGCGACCGCCGAGCTGGGAAAGGGACTGTGGCATGGGAGGTTAAGTATTGGTGGGCCTGGCATCAGTAGTGACCGTGGAGATGTCCTAAGGCACTGCTTTTCTCTCTTTTGTTTTTAGGAGAGATGGAAGCTGCCTACCTGTGTTTCAGCCCCTTCTGCTGGATTGTAGGCAGTGAAGCAGGATACACTGTATTGTAAGGAGGCCGAGTCCTCGAATCCTTGCTTCGGCAAGAAGCTTCTCAGTATTGGGAGGAGTTTCTGTAGGAGAGAAAATCTTTCTTTGCAGAACTGCGAACCCAAATGTTGTAGGCCATGCTCTTTTGGCTGTCCGCGCCAGCTGTTAATTTGGAAGTGGTATTGAAGCTACAGCTTTGTCTGTTCTAATTGATCTTAATGTTCAGATTGTTCCTAGGTGGAGGACAGGCGAGCGACCGGAGTTGCTGAAAAGGAAGGGAGGACAGAAGGAGAAAGAAGCAGCACTGACAGCTGGAGCTGCAACAAGCCCCTGGGCCCCGACTCTGTTGTGTGTCCCGGGCCCTCCCTAGCCCTGCCTCTTCCCCTCTCTCCCACACTCCTGACGCATTTTTTTTCTTCCCTGTAGCTTTTCTTTTCTCCTGGTTCTTCCATCCCATCAAAGTAGGGCTTTTAGAACTGGATCGGTATGAAATGATGAGCCCGAGGCAACTGTGAAATCGCTCTCTCCTTCGGGTTTTAGCATCCTTTGTGCAAAGAGCGGGGTAGCAAGGAGCGAAAATCATTCCACGTTTTCTGTGAGAGCTAAAGGTAAAGGCTTCTCCTTGTTTTCCTAACCCATGTCTTTTCCCCCTCCTTTCCCTAGGTCTCCTGCATTGGGTGTCCCAAGGAGGGCTGGGATTCCTCAGCAGGGATCCTGGGAGTTGTTGTTCGTGCTGCTTTTTTTAGAAGGCCTCTCTAAGTGTGCTACTGTTGCCTTTTCACCCCAGCCTGGAAAGGAAGCTCGAGATCATTTTAGCAAGGAGGTAATAGAGAAGAGGGAATCTTTATTTGGAAGGTCTTCAGGAGCAGTTATGGAAAGGTGTCCATAAAAGCCCACCCCCTCCAGGGGTGAGGACATATTTATAGCTTTCAGGAAATCAGCATAATTGAATAAAAGCACCGACTGGGGGAACGAGTGGCGATTCAGTTCCCCCCCCCCAGGGCCAGCCCCTTCTCTGGAGCCCCCCTCTCAGCACTGGCTCTGCTTTGTTGATGAAAATGTACCTGAGAGTCGTTCTCGGCCTTGCTTCCCAGGAAGAGCCGAGATAGGACAGGGCCTTGTACCCTCCAGGGCCTGGAGCTCTGGAATTTGTTGTGTCTTCTGCTCAGGGAAAGACCGTGGAAAAGCACTGGAGAAACCGGCTATTAATAAAATAGACTACAGAGCTACAAACATATGTGCAAAGAGTGCGGGGAACATAGAAAAGAGAAAAGGCAGCAACCAAACGGCATCGCTACCGAAATGGCTGTTTTCTCCCCTGAAACCCAGCTTTCCCGTCTGTGGCCGTCAATGCATGGGTGCGTTTTAACCACGTAGCTGGAGGTCCTACCAATACCGCTTTCCAAGCCAACAGCTGCAGTAGATTTCTGTTTGCTTTGTGTCTGTGAGAAGTGGGATTTGTGCTGGAGAGGTGCTGTCGGGAAGAAAGGGTGGAGCAGATCGGCTCCGGGGACGTGTGGTGCAAGACTCGGGTGGCAAGGGAGGGGAGCATCGATCGAGCGGATCGAGTTGCCCTGTCATGCCGGGCGTTTGGATTCGGCCTGGGCCTGTCCGGAGAAGTCGTAACCCGACCGAGTCCCTGCACTCTCCGTGGATGTGTCAAGCAGTTCCGCAGAAAGGCACAGCAGTAATGATTCCCGAGGAAAAGGTACAGGTGAAGGCTTATGATCGGGGTGGGGGGAGCTTCCTTGGGAATTCTGAGCCTCGGACATTTGGAGTTTTGGAGGTGGAATGGCAATTTCAGCCTTGGGCACCTGGAGAAGAGGGGTCCTTATCCATAGAGAGGAAAGGCCGGTGCCCCAGTGGGTCAGGTGCAGAGGAGGAGCTGGCCAGGGAACGAGCAGCGAGTCCTTTGTGCAAATCCCCGCCCTGCCGCTGGGACCGGCCACGGCCCCCGGTGTGAGCTGTGGGGACGATGAGGGGGCGGCTCCTGCCAGGGGCTGTTTTAGGAGGGGCGTCCTCAGCTCCCTTCTCCTGCGTTGAGCTGCTGGAGGGGAGGGGCTTACGCTGGGCTCCCCGGGGGATTTTTGTACGTGTTCGGTAAGGTCCAGAGTGTGTCTGTGTTTGGAGTTTTTCGTTCCAGCGAGTCTGGTTTATTTCTTGTGAGTATGGAACGCTTGTTTTGGCTTTGAGGTGATGTGAGAGAATGCATTTGTTAGGGTTTTATTCTGTTTCTCTTTGGACAATTGTTTCCTGTAGTATAGGGGTTTTATTTGTTTGGTTTGTTTGATTGTCCTACGTGTTTCGTAGTCGTGGATAATTTGGGAGATGCTTTTCACGGTCAGTGTTATTTTTTGGCTTCGTGTCTATTTATAGGTGGCATTAGTGTTTGGATGGTGTGAGGTGTTATGGAGTTTATGGTAGGAGTTTATGGACTCAGGAATAATTTTTTTTTTGGTGTCATTAATTTAAGTTTAATTGTGGTGGTTTTTATTTTGGCTATTTGATTTCTTTGTTGTTTTGGTGTTTTGTATTGGTTTTATTTTTGGGGACATGGGCATCTACATGGTGGATTTGATAGGATACTCTTAAACTTGGAGTAGTGATCTGTTTTTTTCTTTTGTGGTTAGCATTTTTTTGTGTTGTTAATGAGCTTGTTTCTTTTTTGAACTTACTTTTATGAGGGTTTGGTGCTTATTTATGTTCTTATCTGTAACGTTTTTGATGTATTGTGGACGTGTTGGAGTTTTGGGTTTTTTTAGCATCGGTTGTAGGAGTTGAAATATTTGTTTTGGGGACAGTTGACGCTTAGAATGTATGGGGGTTGGGGGCTTGTTCTAATGGGATTTAAAAAAATTTCTTGTAGGTAGGTTTGTTTTAGTTTTGAATAGGGTTAAATGGTGGGGGTTTCTTTCATGTCAGCAATAGAAATAGGGTTTGGGTTTCTCCGTGGTGATGGGATCGGCGTGCATTGTGTATTAGCGCTGAGGAAGGTTTCCTGTCTTTGTGGTTTTGATGTGTTAGGTTAATGAAGGTGTGTGGTTTAAAAGATGCCTGCAATGCACGAGAGCAGATGCTGCCGCGGCTGCTGCGAGTCGGCTCGCAAGGGCTCCCAGGCAGCCTGTCCCGAGGCGCGTCCCGGGGCTGAGCTCGGCGGCGGTGCTGCCGCCTGGTGGACAGAGAGCGGCGCTGCGGCCCCCCGGCGCAGCGCCCGGCCCCCCGCCGCCGCTGTCCCCTGCTGGGTGCCGCGGGACAGCGGCGACGGCCGTGGCTGCCGAGCGTGGCGAGGGCGAGGAGCGGCAGCGAGCGGCGGTTTCTGTAAAGGGAGGGGAGGGGAGGGGAGGGGAGGGGAAGGGAGGGGAGGGGAGGGAAGGAGGGGGAGAAGGGCAAAGGTCCGCGGGCGGAGTCGAGCGGGGCCAGGGCGCTCCGAGGAGCGGCCACCGTGCGGGGCGGTGACCGAGACGAATGGCAGCGGCGGGGGCGGCCCGGCGGGGCCGGTTCGGGTGGGCGGGCGGGCGTCGGCGGCGCCGGGCGCGGACAAGGATCGGGCGGGCGCCGACAGGCAACGGCGGGGACGGACGCCTCGGCGCGGTGCCGGGGGCCTTCGGCGTCCCGTAGCAAAGATGGCGGCAGGGCCGGAAGCGGCTTCTGCCAGCACTCCAGATGGCGGCGAGGAAGGGCGGAAGTCGCGGCCCGCCACACCTAAGATGGCGGGGCGGCGAGGCGTGCGCTCGACCTTCCCAAGATGGCGGCGCCGAAAAAAGGCGGGAAAAAGAGGACCCCGGGGCGTCCCTCCGGCTGCCTGCGCGGAGTCCCGGCGCCGACGCGGACCCGGAGCGATTTCCCCGGCCTTTCCCGCTGAGCGGACGCGGGCTGTGGCGCCGGCGGCGCCGGGCGCGGGCGGGAATCGGGCGGGCGCCGACAGGCAACGGCGGGGACGGACGCCTCGGCGCGGTGCCGGGGGCCTTCGGCGTCCCGTAGCAAAGATGGCGGCAGGCCGGAAGCGGCTTCTGCCAGCACTCAAGATGGCGGCGAGGAAGGGCGGAAGTCGCGGACCGCCACACCTAAGATGGCGGGGCGGCGAGGCGTGCGCTCGACCTTCCCAAGATGGCGGCGCCGCGCGCATGCGCGTTGGGCGGGGCCGACGAGACGCCGCTATAAAAGAGACCCCGCGGCGCCCCTTCGGCTGCATGCGCGGACCCGACGCGACTTCCACGGCGTTTGCAGGTGGGCGGACACGGGCTGTGACCGGCGGTCGGCAGCGCCGGGGGGGGGCGGGCGCAGACAGGCAGCGGCGTGCTCTCCTCTGGAGCCCGTGCGCCGCTCCGCTCCTACGAGGGCTCCCTCCCCGGCCCCGCTCTGCCCCGCCGGGCTCCCGGACCCCCCCCCTCCCCGCTCCCCCCGGCCCGGGGAAATGTAGGAGAACACAAAAGCGTCCCGGGAGAGCCGTCAGCGGAGCTGCCGGCGGCCATCCCCCTGCCCGCCGGCAGAGCGGCTGCCTGCAGCCGGGAGCTGCCAGCAGGGAGCCGGCTGCTCTTTGCCGTGGAGGGAGCGGGGGGGACTGGTGCGGGGCCGGGCCTGGAGGCTGCAGCCTTTTCCCGGGCACGGCTTTGCCAGGGACAATTTCCGCTGCCCGCAGCTCTCCGTGGGTCCTGGCTGGGCTTGGGGCTGGGCCGGTTCATGCCGTTCATGGCCCCGGGAGCTCTAACGCCGGCAGCCAAATCCCCTTTTTGTGAGGGACACTGTATTTCCTATTTTTATTGTCACATTAAGGCTCAAATTAATTCGCTTGAATTTTACGAGCATTATGTGCAGCCTCCTATGGGGCTCCTTTTCTTGCTCAGAATTTTGCTCTGAAACTATTGAAGTGCTGACGACAGGGATTTCTCCAACGGCGTCGTGTTTCCCTTTGCGCTTTCTGGGGGCAGGGGTTGCAGTCACGCAGGACCTGCTGGGGAGCTCTCTCTTCTTTTGCCATGCTCTCTGTGGGACCGCGGAACAATTTTTAGCTGCCTGCGTTTTTGGAAGGATTACTTATGGCTAACTTGTATCTGAATAGCCCCTTAGTGGCACTAGTGTGGGTAATGGTGGGGTTTTTTCGCTTGTTTCGGTTCCTTTGGTGGTGGTTGCTTTGGATTTTTTGTTTGATTGATTTTTTTGTGTTTGTTTGGGGTTCTTTGTTACGTTGGGTGTTTTTTATTGATTTCCTTTGTTGATAGTATACAGCGAACAATATTCTCCCGCTTGTAGAAAATGTATTTGTAACTAAAAATTCCCATGCTGTGTTAAGGAAAAAGAAACACCCTTAGAAATCCAAGTGCTTCCTGATGGATTCCTGGCGGACAAAATTGCCTTCAGCTTGCTTAAGTATTAAATCGTCATTAAAGTGGCATTCAGATGATCTGGTGGGATTTCTTCCAGTTAATTGTTATGCTTTATAGTATGCCTTTTTGTTCTTAGGAACCGAGATTGGAAGTTTGTAGAAGCATCTGTTCCTGGTGTAAAGGAGTTAAAGCTGTTGTCGTGTCAGTTTGAGACTTTAAACTATCGAGAGTTTTTTTCCCTTCTTTTAGATCTTTGTACATCTAAATGACATTCCCTCTGTGGTGGGGATTCCTCTTTTCAGGTAAGCATTCTCCCCACCACATTTGCCTTGGCAGTGTCAGAACAGGCAAGATTTTTCAATCTTGCTGTCCACCATGAGTATCTTTTGCTCCGATAATCACTGGCTGCCAAATTAGTCTTGTGATCTGCCTGGATCTTAAATGAGCACACAGGCCAGACTTGGCAGCGAGGTAATGGTTAAAGGCAGACTTCTGTCTCTCAGTAGGCCTGTCCGGTTCATTTGTTCTTTTACATTCCAGGGGCTTTTCTGGGTGGTTCTGCTGTCGTTTTGGGTTTGGTTTTTTTTGTTGTTGTTGTTGTTGTTTTTTTTGTTTTGTTTTGGTTTGGTTTTTCTGGGTTGTTTTTTTGTTTGTTTGTTTGTTTGTTGGTTTTTTTTATTTTGTTTGTTTGTTTGTTTTTTCCTGTCTGCAGGCTTCCCTTGGCAAACAGAGAGTCTATCAAAACAGCAGGCCTACGGTCGACAGTCGCACGGGCCGTGGCATCTCTGGCTGGAATCGGTGTCAGTGAGTGTTCCTTTCAGGGAAAGGGAGTCCTGAATGAAGGGGAGGGGGGTGCTGCTCATCGGGTCCGGAGCTGGACGCTCTGAAGGAGGGCGGTGATTTTAATGCCCCATCGCCCTAATGCACGTGGACAGGGTCTGCCGTGGCTGCGATTAGCGTCTGCTGTCACCTGCCGTTCGGCCGGGTGTCTGCTGGAATTCCAGGTGCTTGTCGGCAGAGCTGTTAATCCTTGCACAGATACGTGTCCAAGTGGCGAGGTTTTTTTCACTGTCCACTGACAGTGAGAAAATGAAACCTCGTTCGGTGTTGTTTCCCAAGGAAACGTGATCTTTTTTCACAGATTAACTTGGTACAGTATCTGCAGTCCACCTGTAATATTTCCTCCCGACTGCCACCTCAGGGCTGTGTGTCTGTAGCGAAGCTCTTGGTGCTTTTTCCTGTGTTCCCTTATCCAAGCGAGTTTGGCCTGGGGTTACCGGTGATTCCTGTTAGCCTGTGCTGGTTTCGGTGGGGTTATGTCCATCCCTCTGTCAGCTTTCTCCTGGCTGAGGAGTCTGCCTTCCTTGGACGCAGTAACGCCTCTGATTTTGTAGGCTGGTGCCCTTGTGCTGGATCCCACGTGTGGGCTACGAGCGATCCTGCCGGAGGCTGCCGAAGAGCGGCCCGTGAGTATCCCGGCCACAGCTGGCTGGAGCTTTGCAGGGAAACTGGGAGTTGTGTGGGGTTTTGCCTGTACCAGTTAGGCCGAGGTCCATTGCTGGAACTCGAAACCAAACTGATCTTTCTAGGCAGCTGCTGAGAGCGTTCTAGTACAACCAAAGGAACGTGTCCTGCGGGCTGCTGCAGCTGTTGATTCACGCTGCCGGGTTTGTGTGAGGCAATCGTGGACTTGTAAGGCTTCCTGCACTTCTTGTGGGAGCAGAGGAGTCGGGGTGATGGAGCAGCGTTAGAGGCAGTGGGGCTGGCTGTAGCTAGCTGGGGTCTTGCTGTTAGGACACGCCCTTGTGATATCTGTCATTTCAAGTGTCTTGAGCAGACCAGAACGTTCAAGGAGTGAAGACGACAGGCGCTTGCTCCCTTCCTCCGTCCTCTGGATTGTGAATTGCTCTGTGTAACAGTAGCAGATATCCCAGAAAGGAGGTTGCCTTGCAAGAGCTGTGCCACAAGGCAATTCTGAGGAGTGTGTATAAAGTAAATAACCTCAGTGTTAACAAAATTACCTTTTTCTCTCCGAACAGGAAGCCTGTTACTGGCGTGCTGATGGAAGTGATTCGCAATTAGAAGGTGCAGATGGCAACAGTAGAAGCTGCAGGCTTCGTGGACAAGATTGAGTTGCTTAAAGCTTCTGTGAAAGGTATGTCTGTAGGCTAAGTGAAATTTTTCTGCCTTTCTGGGATTGTACAGGTAACGTGTAAGCTCCCTGGAGGTGACATCTGGTAGAGCTAACTGCCAGCAAGTAGCTGAGTGGTGACTCTGTAGTGCTAGTGCTGGTGCTAGCGAGGGGATAGTTAATTGTTCTTCCTCCCTGCTGCCTGTGCCTGGGAACTTTGGTAAGAACGAAGTCAGCGGAAGACAAGAAAAATGACAATTGTCCCTCGTGGACAGCTGTCGGAGAATATTTTTTTTTAGTTGTACAGATACAAAGTAAGTGAGTAATTTAGGTTTTTTTAGATGAAAGTTAAAATTTTATTTAAAATTATTCTTAAAATAACTATTAAAAAAACCCCATAAAAATTAAAAACAAGTTACAAGTGTTTAAAAATTAACTTAAGAAAAGAAATTGTTACTGTTGTTACGTTTTGGTATTCATTTAGTATTTTAATTAAAATAAAAAAAGTTTTGGTGAGAAACTTTGGTGGGGAATAACGTTTTGAACACAGACAACATTATAAAGAGTGTACACTTTTTGACAATAAATTAACAGGCCGAAACCAAAACGGGGCCGGGGCCGAGCAGAACCAAGAAGTTGAGACAAAATGTAAACTGATTAATAAACTAAATCTAAACAAGTAGTAAACTAGATTTACCCAAATTATAAACTAAACTAAATACGCACAATGAGTTACCTTTTTATTGATTGGTAATTAATAACAAAAATTATCTTACTAAATAAAAATAAATAACTAAAATTGTAATCTGTTCTTACTGTTTTTTCCTGTTAAGTTTTATACCTACAATTAAATTTCAAAGTACAGCGGTCCCAAAAAAAATAGAACAAAAAAAAAAATAAAAATCAAAATCTGTGTACTTACAACTTACAACACTGTTTTCAAACATATCCCAAACGATCACCCCTAATGTATTAATAACTATAAATATGTTATTAAAGTTTAACTACTATTAAATTCATTAAGTTCTGTTACAGTTAAGTATTACAACTGAATT